>JACGDI010005647.1:329585-339764 GCA_014898725.1 Jacaranda copaia
AATATAAATCAAAATAAAAAACATAAATAAAAGAAATCTACGTGAGTGCTATAGATGCAATAGTAGAAAATTTAGTCAATGTCTGTCACTCTCACTCAATGTTCTTAGGGCATGTTTGATATCATCTAATAGTCAAAATAGCGTAGCCTAATATTTAGCAGTCTCACGTTTGATGCTGAAATTAAATTTGCGGGTCGGTCCGCAAATTTAAATAAGCCCGCACTGTTCACCACATTACCCCTCATTAAAGTAGTGCTTCTGTGGGTGCGATTAATTAATCACACCCAATTTTGAATCTCTTGAAATGCTGTAAGGTCATCTCTATCCTTCTTTCTTTGTGCGCTAAATCGTCATCGGCAGCGCGAATGTCCAGAAAATCCAGAGCTTCAACACCCTCGGCATTTCCCTCAGCCACATCGACTATGCTCCCGGCAGCCTCAACCTGCTGCACACGCACCCATGCGCCACCGAGATGGCCTTTGTGCTCAAAAGAGAACTTGATGTCGGCTTCATCACCACCGCCAACATCCTCATCTCCAAGTCCATCAAGAAGGGTTCGTTTTCCCTAAAGGGCTTGTTCACTTCTAGAAGAGCAACAAGAAGTGCCCTGCCACCGTCATCCATGCCTTCAACAGCTAGCTCCAGGGGTGCAATCCATCGCCACCACTTTGTTTGCTGTTAAGCCGCCGATGCCAAATTATGTTCTGACCAAGGCGTTTCAGGTTGGGACGAAGGAAATTGAGAAGATTAAGTCAAGTTTTCACCGAAGAATTACATAAAATATTTTAATTGTGTTGAAAAATTTTAAGGTTAGAAAATTGACTATTGCGTTTGTTGTACTGATTGGAAATTTCCACATAATTGGTGGGGAAAAAAAACAATTGCACATCTGAAAAATATTTTGTGCATCACAATTACAAGAGTTTTCTAGTGCTTTTCTAGTGTATGCCAATTAGAAATTTCTGTATAATTGGTGAAAGGTGTAACACATATATTAATATTAATTTTTACCCACAATATTAAAATAAAAATACTTTCATTAAGAATAAAATAAACCATAGATATATATATATATATATATTCTAACTAAAACCAAGCACCAAATCTATTCATATCAACTTGCTCATAAAATTTCTTTATTTTTAATTGGGGGCAAATTTGTCCGTAAATAATAATAGCCGATAACAAATGCCTCAAATCCTGTTATGGTGGATTATAGTGATGTCTAATGGAATTGTCAGTTTTTCATATCAAACATGACAATAAATAATCAAATCTCACTTAATTATGAGCTATTACAATCAATGCTATTACACACATTCCATATCAAATGCACCCTTAAAATTTTGTTTATCTCTCTCTCTATTATTAAATTTACATACAAATAACTAGTCACACAGAAATTCTCAATTCAAATTTAATAATGAAAGGTTATGTTTGGTTACAAACTGTCAATTCATTCTTCAATTTGTAAAATTATACATATTTCTCAACTCTACTTTTAAAACACACTTGAAAAAGGCTCAAAATACCATTTCAATTCAATTTTTACCCATTCCCCAATGTCTAATCACCAGTTTGGTTTTGTTTTCACTCATCATTTTCATTTTTTTTAAAATGAAAATAGAAAATTATCAACTTATTTCCTATTTTCATAGATATTTTCATTATCAACATATTTTCCCAAATACACTCTTATGCTCTCTCTCCATTTTCATACTTTGTTTTTTTCAACTCTTATTTGCATTGACTTTTAATACTACAATAATATCTAAATACATTTCATTTTTCAACTTTACATAATTATTTCATTTTAAATGAAACAATCAAACAACATTTCATTTTCAAACCTACACTTATAGCTAACATTTCATTTTTTCATTCTATCAGAAAATAAAAATGCTTCCAAAAAATAAAACCAAAAGGGCTCTAACCCTTTCATTTCTTGTCCCCAACTTAATCTATATATACATACATAAATAATTTTATAATATCAATTTTACTCTATCAATTCAATAAAAAAAATATATTGATGTGATATTCCCTTCCAAAATATAATCGAACAAACAATTTTATTTCAAAACATTCTATACTTATCACCAAAATCCAAATAAATAGTCATCACATTCCCCCACTCTTCAAAAATCATTATATTTTAACAAAATACTCCAAAATATAAATAAACAAGTCCAAAAAAACTATCAAACAAATACCTCATGATTATTACTTTTTTACATCATGATCAATCTTATAATCTCATAATAATTCACATATCACATTATTTGTAATTATTATATTTACTATACGATCAAACTCTCATCTCTTAAATAACTTATATCACTTTTATTAAAAAAGATGAAGAATAAGAAAAAAAAGCATCAATCACTCCCATTTTGTTCTCTCAATTAAGGAAATATTAAAAATATATATATATATATATATTTTCAAAATATCCTCCCATATCCTTCATTATTCTAAAAACTTTATCATTTTTCAATATATTTATATATATATTATATATTATTATATTTTAATAATAAAAAAATTATTTAATTTCAATAAAAAAATAACGAAAAAAATATTAATTTCACTGTTACAATAAAAAATATTTTCTCAAAATATAAACAAACATACCAAAACATTTCATAACAAATTTTTAACTATTTCAAAAATATAATAAAAATTCAATTACATTTCTTAACACAACTTTCACGCTTACCAATACTACTTCCAACATTTATTCTTTCAAAAAACAAATTAAAATCATACCAAAAAAAAATAACCAAACATTATCTAAGTTTAAAAAAGAAAATGAAAAAAAAGAAAGGAACAGAATATCGTACGAGCAAGAGCGGGAAGGCAAATGAAAAAGCAGCAGCCGGCGGCGGCGGGACTGCGGCTCAGAAATCTTATGGAAAACTCTGTCCATGCATCTCCGCCTCCTAAGGATTATGTTCACTACCAGCACACTGATGCTTGCAGCCTCTCAAGATGGACTGCCAGGTAAGTCAATTTCGCAATTAAAAATTCCACATATCTTTGGGTTATTCCGCTTTCTCAGTTTGAATGTTGATTCGGAATTGGCTGTTTATATATCTTAAGTGCTAAGCCAATGGGGTAGGCTGGATAACCCAGCCAAGAAGGTGGCCCTCTTGTGAATCCGTGTTGACTATCATTATCTGGAGACTCAATTAGGCTTTTGTATACTGATTTTTGGTTTACAGATAAGCTTTGGATATTATATGAACTGAAATCTGTATTTTTGTTCCAAGTATGCTGCAATTTACTGTACTAATGGCCGCAAATTATGTGTTATTGAAGTGCTATTCGAAACGTGATAACTTGATTCACTGTGGCAGAGAAAGTTATCAGTTTATGTATGCAAGGCCATGGCAAAAAGTTAATGACTTTTATTTGGATGTGGTGAATGGCCGTCAATCACTGTCTGAATTGTTTCACAAAGAGGTGTGTCTTTTATAAACTTTACAGAGGTTTCAATATTTGCTTAAGTTTCTCGGTCTATGTTTGTGTCTCAAAATTCATTTCTGTTTTATTGGTTGAAAAGAACTCATCTTTTGGGATATCAGAAATTTGTTTGTTCCACTATATTATAGTAAACAGCTTTGTAGGTTTATTCTATGCAATTGTAGCAAAAACTAGTCTGGTAGGGGATAATGTTATTCCTAATGTAATCGCTCAATCATGTTTTCCTCCAAATATGTAATCTAGTAGTTTTGCTAATTCTTAGACATTTCAAACCATGCTTCTGTTATATATTCTATCTGTAAAATTCAGACAACATGAGTCACAAGTCTTGGACAATATGCATTATAGAGGGCCTCAATTTATTCTGCCGTAATTGGGAGTCTCTGACCATTCATCAGTGGTTTGTTTACATTGGTGAATAGAAATGGAAGGAAGCTGGAGTCTTGGCTTCCTTCAGCCATCCCTCATTTCATATGGTCTTTAGTAGCCTAAATAAGAGACTTTCTAGTGTTGTCCCTTGCCAAGGCCTTAAATGCTGTTGAGATTGGAATGAATGCCAATGTAAAATATTCATAGGAAATCCTTATAAAAAAAAAATCCATAGAAAATGACATGAGAGAAAATGCACATTTTTGTCCTTCTTAGCCAATCATAGTTGCAGCTCTCAATTTTCAGCAGTCATGTTTGCTTCTTATGATGAACATTTAGATACAGCACAATGACAGATGTATTATTGGGGTAGCAGGTGCCGTTGTCCCCAGCCCTGCTGCCTATCTGAATTTCTTTTTGTACCATCATAAACATATTATAAAAATAAATTCAGCTTCACTTGCAAACTTTCTATGTCTTGATCTCTATCTTTATCAAAGTTATGCTTCTATCTATATCAAGTATAGCTTTATCTTAACTCAAAGATGGAAAGCACTAGTGGTGTTCATCTAGTGAAACTGTAGCAAAAAATTCAGTATGTGACTTTTTTTAATTGAGATACCAGACAGCTCAGAAAATTACCCCCCTTTTTTCCTTTCTTTTTTGGGGTCAGTGTATTGGTAAACCAAGATCAACAAAAGTACTGAAGCATTAAAATAATATTAGTAATTAAACATTAAAGCAAAATTGAAAAAATTAAACAAGCCTCTTTAAAATATTTAAAAATACTAAAAAACATATTTAAAACTTTAAAAAGATTAAATTTATAAACTGAGAAGAAAAAATAGTATGAAAACCATATTTAATAATTCTAAAGAAAAAATGAAACATTAAAATTAGAAGGAAAACATCAAAGTAATATGTTAAATGGAATTGTATAATAACTAATTTATAATATATGGATAACACATATGATACTTGGTATGGTTTCTTTAACTGGTTGTGAAAACCGAAACCAAACAAAATAAGATTTCCAAAAAACTAAGTACCTATAGGAAAATGATTTTTGAGTTTAGTTTCAAGTCATATCAAAATCCCGGTTTTCATTCAGCCAATTTACTGAACTGTGAAGGCCCAACAATTTTGAACCTTTGGTCTAATTTACTTACTACTTCAAAGTTCTAGCTGTTTCAACCTGATAATTGAAAATATTTTGTTTTACACTGATATTGGAGGGTTATTTTCACATGGTTTTCCAAGGTTCTGTTCTTCAATTGAATTTATCCTTGCATTGTATAGTCAGATATCTTAGAGATGCTTGAGGAACATGTCCAGAATTGTTAACTGGTATTGCCTGTCCATTAATTGGTACAAATGAGGTTCCTAACTATAGTTTGATGTGGAATTGTTGGAAGGGAGGAAACAAGGCATTGAAAAGGATGCTGAGCTGCAAAAGTAGTTGTTTATCTTTTGAATATGCCAGTTTTTGAATATCCTAGTGGAGATGAGAGTGGGAAGGAAAACCTCATGGAAAAAATTTCCTTGGGCATAGAGAGAGACTTATAAAAATCTCTCTTTGCTCCTTTCTAAATTAACTGTACAAAAAGTCCTCTATCCCATGCTACCTTTTCTAAGTTATCATTCTCCTTCAGTAGTTTGTAACAGTTAAGCATTAACTTTTTCTCTCTTGTGGAGCATTTTTATTTAAAATTAAAAGTATCTTAAATGATTTTTTTTTCATAGTTTAAATATTTTGTTTGTTGTTTTTGTTAAAGCTGATTTTACAGACATATGCTGTTCATGATGGTGCTGAAACTGTGGAAGATTGTGATAAATCTGAATTGGTGAGTGTTCCAGCTGAGGATAGGACTGGAAGATGGGCAAGAGTGACATTCAAAATATTGCTGTCATATCATGGATGTTCTTTCGATGGGTGGCAGAAGCAGCCTGGTTTAAACACTGTCCAAGGGTAAGTTTCCCAGCTTTCCATAATGTTGTCTACCTTCTAGAAAGGAAATATAAACTAATTCTGACACTTGACAGCTATATTTATGAGTGCTTGTTCTAATTACATATATCTCACCTGATATTTTAAAATGCCTGACTTGATTGATGACTCCATTGTCTAGCTTCCCATGGATCACCAAATCTACTATTTTCTGTTTCTTCTTTTACATGGTATTTGTGCATTAGTTCCATGGATTATCATCTTTAAAAATTAATGCACCTTTCTCAAAGTGAGTGATCAATTTGTTGGGTTTGAGGAAGATGATGATGAGGTACTTCAATTTCTGGTGAAAGTTTGCTCCAGATTGACTGAGAAATAAAAACTTTTGGTCATCTTATCAAAAACATAATGAAAAAATTCCCAGCTATATAGAGAGAGTAAGTGCTCGTTTGGTTTTGTTTTCAAACACCCTTTTCATTTTCTGCTAAAAATGAAAACAGAAAACTATCAACTTCTCCCTTATTTTTTACAAACATTTCATTTTCAAAATATTCTCCAAAACACACTATTACACTTTCTATCCATTTTCACTTTTCATCACTTTTCATTTTCTCTTACTCACATTTGCATGACTTTTAATACAAAAATACTACACTTTCCAAATACAATTCATTTTCAACCCTACATAATCATTACATTTTAAACAAAATCTTCAAACAACATTTTATTTTCAAATTCAAATTTATAATTAACTTTTCACTAGAAAATGAAAATGCCTCCAAAACAAAAATCCAAACGAGCCCTAAGAGAAACTAAACATGTGTTGTTTAAGTTTTATTCAATCTATCTTGTTTGAACTCTCTTGTGGGCAAGGATCTCTTTTTTTCCTCTTTTTTTTGGGGTGGGTGGGGTGTGGGGTGTTGGTGTTTGGAGGTGGCGGTGGGCCTGGGGCTGAGTTAGCAAGTTATTAATGAGAAAGTTTGAGAAGTTGTGACACAATAAATATAATAATTACTAAAATAAACTTTGATTCTTAACTTCTAAACATTTTGAGTATCCTTTAAAAAATTTGTGGAGTGATGTATGATGCTTGTTGCCAACACAAGTCTTATCTATAATGTAATTTACTAATTAAACTTTTCTATAATATCTCTTAGTGTAAGTAATTAATCAACTAATTTATGGAGTAAACCTTTGCGACTTTTATTTAGTTGTACGAAAGAAGCACATGCAATAATTAAGTTCCAATTTTTCTTTTTCCCAACTTTTTATTTGCTTAAGGTGAGTTCCATAGGAGAAAGATGTTCACTATTTTTTGTTAATTGAATTAGGCTGAAGTTTTCAGGTATATTATTAATCATTTATACCAAGCTTTTGAAAAATCATTAGAGCATTAAATTTGAAAATTTAGTTAGACAGTTTGAAATTGAGGGCTAACTTTAATGTTAAATGTGATATACTTAGCAAATACACACATATATGTACCAAGTCTTTGGAAGTTGGGGGGCTGGTGTGGGGTTGTGGGGGGTTTCGCTTAGCCCTGTGGTAATTCCATCCCTGATTATGGAGATTTCTGGGCATTTTGCCAAAGGTCCAACTTATTTGCAAACCCCTGTTAGACTGGAAGTATGGGATATAAATTGTGGTTTACCTGTGGTTTTGGATAATCAACTAGGTTACTTGAGATTTCATTTCTATCTGATACCTTATACACAGGCTGGAGACATGCATCAGTTACAGTATATATTCTGGTCACACTTCCTGAATTTCCTGTGGCACTGCATTTCTTCTCTTACTTCAAACTGAAATTTTTTCTTCTTCCTAGGGAAAGTTAATATGTGCTTGTACTTCATGCTTGCATTTTATAACTCATAGCTAAACACTAGTTTTGCTTTTTACCTCAGTCTCGTTTTTTAAGATTAGTAAAATTACTTTTCCCATGTAGTGAAATACAAATGTCAAATGCTTGGGCCCAAGCTTACCCCTTGAATACATTGTTTTATTGTTTTTGTAATAATATCCAGACCACATCAAATGGTTGCAATCTCTTGTTTCTGTTGTGGATTATCCTTGGCTACTCATTGAACAAATGAAATGATAGATAGATTAAAAAGTCATGAGCTCCATTGAATTTCATTTACTTGGTTGAACAATTGAAGTTCAGGTGTTGTAACTACCTTATCTCTCAGATTGGTCAAGACTCTGGTTTATGGCTGCTTCCATATGGTATCATTGTTGTTTTATTGAAATTGCTGCAGCTATAGGATCACAATTTAACTTTTATTGTTAAGCACTAGTACTAAGAGAGAGTTCTGGACAAGCAGATCTAGTTTTGACAGCCTACGGTAAAATGAAAATGGCTCCCTTCTGAGTGAAATTATATGGACACATATTCGTACCAAAATATGTGCGATGGCAACTTGTACAATCAAAGATGATACATGAAACTTGAAAATATTGCTTTTGCTTATTTTATTGTGGTTTTTTCCTACTTGTACTTCTCTAATTTTATGCATGGGCATGTTCAAAGTTTACTTTTTCTCTCTTCTCCCATTTCATCCATTACCCGCTTAGCAATGAAAATCATAAGAACAGTGGATTCAGTTTATTTATAATGAACAATCAAGTGGGAATATCTAACTCGGAGTGGAGTAATTTACTTATAAATGAAAGATCAAGTGAAAATATTTAAATTTGAGTCAAGTATTTTGGAGAACTGTTAGTTTCTTTAACAAGGTGAAGATACTTGGTTGAATCATGAGCATTATTTATGCACAAGCTAGCTTGGATGTCATCATTAATCTTAAAATACTTGCTGTATACAGCTTGATTGAAAGATCTCTTGGGAAGTTTGTTGATGAAAAGAAAGTGCAGCTACTGAAAGAAAAAAAATTACCAATAGAAGGCTGTGCTGTAGTCGCTGGGCGAACAGACAAAGGAGTGACAGCTCTTGAACAAGTTTGTTCTTTCTGTATGTACCTAGTTCAATTTGCTTGCATTTGTCCATAAATCTCTCACTCACATACAATATATTTATGCATGTGTAATGCATATTCATGCATCTATCTTGGAACAAAAGCATGCTTTAATCCGACGGTCATCTTGGGATGGTACTTTCAGATCAACTCATCTTAGGAGTCCTTGTTCACAAGAGACCCATTAGATGTCTGTTCAGTTTGATGGAGACTATTTAAATTTTGTTTATGTAGCTATTCTGTGACAAAAGTGTGTGAACCGATGAAATAAACAAGAGAAACAAAATTTACTTTCATGTATATTATGTTGAGAAATGTTTACCTCAGCTTTATAAGGTTAAAAGTTTCAAGTACGGTAAATGGAAAGAATACAAAACCTCTATCTGAAATGTCTCCCAAATGCCTGCTAAATAAATTACTTTTGAGACATTGATGCCTCATACCTTAGCAAATTTATTGTGCATAAGTTGAATTAACCAACATTTTTGTATGCCTAGATACATGGAGAAAAGATGTTAAAGCTCTAGACATTGAGGATGCCATAAATGGTGCAGCACCAGGGAAGATAAGAGTCATTTCTGTTTCTCAGGTATCACTTCAGCTATGAAGCTCATGGCCACGATTTATGAGTCCTGAAGTCATACTTATAGAGCAACCTAAGAACATGAACTTGTATGTATAATGCTACAATAACATAATGGCATGCACATTATATATTTTAGGTCTTGCGTGAATTTCATCCTAATTTCTCTGCAAAGTGGAGGCGCTATTTTTATATATTTCCCTTCAATGATGAAAACATGGATGATAAAGCTAGTCCATGCAACAAAAATGCTTTGGATACTGCTGTTTGCCAATATGGTCAGTATGGAGATTGCTTTGCTGAGGAAAATTGTGAATATGTAATCAATGATGATGACAGGAATGAACCACAGACAAGAAACAAACCGCTCAAGTTTGAAGTAAGCCGTGTTAATCATCTATTACATCAACTGGAAGGAAAATTACTTTCCTTCAGGATGTTTGCACGAGATACTAAGGCCTCAAGAAACACGTAAGACTGATAATTTTTAACTTTGGCTAATTAAATCTGATTTTCTGATTATATGAAACTGCCTCAGGCTCAGGTTCTTCGCAGCCTAGTCTGAATCTGTTGCAGCTAGGCTTTCACCGTATTGCTTTAGGTTTTTAGCATCTTCTTTTATTCTTAGTCTCTCATTATTGCTAATGCATCGATTTAAGCTTCAGCTGATAATGGAATTTGGTTTCCTATAGGACATGGCACCACATGCCCCTAGCTTTCACCCTGATAAAAGAAGATGAACTGCTCATTTGTGAAAACTTCGGTTGGATGTCTTCCACATAGACAAATTTTGGATTTTTTTCTTGGTGGGGGGGGGG
>JACGDI010005647.1:339780-367628 GCA_014898725.1 Jacaranda copaia
AAAATGTAATATGCTTTGACCCAAGTTATGCATGTTTATGTTTTTTTCATTTGTTTTACCTGACTTTCTTCTGGGACAAGGAGACAAGCAGTTGTCTTAGTGACTCATGCTAACCACTATATACATATACATAATAAGTTGAAAGCTAATCCTAAATTAGTGAGTTAGATCTAATGTGGTATGGATGAATTTGAAAATTTACTTCATCTTTTTTTGAAGGTCACTCCACTGTCTAACCACATTTTTTTTAATCGCATTTCAGTGGTCCACCAACAGAGTGCTTTGTCTTCCATGCACGAGCTGCAGAGGCCTATTTACCCTGTTCTAAGGTTGGCAAAACTCTCGTACTCTTACCTCTGCTTTCTATGTTTTTCCATCAATAAAAATTTGCATACTTTGGGGTTTTTTTTCATTAAAAAGATTGTGTGTATCTATTATTTCAAAGATAAAGTTTGTTAGAATGTGTATATGACCATATGATATGTTAGAATCTAAAATATATAATATATGTTACAATGTAAAAAGATATAATAGCAAAAACTAAGGGTATATTTGGTTGTGTTTTGGATGTTTTTAGGAAAGTATTTTGCGAGAAAGTGTTTTGGGTAATGGGTTGGAGGAATGTGATGCTTGTTTGTTTATGTTTCGGCAGTTGTTAGAGAATGTTTTGGGAGGAAATGGTTTATTTGGAAGTGTTTTAATAGGAGACAATTTTATTGTGGATGACACTTCAGTTAGACTTTGTTGGCAGGTTGCGAAATTGAATTGTTTTATGGTAATTGCTTATGTATATGTATAGTTGTAATGATTGATGTATATATATGTAATGGTTAATAGATGGTGGGTGGGGTTTATTTTGGGGGGTATTTTGTGTGTAATATTTACCCATTCCACGATACATTATTGGAAAATGTGGGTTTTTGTTTTGGATATGTTTTCTCAGTTGGAAAATGTTTCCAGAAGACATAAGTAAACAAGCCCTAAGTAATTCTTTTTAAATGTTTGACTTGTTATGTGTTTAAGTAGTTACAGAGGATAGCACTAAGTGCTTCACTATTAGACAGGACAAAGACAGACTCGCCGAGAACAGGACAATGGATATCTAAGGATTGGTTGACAGTGAAAGTGGTATAAAACATTGACAATCATTTGGTTCCTTTTTATGATTTTCTGGGAATAGTGCTTGTAGTTTTTCTTGGTTTGATGAAAATGATCAAATCACTCAAAGATTAGATACCAGTCTAATCTAACATGTCTGGAAATGCATTGACAAACTAAATAGAGAAGGGATGACAGTATGTAGAAATATAGTTGCAAAACTTCTCATGATTTGGTTAACATAGCCAATAAGAAATGGATGCATATTCATTTGAACTGCTCATCACCTAATAATCAGTTGCTGTAGGCTATAGTATTTGCCTTTGACATCTTACTAAAGAAACCAAGATAAATGACCATGCAGACCAAATAAATGTGGCTTCAATTCATGACTCTGCTAATGAACTGCTGAATAATATGTTCCATGATACACTAATGACTGATATAACATATAGTCCCTGTATTGGTATATGAAGACATCTTCTTAAATGATTTCAGTTCTTGAAATACTCAGAAGGATAGGGGTCTTGTCTTAGTGAAAATATGGGGGTTGGGGGGGGGAGGGGGAGATTTTACAGACTAGAAATGTAGAATATTGGAGGATAGAAAGGTTAAGGATCCTTTTGGGACACATGGTATTTGGCTCCAAATACAAGTGTTGAGACACCTGGTGAGGTTTTATTCGTGTTTGAGCAAGGCGGAGTCATTTTTTAAATTATCTTTTCGTTGTAACTGGTGGCCATTGTTGACAGGGATGGGATCCATGCATTCTTCCTGACCAAGTCATGATCATGTGCCTGCAGTTGCATCAACTTCTATGTTCCTACTGCATCGTTTTTGTTCCATAATTCTGATTTCTTTTAATAATGTCTCCATATCTTACAGCACGGAGCAAGCACAAAGACAATGTGCATTGAGTTGGTTGCTAATCGCTTCTTGAGGAAGGTAGCTACTTCTTTTAGCTTCCCGTGAGAAAAGATGACTTCGATTAAAACTGCTTAAACACAGCTGCACAATCTTTTTTAAGATTTCAGTTCAAAGGCTGCATCTCTAATTGGGATTCCTATGTAATTCTGTTCTTTGTTACTTTTTTTTTCCCTCCTTTTTTCTGCTTGCTTTATTTCCTTATATTGGAACATTATACAGTATTCAGGAGTATAATGGAATCCAGTACTTGATAGTTGATTGGAATTGCAGAATAGATATGAGAATGGGAAAGAAATAATACATACTGCAGTTTTGCAACCAATCCTTTATCCGAGATTTGATTGTGCTCTCATTTTTTATATAAGAAATAATTTTGTAACTTGTTGACTGCTTTTGATCAAGTTGCTCAGCACGAAGTTGCATTAAATAATAGAGAGCATGAGAGAAGATATTTTTCTTAGTAATTTATTTGCATGTGGGAGCTTCCTAAGTTATATACGAGTCTTGAAGATGACATATGCCCTTGGACAAGAGTTTTTCTTTTCTTCTCTACTATGGTTCTGGAGCCCCTGTCGAAGTCAAAGCTCTTGATGAAAAGATAACTATATATGATCATATATTTTGGTAATATTTTTCTTTCCTTTCCAATTTGATCAATTTGTGGTTGCTTCTTGTGCTCTGCAGATGGTTCGAGTTCTTGTGGCAACAGCCATTAGGGAAGCTGCTGCTGGTGCAGACGAAGATGCATTGCTAAAGCTCATGGATGCCACTTGTAGGCGTGCCACTGCTCCACCTGCGCCTCCAGATGGCCTCTGCCTTGTGGATGTAGGATATACAGAATTTGAAAGAAAAACATGCTTAATCCCTTGAGGTTACCTCATTCCCATTTTTACTTTGAAATTAGCGTCATCCTTATAGATATTTTCTTGCCCAATAACCGATGAAACTTTAGGTATTAGCAACCTCATGATTCAGAATTACAAGTAATTGATTTAAATAGAATATGTCAGCCATTAGAGAGATCTAAGATCATGTGTTTGTCCATCTGTATAACCATTTTTCCCTAAGAATTTTGTGTCAATTGCACTGCAGTTTTCTATATTTTGAGCCAAATTAAATAGGTTTATGCTATTTGATTCTGTTCGGTGCGGTCCAATCCATCTCTTTTTAGACAATGTCTGATATTTTGAGGTTGATTTAGAGAAGAAAACTACTGAATTTGTAGTAAAATTGTCAGATAAGATGGTATGTATTGCTCCATAGATTTTGGTCAAATTAAAACAAAAATAAAAAAAGAAAAGAATGAGGGACTCCCCCAAATATTCCAGGCCAACAAATTTAAGGCACGCCGCATCTCTCTCATGCAAAAATTTCACCACATACCATGCAAAGAAATAGAGGACATCGTCACTACGCATGAACACTATTATTGGTTTAGACATTTTCACTTGCACAAACGCTATTACCGGCACTCCTTTTCTCTCCCTCTCCCTCCATGCCCACACCATCTCATTTCATTTCCCATCATTCTCTGCCTTCAAAGAATACGATCTCATTTCTGAGAGTTCCTCCCAAGGGCGCGCACTCGTGGGTGCGCGCACCACCCCACAACGGAACTGCAATGGCCTGGCCAAAACGGATCATTCTGCCAACGCAGGCCCCCCGTGCTGTCGTTCTACTTGTCATGATCATCTTGTCGCATTTTGTGGTTTCGTCCTTGGCTGAGACGGAAGCTGAAATTCTGATCAAGTTCAAGGAGTCCCTTGAGAACAGTGGGGCACTGTCAAACTGGAACAATGACAAACCGCCGTGCAGGGGCGATGAGGAGATTTGGGTGGGGATTTTTTGTGAGAATGGAACGGTGTGGGGACTCCAGCTTGAGAACATGGGGTTAGGGGGAATCATTGATATTAATTCCCTGACAAAGTTGCAAAATTTGAGAACTGTGAGCTTTATGAACAACAATTTCAATGGCCCTTTGCCGAATTTGATGCTGCTTTCTGGCCTGAAATCCATTTATCTGTCCTACAACAAGTTTTCCGGGGAAATTCCAGGCAACGCTTTCAATGGGATGACGTCGTTGAAGAAACTTCATTTGGCGAACAACCAATTTTCTGGTACCATTCCAGCGTCCTTAGCTGCATTGCCTAGGCTCATGGAGTTAATGCTGGAAAACAATGAGTTCGAAGGTGAAATACCACCATTTCAACAGGACAGAATCAAGAAGTTTAATGTATCCAACAACGAACTGGTGGGCGAGATCCCTCCCGCCCTCAGTAATTTCAGCGCTTCTGCTTTTGAAAGTCGGGTTATATATAATTCTTTTTGCTTTAATCCTTCACTTTTTTAAATCTTCAAACTTTTGAACCTTGAATGCCAGCTGATAATATTCCCCTTGTCTTAAAACAGGCAACAGAGATTTATGTGGGGCGCCGCTGGGACCATGCGCTTCCCCAGACGACCTGTCCGTTGGAACAACAATCGTTGTCTCAATACTGGTGGCGGCAGCGTTGGCAGCACTTGTAGTAGTGGTCATCATCCTCCGCCGCCGCACCCAAACACCCCAGCAACCAGAGGCAGCTGCAGCCGCCGGCGGAGCGATCCGACAACGAGAATTGAAAGCTGAGGCTGCAGATTTAGACAGAATGGAAAAAGGCCAAGCTCTTTCAGGGTCACCTCCCCCTGAGAAATCCAACCACGCACGCAAGAAGTCAGAGCCAAACATGAAGATAACCTTCCTGAGAGAAGACAGGGATAAGTTCGACATGTCGGACTTGCTGAGGGCATCGGCTGAGATTCTGGGTAGCGGCGTGTTTGGATCGACTTACAAAGCCTCTCTTAACCACGGGCAGATGATGGTTGTGAAGAGGTATAGGTACATGAACAATGTGAACAAAGAAGAGTTCCACGAGCATATGAGAAGGCTGGGGAGGTTGAATCACCCCAACGTGCTTCCTATTGTGGGTTTCTACTACAGGAAAGAGGAGAAGCTCTTGGTCGCGGACTATGTAGAAAAAGTCAGCCTGGCTGTTCATCTTCATGGTAGTATTCTTAGATGAATTCTTTAGATATGCCGTTTTCTTTATGATTGCATATATTATACTCTTGGCATGATCTCTTATGGCAGGCAATAGATCTCGCAGCCATTCTTGCCTGGACTGGCCTACCCGGTTGAAGATTATGAAAGGAGCAGCCAAAGGCTTATTATACCTTTATAACGAGCTGCCAAGCCTAACGGCACCCCACGGGCACCTGAAATCGTCAAACGTGCTCCTGGACGGGTCCTTTACTCCCCTTCTGACAGACTATGGACTAGTGCCCGTAGTCAATCAAGAAAAAGCGCAGGAACACATGATCTCCTACAAGTCACCGGAGTACAAGAGCAGTGGGCGTATCACCAAGAAAACAGATATCTGGAGCTTTGGAATCCTGATCCTGGAAACCCTGACGGGGACATTTCCGTCGAATTTCCTGCAGCAGGGGAAGGGCAACGAAACTGACGTGGCGACGTGGGTGGAGTCGGTGGCGAGCGAGGAAGGCAACATGGAGGTGTTCGATGCGGACATGGGCGGGACTGAGAAGAGCGAGGGCGAGATGATGAAACTGTTGAAAATAGGGTTGAATTGCTGCCAGTCGGATGTTGAGAAGAGGCCCGATATCAGAGAGGTGGTGCAGATGATTGAGGAGGTTAAGGAAAAAGAAGGTTGATGGATGATGGAATTGCGGAAGGACATATTTCCAATCTCCAGCCATATATGACTTGTAAGTAGCAAGTGAAGCTGGCAAAGACAAGCGGGGTCTTGACAGCATTGTCCGATGATTCCAGTGCTACAGTCAATCTTATAGCTTACTCTTAAGTTAAATTAGCTTTAGAATATCTCTTTTTCTTTTTTTGGTCCTCTTACGGTTATTCTTTGTGCTTGATTTTGTTTTCTCTTTCTTATTTTGTTTTGTTTTTTTAAATTCCAATTGGATAATCAGAAAATTGTTTTGGTAGAAAACAAAATGATTGCTAGAAACCAAAGATGATGAATGAAGGGGTGGCATCTCTATATTTTTGCAGCAATTTGATACTTGTATAGTAATATGTTTGTTTTTCACATTTATTTGGTCGGGTTTTAATTTATTTTTTTGTTTAAAATCAAAATATATATTGAGTACAAATTCAAAGTCTAATTTATAGACATTGATGTAGGTTGTCCAAATAATCCTTCTCAAGTTAGTCTATTTATGTTCTCATGCTAGTTGAAGTAGATATAACTACGGTAAGAGTACATTTTCAAAAAAACTTTGAAACTAAAACGGTCATTTTAAGTGGAAACCTATCGAATGATACGTATATTAAATATTTTTTATAAAAATAATTAATTGAAATTCAGATACACTTAGTATATACACATTAAATTGGAATAAAAAATAAAACAGGGAATGGAATATAGGATCTAAAATGTTAAATTGTGATATAAAGTTGTAGAGTTTCCTTCCAACATATTTACCCTTTTTTTAAATGCTTGCATTTAATTGATTCAAAGTATTTGGAATTTTATGTGTTAATCAACCACTAAGTTTCTTCTATTTCCTGGAGTCATCAACAATTGTTTTATGATAGATTCTAAGTAGGGTATGCTCCATTTGACTGTGTTAAGAGTTGTTCGGGAATTGATTTTCATTTTGGTAGGGGCGAAAAGTAAATAATAAAAGCAAGTGTTTTCCTTGGATTTCACGTACAAATAACCGAAACCTTAGTTACTGACTATAGTGACCTCTTCTGAGGCCAATCATGTAATGCAAGAAAGCATTTAGAAAAAAAATATAATAATATTATATGAATCACACTAACTAAAACCGAAAACTACTATTTTTGGAAATTTAAATTGGTATTATCATTGTGGTGAAATGACACTATGAAACAGAGATTTGGATTCAAATTCAATTCACACCCCATCTCATTGTATAAATAAATAAATAATTTTTTTTATTTACATATAAACACCTAAATTTGAGTTTGAATTTTAACCTCATATACATGAGTGTGAGGGAAAACTCCACTAATAATTAATGGCTAAATAAATAAATGAGATTTGGAATGATGGGATGAAATAAGAGATTTAAATGGATGTCGGCTCTCATCCTTCATGATCCACCAATGTAAATAAATTGGGTTTAGGTGATAAAAAATTTTATTTTATTACATTAATAATTTTCACAAATTAAATAATGACAAGAATAGTTTTTAAATTATTGGCATTGATAATTATTAATACACAAGTGGTGACAACTTAGTCATAATGAAAATCTTATTATAAATTATGATGATAATTTTTATTATCATTAGATTGTCAATTAATTATTAATGGTGATAATTTAAAATATTAATTATTATTATTATTATTATTAAGCTGTACCATGACAATGTTTTTTTTTTATGTTATTACTCTCCTTTAATTTATGTAATAATTAAAGTTCGTTGACTTTTTTTTGCCTAAAATTCAAAATATGAAGAACAAAATAAGAAGCTACAAAATCTAAGTGCTAAAATAACCAAATAGAAGCCCCCACATTGAAGTCTCGTTCCACACATTAGAAGGATTGGAATGTATTTTTTTTTCTTCGTATTTTATTAATTTTGAATAATACATATTATGTAATTATTGTAACTCAGTTACGATTTAACTTACAATTGAATCGATGAATCATAAAACAAAAACTTTTTCTATTCAATAAACTAGGGAGAGGGTAAGGTTTGTATAATTTTTCTACAAAATAAAATTAAAATTATTTCATTGGAAATTCTTTCACTTAAATAAGAACGGGAATATGGGATTGATCGCTTCACAATGTCTGTCTTTCAAATGTCAATCCAGAGTCAAGGTGACTACAACTAATCCTGCAAATTCGGACGGACTTCCTAACTGGCAGCCTCAATCACCATTCAACGAAGAAACATGTAGAAATGGCAATGGATGGTACGTACAAAACCCATCTTATTAGGGGGGTTAATCTTGAAAGCATGAAAAGAAAGGATATGGATTTCCATTGAGGGCGCCTCCCAGAAACACCAATGGAGGGACTTCAAACAAATGTTGATGAAATAATATCCCTTTCCTGAAAAGAAAAACGGGAACCGAAAAAGTTTCCCAGGGAATAAATATCTTGGGTCTGTAGCAGAGTGCCCTCAATTGGAGGTGGTGAGAAATTTTTTTGTCTTGTGCTAAATCCATTTGCCTCTGGCTAATCAAGAAACATTAAGAATAGATCCATACAGAAAATGTTGAGCCAAAAAGGGAATGGGGAGAAAAGGCAAGAGATGGTTGCAGTAGCCATTGATAAAGACAAAGGTAGCCAAGCTGCATTGAAATGGGCTGTCGACAATCTCCTGGGCAAAGGCAAAAATGTCACCCTCCTCCATGTCAAACAGAAGACCTCTTCTGCTCCTGCTCCATGTATGTATTTTTCTTCCCTTTGTTTCCTTCTCCATGCATCATTTTACGTTGTGCTTTTGCATTCTTTCTGCATGAGATTGTCTGGTTTTTCATTCATTAAAACACTGATGTATGCAAAGAAACCTTATATTTTTCTTTCACAGATGAGGATACCAGATAAATGCGCTTGTCTCAGTATGAAAGTATTATCTAGATGCACTTTTTTTCTTTTCCTTTTTCTTTTCCCTTTCTTTTTGTGGGATAGGGCTTTATTCTGGAGAAAAATTTCTTGGAAGGTCTTTTGTGCCAGAGCCACCCAAGGCCGTTGGAGGGATTGGGGTACCCTGGCGCTGGCACAATGGGCAAAGCTCACCCCAAAAGCAGCTGCATTTATGCATAAAAATCTCTGCAGCTTTAGTTCACATTTTGAAATGCTTATTAAATTTCAATGGCCAAATTCTGCACCATGTGGTGTCAATATGCAGTGATGAAGTTGCCTGGCAAACATAATGCCCTGATATGTTGTTGTAAGTCAATTTGTGTAAAATCCTTGTCCACTTCTGGCAATAGAATGTTATACACGACCTTTCAGAATTAATTCTTCATCTGAGTCTCAAGTCTCGGGAACATTTTGCTCTGATTTTTTCTCATGGATTTAGTGGGAAGTCATGCTGGTTTCTCTGAAAACGAGAGCAAGGTTCCAGTTGATAGCCAAACCAAGGAACTCTTCCTTCCATTCCGTTGCTTCTGCACCCGCAAGGACGTAAGTAAGAGTAGCTGCTTTTCTTGAAATTCTGGAATCTAATTTGCCAAACAGATACGGGAAAAGAGCAGGCAGTTGATAAAAGCAAGGGATCATTTTCTAAAGCCAAAGATTCTTCCATTCTTAATTCTTATGTGTACAGATACTAGTCAATGAAGTTGTACTGGAAGATACAGATGTAGCAAGGGCCCTTTGTGAATATGTGAGGATCAACTTGATTGAGAAATTGGCGGTTGGTTCCACAACCAAGAGTGGATTTGTTAGGTAATAAAATACCCTGTTTCAGCTTGTTTTTGTATTTTCATCTCCATCAATAAAGGCCACTTACAAAAATCTTGACACAGAAGATTCAAGACTGTTGATATACCGGGCAGCGTTTCTAAAGGAGCACCAGAATTTTGCACTGTCTACGTCATCTCCAAAGGGAAAACGGCATCTATCAGATCTGCCTCAATCCCACTTCCAAAAGAACCTCCTCATTCACTGCAGAATGCAAATAACTATCTTCCAGGTCCAGCTGATGCACGCTTTATGCAAGGCAATGGAATGCGAGGTCTGTTTTTCAAATCTTTTGACCTCCATTTTCTACTGAGCTTTCACCAGGCTAAAGAAAAATGATTGGCCCAATGTTGGCAGGTGGGTCTGCTTCACCTCTTGCAGCTAAGACCATCTCAATGGAGGACACAGATTCAATCAAGTAAGCTTACTGGTGCATTTGAAAGGTTTTTGTTGGTTGTCCAAGAATGATATAGAATAAAGAAGAATTAGAAGAAGCAGAGCTTTTTCTTTGAGTTTAAATCCACGAGAAGCAATAGAATAAATGACATAACTAATAAAAACTGCCTACATACACAGGTCACCTTTTACTAGAGGCAGAGGTTACAACCGATCATTTGGAGAACTTCCTGATACGGACATATCATTTGTGAGCTCAGGCAGGCCAAGCAGCGATCGCTCTACTCCATTAGATATGGATATGATGGCAGCTCCTCGTTTGTCAAACAGCTCAGACACAGAGGGCAGATTAAGTTTTGGATCTCCATTCTCTAATGCTAGGTCATCTGATGCAAATAACAGTTTTGGTGTCTATTCATCCAGCTCACAGGAAAGTGGAAACTTTTCATGGTCAGGATCTCAAAGCCTGGTATGAGAAAACAGACCCTGAAGAGGGATTTAATTCACAGATTTAAGAAAGTACATAGAATCTCAAAGATGATCATTTTCTTTATCGGATGAACAAGAAGTCTGCTATTTATTTCCTCTCACAGGCACAAACTTTACCTGTTACGATTGTCGTTTTCTGTCCTCTGCTCTCAAGACATTTCTATATTTTTCTTGCTGCATCAATCATGCTCTATATTACATTTGGAACAAACAAACCAAAAGGTATCATCCTCATTTATCCAGAATAAGACATGATGTCCAGAAAAAGACACAGGAATATGTCTGAAAATCATAATCACCAAAGCATCCTGACTTGCTATATATAATATATTATGCTGGTCAAGTGAGCACTCTGATATATGCAGGAAGACGTAGAAGCTGAGATGAGAAGGCTCAAGCAGGAGCTAAAACAGACAATGGACATGTACAGCACAGCCTGCAAGGAAGCACTCACAGCAAAACAGAAGGTATTTGTTCTGAAATTTTCATTTGTTGGATTTCTTGAAGCATATGTTGTATCATCACAATAGTGGAAAACGAAATAGACTATCGTAATGTTTACCTCAGAAGTTCATCAAATATGCTGGTCAAATTCTAGGCATTGGAGCTTCACCGCTGGAAAGTAGAAGAACAACAGAGACTTGAGGATGCAAAACTAGCTCAGGAAGCAGCATTGGCAATTGCAGAGAAGGAAAAAGAAAAATGCAGGGCTGCTCTTGAGAAAGCCGAAGCAGCTCAGAGAATAGCTGAACTTGAAGCACAGAAAAGAATCAATGCTGAAATGAAAGCACTCAAAGAAGCAGAGGAGAAGAAGAAGGTGTTGGATAAGTTGGCACAAGGTGATGTTAGATATCGCAGATACTCCATAGAGGAGATAGAAGCAGCTACTGAATACTTCTCAGAATCTCGTAAAATTGGGGAAGGTGGATATGGGCCAGTTTACAAGTGCTACCTAGATCATACACAAGTTGCAATAAAGGTTCTTCGTCCAGACGCAGCCCAAGGAAGATCACAGTTTCAGCAAGAGGTATAAAATCTCTATCTAACTTGGTCTATGGAGCAGGGCCAAAAGATATTGTGAAAAATCCTACTTGCAATATTTTACTTCTTTCTCTGTGAACACCACAATGCAGGTTGAAGTTCTAAGTTGCATTCGGCATCCAAATATGGTTCTTCTCCTTGGAGCATGCCCAGAATATGGCTGCCTAGTCTATGAGTACATGGCGAACGGCAGCTTGGACGATCGCCTCTTCCGGCGAGGAAACACTCCAGTGCTCCCTTGGCAACTCAGATTCCGAATAGCTGCGGAAATAGGAACTGGCCTCCTTTTCCTCCACCAAACCAAGCCAGAACCACTGGTACACAGAGACCTAAAACCAGGCAACATTCTGCTTGACCGCAACTTTGTGAGCAAGATCAGTGATGTTGGCTTGGCTAGGCTTGTCCCTCCTTCCGTAGCTGACTCTGTTACACAATATCGCATGACGTCAACAGCTGGTACTTTCTGCTACATAGATCCTGAATATCAGCAAACTGGGATGCTCGGCATAAAGTCGGACATTTACTCACTTGGAGTAATGCTGCTTCAAATCATAACAGCCAAGTCCCCGATGGGTTTAACTCATCACGTCGAGAGGGCGATTGAGAAGGGGACCTTTGCTGAAATGCTTGATCCTGCAGTTCCGGATTGGCCTGTAGAAGAGGCCTTGGTTTTTGCCAAGCTAGCACTTAAGTGCACAGAATTGAGAAGGAAAGACAGACCTGATCTTGGAACTGTTGTGCTGCCTGAGCTCAACAGATTGCGTGCACTTGCTGAAGAATCAATGCCCAGCTTCTCACAAACTACAAGTTCCAAGACCTCACAAATCCACGGCATTTCTCATTCTCATGTGAGTAATTGATCCAGTGAAAAACAATTGTTTAACCACACAAAAATTAACTTTGATTATCTTCTGCCCTCACCTACCATATAACAGATTGTTGATCAATCTTTTTTGCCAGGTTATTGAAACTCAGAAGCTATATTCTGATTATGATGGCGCCGCAAGGGGCCATTCATTGACACGACGCCTTCCTGAAAGAAGGGTGGAACCAAAACCTTCTTAATCATCTGTTTGTTGGTTTGAAGACTACCAACTTCTTTCTCGCTGTGTAAAATCCTTATGTATTGCTTTAACAAGTGTAAGAACTAGGGTTGCTTCCCAGCAAATGGTTGAATTTCCTGCAACCTTGCAGCTATGTCTTAGTTGTTAGCGAAACAATAACAATATATGATTTGTAACGAGACATTTCCTTATACAAATACTATGATATACTTGTAACAGAACATTTGATGTCCAAGTATAATAATGAACATTTGATGTCCAAGTATAATAATGTTCTTGTTATCTATCTAAGGTTTCCTGTCAGTACTTTGTTCACAGATAAGTTTAACTTCAAAATTTTAGCGCATAGAGCAAAACTGGATAAACTTATTTGTTCTTGGGGCTATTGACAAAACATGTGCATCCAATGTGCGTTCCATTTTCGTTTCTTCCTATTTAATCATGGATTTGGGCACATGGTTTGTGCATTGTGTCATATCTTAAGACTGAAAATTCCGCGTAACATCGGGCTCATCGAGGAGTTTCTGCTTTAAAATGGTTGTAAATTCAATTGGATTTTGCCAAATTACATATTAGCAGATGAATTATACACACATTTGTATGTATATTTATCAATTCGAATTTTGGATGTGTATCAATTTTGATTGAAATTCAGAGGATAAAATGTGTGAATTTGGTGGATAAATAAGTATGGGATTATGCATATGTGGGAAAGAAAACTTGTCCCACATTTGAATTTGAGACAAAGGAAAGTGTGCTGCATAAGTGCTGATATTTCGTAAAGTATCGATTAAGGAGCATATGTTAAGTACATCACATGTGTGCTTGAATTGTCTCCAGTCTTGGTTAACCTTTTTACCAAAAATTTTAGTTCGTATTATTCAAGATTTGAGTTTAAAACTTGATACCTATTTGAATTATTAACAGAACATCAATAGTGTTTTGTAATAGAAATGTAATGAAACATTTCAAATGCTATATGATGCGACTCGGAATTTGGGGTCTCGATCTTGAGCTAAATTTCCAAAATTAACCCTGTCTATGATCTTGACCTCTACCCAAGTCCGCACAAGTGTATTTAGGTCTCCGACCTAACCACAAGAGCGTATGTTAGGCTAGCTGAGATCACCATCAGCTAAGGCCCTTTGACGCCTAAGTTCGTAATTGAGGTGATCAAATGAGCTCAAGATAAAGAGAAGAACTTAAATGAAAGTGAGTAAAGACAACATGACCTAGAACTCTATGGATCTTGCCTTTTATAGGTGATGAATTGTCCTGTATGTGCAGATTTAGGTGGCATTTTACCATGCATCGGATCTTTAATTGACCAGTGACCATCAATCCAAGTCATGACCCGACCTGGATAGAAAAAATGCGGACCCTATCCTATTTGGGCATTTTGGTTAAAATTCAGGGACAAAAATGGTCTTTTGCTATACCTTCATTAATTGTAACCATCATTAACTCCCCTACTTTCAAAGTGTGTTGGTACTTTTCTTTGCTATGGTGAATGAACCTATAGTATATTGAAAGTAGGCATGGATCCAACTCAGCCATTCAATCAGGCGCTCGCGCTACCAATCTAGACTACGGATGCTGCCTTGATAAGTGAATCATCACATCATGCATGTATAAATTCCCTCAAACTGCCTCATAACTTCATTTCATTTCCTCTTTATATTGCCTCTACACTCTTAGCCAGACCTTGAATCCGCAACTCTCATCCTTTGATCAAGATCTCAGTGCCTTAGGTCTATTTCTCTCTTAATAACAATGAGAATGAGTTCGAGTTCCCCCTCTAAAAAGACTTGCAACCCCAATCCGTTGGGATCGAGTGAAAATGTCTCATTTTCCTCGAGTTTAGAGGATGTGACCTCCCTCCAAATCATTCCTTTTATGGGTTTGACCCTGATCCCAGCTCCCACCAACCCTCAGGATCCTGATCCCTAAATGGGGTCACCTTAACTAGTCCTTTATCCGCCTTGACGGATAAGCTAGCTCACAATAGTGATACTAAAGAGTATATTCTTCCAACTTCCTGTTGGTTAGTACTAATCCCCAAATTAGGGTCTTTAGTGGTATTTGAGGTCAAGTCAAGGTTTTTCATCCCTCCAGAGTATGAAATAATTTTTCCTAATAATTCGGATCGAATGCATCTCTTTTCTAATAGTTGTGCCACTTTCTCCATGGGCATGTTAGAAAGTGATATGAGATTCTCGATTCTTGACCATATAAAGAATATTCTACTAAGGTTAGATATATGTCCTGCTCAGCTTATCCTGAATGTAATAAGATATATCCCCTGCTTCTTCATAATAATAACCTACTTCAGGGTCAAGCTTTCCTTTGCCTATTTTTGGTCTCTCTATTCTGTGATGACCTCAACTTGCACCGGGAAATGAGGGTTCTACTATCTAACTGTGAGGCCTATGTGTAAATTCTTAGATAATGTCCCCACCTTGCTAGGTCCCTAGAAAGAAAATTTTCTTTTCATTCGAGCTCCTGCCAATCGTCCTTGGCAGTTTAGGTCTAATTGGAGGCATAGTAAGCCTGAGCCTTTTATGTTAGACAAGCTCACTTGGGGAGAAGGCTTCATCGACGCCCTAACTAACCACTTATACAAGGCTAGGGAGCTCTTGAAAGAGGAGGTTCTCAAAATAGTTGGCCTCTCACTAGCCAATATTCAAGTTTACAGAACCCTCAATGACAGTTTTCGCGGACACTAGTTCGCTTCTTTATCTTTTTGGTTTTATCTTATTAGGATCAAGGTCTAATATTTACTTTTGTTCTTAGCTTTGATTTCAGTTATGTCGAGTAAGAACATTCAGATTATTAACAAGATGAAGGCTAAAAAAGAAGCATTGATGGCTAAAGCCCAAACCTCTGGGCTCACTCCAGCCTTATCTTCCCCAAGCCATGCTAACTTCACCAACTGTAGAGGAACAACCTATGTTAATGATACAAGTCCTTGGGATTAGGGTCACATCACCAGATACCGAGCCTGCTTTAAGAGCCAGGGATGCTCCTAAAAGCAAAGGGAAAAAATGCAAGCATCGTTTTAAAAGCAAGAGCCTAAAACTCCTCTCCCTTAGTCATTCAAGCAAGAGCCCTCATAGAAGTCTCATAAGTTGGGGAAATCCTTTAAAGGGAAGGGCTCGAATGGGTGTCATTTAGAAAAAATACCTTGAGCCGATCCTAACCTTATACTTGTCTCCCTTTGGGATCTCGATGTCTATGCACGCAGTGAGGTGCTCCTAAAGAACACACGTAAAGATTACAAAATTGTCAATTCCAAAATTTTCAGTGACTCTTCACACCCAACTCTAATCCCGAACTAGAAAATTACAGATCAAAGTAACGTGCTTCGATCTCGATCTGGAGAGACTTTGTTTAAGTTATACAAGGATGTATGATGGTGCAAGACCAAGCTTTTCTAGCTCCGGTGAACTTTACCAAGCCATAGAAAAATGAAGCCATGCTATGACACAGATGAGCTCTAATTGCCATGCTCTAAAGTTTAAATTTTTTTTTATCTATATAGGTTCATATCTAATGTTGTTTGCTTGTTTTGCAGGGGATCACATATGTGAATCAACTCTCCCTTCAATGTGCCTACTAGAGAAACTGCTTCGTGACCTAAGATAATGATGTCTTGGAGCTCAAATTAGCTAAGGAGAAGCTCAAGGCCAGTCTAAAATCAACCCAATAGTTTATTGAGAGCGAGCTCACCTCACACAAAGAGGAACTGGCAGATCGGGATCAAAAGATCAAGGACTTGGAGCAAAAGCTATCCAAAATGAAGAAGTCCTTAGCTTCGGAGAAGAAGGCATCATACAAGGAATGATGCTTGAAGGGGCACTCGAGTTAGGGAGCTCCGCTATATTTAAGGAGTTGATTCAGGAGACTCGGATGGATGGAGCTTGAGCTTTCAAGAACTCTAGCACTTTTGAGCCCCTAGTTGAGGAGAAGGTTGCAAAGTATACCTTCATGGGTTTCATGAAATGCTAGACTTAGCTGAAGATGCTGAATGGGATCATTAAAGGGTTTAACTTAACACAATTGAACCTCACTAAAGATGTTAACTTGAACGACTATCCAATCGACGACCTCGATAAAGAATAAGAGCCCTAAGATAAGTTTGCTGCTTTCACCCTTGAGAAAGAGGTCGAGGTCTCTCAATCAGTAGTTGAAGAAGGCAAGATCCCTTTTGGAGCTCTTGCCACGGCGAATGAGGACCCTAAAATATGCATCAAGTCAGGGCTTAGTATGGTTCAATTAGATCCCGTAGACTTGAAGTTTTAATATGTTGGTTGGAGCAGTGAGTTATTAACTTTATTCTCTCTCTTTCTCTCTCTCTCAAACTTAGGCTTAAGGTCCATTAGGTCCATCTCCCCTATATTGTGAGCCTGTCATGCTAATTGTATGTAATCAAAATTTAGTTTAATGGAATATCATTTTCTCTGCTTAACTGTAGTATCTGAGTTCATATATGAGATTTTCTTTCATTTTTTTTGTTTGTTTTGCAAAATTTGGCACAAGTGCTTGAGTTCAAAGCCCTTATCACATCCACATGCATTTCTCCTAACTGAGATCTTGTTTAGCATCTTGTGTAAGATCTTGCTCAAATCCTATACACGACCACGAACTTGTTGACTTAGGATCGTCTTGGAGTTAAGGATTTTATCTAGATCCTATATTAGATCTCTATCCCATAGACTTAGGATCTTTTTGAAGTTTAAGATCTTGCTCGGATTCTATAAAAGACCTTGATCCCATTGACTTGGGATCGTCTTGGAATTTAGGGTCTTGCCAGATCCTGTACACAACCCCGATCAAGTTGACTTGGGATCGTCCTGGAGTTAAGGATCTTGTCTAGATCCTATATTAGTTCTCGATTCCATTGGCTTAGGATTTTCTCAAAGTTTAGTATCTTGCTCAGATCCTATACAAGATGATCCCATTGACTTGGGATCATCTTGGAGTTTAGAATCTTGCTTAGATCCTGTACCTTGATCCCAATGACTTGGGATCATCTTGGAGTTTAGGATCTTGTTCATATCCTATACACGACCCCGATCCCATTGACTTGTGATCGTCTTGCCTTTATTTTTGTGGCCCATTAAAAGGGTATATTAGAATGGAGCATAAACAACATTACATAGAGGGTAAATTCTTGGAAATAAGTAAAAGGAAACTCATATACTTAAAAATGCATCTCAAAGGGTATTGCTATACATTAGCTTTACAAAATTCATTCCAACTCTAAACATAAATTTTTTTCAGGTTTTGTACATTCCATGACCTCGGTAACTCCTTTCTTTTTGGCATCCTGCAGCCTGTATGACCTTTATTTGGTTTCCTTCACCACTTTGTATAGTCCATCCTAATTCGAGTCCAACTTCCCTACATGCTTTGAGACTTCAACCTATCTCAGGACCTAGTCTCCTAATAAAAATCTTCTCTGTTGAACTTTCTTATTGTAGTACCTCACCATGATGTTTTTGTACTCTTGGATCTTGACATAGGCTTTGTCTCTCTTTTCTTCAATCACCTCTAGCTTGAACTCCAGGGCCTTATTGTTACTTTTGGGTTCATACTCCAAGACTTTTGAGTGGGCTCGCGGATTTCAGTTGGGATCACACCTTTTACTCCATACATTAGACAGCACAAGGTTTCTCTTGTTGCCATTTTGGTAATAGTGCAATGCGCCCACAAGAGCCCTTGGAGCTTATCAACCCAACCTCTTTTTATCTCATCTAAGCGAGCTTTGAGGCTATTTAAAAGATCCCGATTGGTCACCTTTGTTAGCCCTTTCACTTTTGGGTTTCCTATTGATATGAACTGCTATTTGATTTGAAGCTCTTTACACTAGTTTGTAATTTTCTTCCCATTAAAATGTGTTCCATTATCGAAAATCAGGATTCAAATGATCCCAAACCTGCATATAATATTTTTCCAAAGGAAGTTGACGACCTTCCTAAATCTTTTGCCTCAACCCATTTACTGAAGTATTTCACCACTACTATCACATATCTCTTTTGACCTCTATTTGGTGGGAAGGGGCCCAATATATCAATCCCCTACTGATCAAATAGATACTACACAATAATCAGCTCCATTGGTATAATTGGCCGATTAGTAAGGTTGCATGGATCTAGCTTCTCTTGCATCTTTTAACTAAAGCTGTCGCATCTTAATAACCCTGCCTGAGGGTATTGAGAGCCAAAGACCTCCCTCCTGAATGATTTTTACAACTTTTCAAGAATATCTCTCATCACGTAATGAGTTCTCTCAGGTCTTAAGCATTTTAGGAATAGCCATTTAACGAATCTCTTATATAACTCCCCATTAACTATAGTGAACTGATTTGCTCTGAAGGTCAACCCTTTTTTTCCTTTAAACCCTTAAGCAGGGTCCCATCTATCAAATATCGAATCAAGTCATCCTTCCAAGTCGCCTTTATTTCTGTTTGCATTATCACCTTTTTCTTAAAGGCATCACTTTCTAACTCTAAACATTCAGCCACTAGCAAAGTTATTGACGCACTCTATGCCCTTTTAGTGGAACTCCCAAACTTATCCAAAGCATCAACCCTTTTATTCTCTTCCCATGAGATCTGATGTACTTGGCAAAACATAAACCCTAGCATGAGTTTCTTTACTTTTTTCAAATATTCTGCTATAGATTTTTCTCAAGTCTTAAATATTTCTTCAATTTGAAGCTGTGAGTTAGTGTAAACATTTAATTTTTCAATCTTTATGCACTTTGTTTCCTTCAACCCTATGATCATGGCCTCATACTTTGCTTCATTATTGGTGACCCGAAAAGCTAGCTTAACTACAAACTCGAGCTCCACAGATTTGGGTCCTTTAAAGAAGATTTTGGATTTTTCAAACTGTGATGTGCCCTATCCATCAACATACATCATCCAAGTTTCTCTGCTAGATTCGAGGTCTTACCCCACCATCTCAATCACGAAGTCTTCCAGGATCTATGATTTTATGGAGCTCCTACTTTGACACTCTATGTCGAATTCCCCCAGTTTTACTACCCACTTAACCAACCTTCTAGAAACATCCAGCTTAGCAAGGACCTATTTCAACATATGGTTAGTCAGGATAATGATTTTGTGAGATTGGAAATGGGGCCTCAATTTCCTAGTCGTCATTACAAGAGCGAGAGCTAACTTTTCAACCTTCAAGTATCTATTTTTTGCTCCTTGTGACACCTTTCTCACATAGTATATTGGTTCATGAACTATGTTCTCTTCCCTAACCAACATTGAGCTCACCGTATGCTCTGAGGTAGCCAAGTAAAAATATAAAGGCTCTTTGAAAACAAGCTTCACTAATAAAGGTGGCAAGGCCAATTACTCCTTGAGGTCTTGAAATGCTTTCTCATATTCATCATTCCATTGAAAGTTCCTCATGTTCCTCAAGATTTTAAATAAGGGCAAACTCTTATCAGCCAACCTCAAAATGAATCGATTTAAAGATGTGATCCTTTCAATTAATTTTTGAACATCCTTCACCAATTTGGGCAAGCTTATATCGATTATTGCTTTGATCTTTTTAGGGTTGGCCTCTATGCCACGCTCGTTGACCAAGTACTCCAAGAACTTTCTCTTGACCTTGAAGGTACACTTAGCTAGGTTAAGCTTTATCTTGTATTTTCTCATGATGGCGAAAGCCTTTTCGAAATACAACAAGTGATCGAGCTTATTCAAGCTCTTGACCAACATATTGTCAACATATACCTCCATACTTATCTCGATCTAGTCCTTGAACATCTTGTTTGCCAACCTTTAGTAAGTAGCTCCCGTGTTCTTCAATTCAAATAACATGACATTAAAATAAAATATTCCCTTTTCGATAACAAAGGTTGTCTTATCTCTATCCTTCTCTACCATGAAAATTTGATGATACCCTTAGAAGGCATCCATCATGCTAAATAGAGTGCATCTTGCCATTGAGTATACTAGCACATCAATCTAAGGCAAGGGATAAGATTTCTTGCAACAGGCCTTGTTCAGTCTGAGTAATCTGTACACATTCTCCACTTCTTCTTCATCTTTGGCATGACCACCACATTTGAGAGCCACTTTATGAATTGAATCTCAACAACATATCCTACCTCCAAAAGCTTGTTCACTTTCTCCTTTATGATCCCATTTTTCATTGCCCTATGGTTTTTCTTCTTCTATTAGACGGGTCTAATATGGGGATCCACATTCAGCCTGTGCAATATTACCTTGGGGGTCTATCCCTTCAAAATTCGAAGGCTTCTAGGCAAGATATCAATATTTTTTCACAAAAATTCAATGGTTAAGAATTCCAATTCCAAGGTCATCTGAGTCCCAATCCTTGTCATCTTGCTTAGGTTTTCAACACTAGCTCGATCTCCTTGAACCCACCATTTAGTTCTATCCTACACTTATCCACGCGCCTTTTTTTGTTTTCTTCTTAGGGGTCCAATTTAGCAATGTCTTCTACATAGGTGATGATCTCTTTTTTCCTTTATGACCTCGAGCCCTCTGTCTTGAGTCTCTTTTTTAGAGACACATGGTAGCATTCCCTCGTCTCCTTTTGGTTGCAACATACCTCTTATATTCCTCCTTTCATTGGGAACTTCATTTTAAGTGAAACATCGAGACTACTGCTTGCAATTAGTTCAAATCGAGTCTTCCTAAGACCACATTGTATGTAAATGTGGCATCAACTACCAAGAATTTTAGCATGAGAGCCCTCCGACATGGCTCTATTCCCAAGGAAATAAGGAGGTTAATAGTCCCAACTGGTGTGACCTCAGCACCTCCAAATCCCATTAACCCATAAATGGGAGTGATCCTTGTGAGTGTGAGCACTATATTTTTTAAGACTTCCAAAAATACTATGTCCACAAAACTTTCATTATCCACCAAGACCTTGTGCACTAAAAAGTTGGCTATGCACATTGTGATGACCATGGGATCATTTTGTGGGCCAAACACCCCCTGAGAGTCCTTACCATCAAAAGTGATTATAAGCTAGTCAATAATATTCAGTATTGGATTCATTTTTTTTTTACTGAATTAGTTTTTTATGGACCAGACATGTTTTTTCCTCACACTGTGACAGTTACCCAAGGTCAGACCCCCAACTATCATATATATGACCCATCATCATGATAAATTGTCCTCCACAAGGTCATTTGCAATCTCTTTACCCTTTTTCTCCCTATTGCGGGGTCCCCTTTGAGATCTGGATCAATTTTTTTTCTTCACGGGTTCCCCCTCAGGCTCTTGCCCTTTGGACCTAAATTCCTTAACAATAAATTCTTTCAAGTAACCCTATATTATGAGCTTCTCAACTTTATCCTTAAGTTGAATGTAATCCTCAGCTTTGTGGAAATGGCAATACTTATTTGAATTTCGTCTCATCAACGTATCTCGCATCTTTCGCGACCATTACAATATCTTTGACCCCTTAATAGCCATAAGCACATAGGATCTTGTGGTATTAAGTGGGGTGTAATGGTTGTACTTCTGCAGTGGAGAGCAGTGACGATCTTTGTTAGATCGAGAGTTGTGAGGTTCTTGATCTTTTTTAGATCTTTGAGCGGTATTTTTCATCTACTCATGGTCTTTAATGGCATTGATCTCTTCCTCATAGATGTAATGCTAAGCTACCTCTATCAATTATTCCATGTCCTCAGGGGGCTCCCTAGCAAGAGCCAAAGCCAGGGGTTTTTTTTTTAGCCCATGAATGAGAATACTTGTACTATGTCAATGCGCAAGTCTTGCACCTCTAGCATTTCATTATTATACCTATTCAAGAACCCCCTTAGGGTCTTATCTTTCCTCTACCGTATAGTAAACAAATAAGTAGCAGACTTTTTGGACTTTCTCTTTCCAACAAATTGATGCAAAAACTTCCTTATGAGCTGGTCATAAGATACTATTATCCCTCCCTGGAACCTGCCCCATAAACCATTCTTGCACTTTTCGACTCAGTGTCGCCATAAAGCTTCTGGATTTCACAGTATCCAATTGTCCATATAAGTTCATGATGATTTCAAAGGCTGTGACATGTTCCTGCAAGTCCTTGGTCCCATCATATTTTAGTAGATCAGGGAGCTTAAAGTGTGAGGCTGCTAACTCAGCCAATATTTCAGCGAAAAATGGTGAATGCTTCTTCTGCAATGTGAGGTCTCTCTCTTCTTAAGTTCATCTATTTTTCTGCTCAATTGTTTGACCTAATCAATAATCTCATAGACCTCATCCTTGGAAAGTGATAGTTGGGGTCTTTTAAGGGTGAGGTTGTCCTAATTCAATGCCAATAGCTCCAACCTTGAGGCTTCTTCCCTCTGATAAAAGTTAAGTAGGTAACTTGGTCTATGGGTTGCCTTTCTTCTCACCTTATCAAAATCCGTCATCTCTTCCCCTTTCGAGATCCTCAAGCCTTTCATTACTTCGACCAATGAAGGACCCGATCTGCATAGGTGTATTTAGGTCTCTAACTTGATCACAAGAGCGTACGTTAGATTAGCTAAGATCGTCCTTAGCTGAGGTCCTCTAACGCCTAAGTTAGTAACTGAAGTGATCAAGTGAGCTTAAGGTAAAGAGAAGAACTTAAATGAAGCGAGTAAAGACAACATGACCTGGAAATCTATAAATCTTACCTTTTATAGGTAATGAATTGTCCTGTGTGTACAGATCTAGGTGGCATTTACCGTACGTCAAATCTTTAATTGATTAGCAGCCATCAAAATGGGTCATGACCCAACTCGGGTTAGATTTCATAGGGTCATGACCTACACCGAATAGAAAAAATGCGGACCCTGTCCTGTTTGGGCATTTTAGTTACAATTTAGGGGTCTTTTGTGATACCTTCATTAATTGTTACCATCACTATAAATATATCTAACGCTTTTGTCACCGCACTTATATAATGGTGTGTTTGGCTTGCTGGCCTCTAGCAAAACACACAACAATAAAAATTCAATCTATTCTCTCTCAAAAATCTCTACAAATTTATAGAACATATCATATTAGATATCTTTATTCGAAAGAATAATACAAAGAGAATTCAAATAATTCCATTTTGATATAGGATACATACTAAGAGGGTGTTTGAATGAGCTTATAAACTCTTCAAAATATCTTATAAAATGTTTAAAAGCTTATAAGTTAATAACAAGTATTTCGTAATTTTTTTTCAAAAAGAACTTATAAGATCCTAAAATAAAATGTTGGAAGCTTATAAGCTCTTTTAAAAAAAGTAAAGAAGACCTAACTTATTTTGAAGTTCTTAACAAGCTATTTTATTTTTAACTATTTTAATTACAACATTACCATTATTAACATCTTATAAGATTCAAAATCCTATTTTATCCAAATGCGTCAATAATTTATTTTAGAAATAAGATCTAATATCTTATAAGCTTCAAAAACATTTTATAAGATATAGAAGCTTATAAAATATTTAAAATAAACTTAACCAAACACCCTCTAAACTTAAAAATGTTGCATTTTAAGTTGTGGTAATCTATTTTGCTCATTCGTGTGAGCAATTTCAAATTAATGGAACAACAATAGCATTTGAAAAAGGTAAGGAAATAACCCAAAAATCCAAGTTAAAGGTCACCATTCTTGATTAAATTCCGTAGTTTGTTTCTTCGTTCTGAAATTTCCCAAGTTATTCATCATTAAATTGATTTTTCATAAATTTAGTTACAAAGATAGAAGATTAGCTTTACAAGGACTTTTAGAAGGTTTGCAACTCTTTGTAAATTATTCATCAACATACTTTCCAGAGATTTAAGCTACTTCCAACCCTTTCATTTTGTTGGAATAAAAATTTGTTCACCTTTCTAATTATTCTTAACTATCTAAATTTCTGCATGAAAAATCAAGACCCAATTAATCTCAGACCTTCATCTTTAAATTCCACAAAACCTAAAATTCCTTTTCCGAAAGGGTGAACCACTGTTTCCCCTATTCAAGTAATACATATGACAACAATTTGCCCCGTTCAAATACGAAAGTATACACTAACTGGACAGGGAAATTTGTGATTCACCTCTCCGAAATGATATGTACTTGAGAAAAATCTGCAAAAGTTGACATGCTGTAATCCTGAAGTCCTCTCCTCACTGAACAGCCCACACAGCCTCATATTATTTGCTGATTTTCATCATTTAGAGCCATATATCAACACTCTATCTGTGGTGCGAGAGTTCATATCTAGCAGACCCTCCACAATCCAACTTGCACACCATGCAGTCTCCTAGGCAGATGAACATCAACTCCCCGATTCGCCTGTAACCATGATTTTCTACAAAGAACGTCAACTTGGCAGAAACTTCATAGTTTCGTTTTCCAGTGCTTTTTATAGCATTAGCATGAATTTTTTGTTCACTAAAGAGCACAAGTAGCTTTGAAGAATAGAGAACATCAATTCTCCTGAGAAAGCTTCATTGTCAGAAGACCACAAAATTGTATCTGCTCTGTGTAGTAGTGGGGGTTACTTGTCCCTTCATCAGTAATTCCAAAAGATTTGATTACTCCGGAACATCTTCTTAAGGTAGGTGTCAATTAGCATTTTGTAAGTCCAATCCTTTGCCTTGGAATACTCCAAAACTACTTCAGAGTAAGAATGGAAGTCCCCTTTTCCCATAGCCTCGAAAACAAGTGGATCTGTCAAGGTCGAAACGGATTCATTCCAGTCAAATTTGCTCAAGGCAAATTTCAAATTCCTTCCCAGCTTTCTGTCGAGGTATGCTTCAACAACACAACCATAGGTAACAAGATCAGGAACTACTGCATAATGCTTCATATGCTCAAGGCTCAAATGCAGATCCCACAGCAAAGACATTCTGGAGAACGCAAGTGCTCTAATGTTAAATGTATTGAGATCAGGATTAAATCCTGCTTCCACCATTCTCACAAATTCCCTCTGCAAGCTTTTCATTTTAAAATTTGCAGCATAGGATAGCAGCAGAAGGTTCCAGAGAAGATTGCCAACATTTCTCCTCCCAAGACCTACATCATGCACAAAACGACCCAAGGCATAGAACTTATTTTCCTTGATATAAGCAAATGAAAGGGCCCTAATAGCTTCTTCTTCAATGAGAATCCTTGACCTCTTGAGACGACCATAAGCAGCTTCAGCATCAGCCAGAGAACCAAAAACGCTGTAATACAATACATAAGCATTACCAGTGACAGAATCAACAGAATATCCCATTAAAACCAGCTCCTTGATCATAATTTCCATGCAGTCAAGCTGCCCATTCTTCCCAAAACAAGAGATAACCAGGGCATAAATATCAGGTAATAGTTTAGCATCTTTCAGTTGCATTTGGTGCAGAATTCTGGCAACCATATCAAAATCCCGCACACTGAAATAGATAAAGATCAATTCAGAAACTACTTCAGCACTCGGCACAAATGAACTGTTGAGTATTTCATCCCAAATTTCCAGTGCTTTAGAGAACAAACCACTACGGGCATAGTATAGCAGCCAAGCTGATAAAGTAGAAGGGTCATGCAAGAGCACTTCTGATTTCTTCCCAGAAACAACTTTTCCAGGAACCAGAGGCAATCTTTGTCCGCTTAAGCTATGGATCAGTGAACCAGAACCGCAAGTATTACGCAAATCATCGACATAATCCTCATGTTTCTCCTGCAAACTCTGTTCTAAGCACACTTGCCTTCCCTATCCAACATGATAGCATATAAACAATGAGTTAATGCACTGCGTACATGTGAGGAGTTAAATAGAAATACTAACCATAATAGATTGCAATGAGAATAAATGATAGAAAATCTGCTACACATATTCCGAAAACTAATTTCTTCGCTATAAATGATGAAAGACACATCCTCAATCCTACTCGAGAAAACCTTATTTCAGACTTGTGATAATTGCACTACACAAAGTATCCATCCCCCTTCTTCCCTTGGCTTTCTCATGGAACACCAAATACCAAATTCAAACAAATAAAAAATATTGAACTAAATTACTTTTAACATATAGAACAAAAACTATTCTTTACTGCCAAAGAAAGTAAAAAAATAATAATAATAAAAGAAAAAATTGGTTTCACAATCAATTCCACAATAACTAATTGAACATAATTTAGGGGGGGAAAGAAAAAGGGAAGAAAAGAAAGCTAAAAATGAGACTCCTGCTAAAAACAGATAAAAGATAGTACCTTGGGAGGAAAATACTGGTTTGGGTTCCCATTTTTCAAGGAAAACTGACGAAGATGCTTCCCTTCCAGTGTATTCAAGGTAAGAGGCGCAGATGCCAGTAGCTGAACTTCCATTTTTCGGTTAGAGATAGAAAAAAGAAGCAGTTACCCAATCCATATACAAAGAGCTCCGTTTACTTGCGGTTGGAAAACGAACAAAACTAGGATAATGGGCTCCAATTGTTAATAGATTTATTAAACATAATAGATTAAATTTAAATATTTTCAATTGTAGGATGAAAAATTGATAAGATATTTATACAAATTAAATTACTCAATCTCAATTCCAGCTTTTATTTGATTTGGATAATATTCTTTCAAGTCAATAATCAAATTAGCCTCGAATATAGAGCATCTCTATAAAAATTATCAAATTTCCTCACTTTCTTATGTAACTAATTCCATTCGTTTACAATTAAAAACCTTTTGGGCCTGAGAAAAAGAGAATTCAAAGTTTTTATGGTCCATGAGTTTGGGCCTTACCAGTCGTTTGATGACCAATAGAAGCTTTGCTGGGCGCAAGCTACTTGGCAACACTTGCACTGTAAATGTGGTTAAAGCATTAAGGGCTTGTTCTTTACTGTTATGGGCGTTTTGTGAAAAATATTTTAGGAAAATGAATTTTTGAGAGAATATTTGAAAAATGTGTTAAGCGTTTCTTTTTGTTTTAGAAAAAAAAATGATTTGAAAATGAAATGGTTGTTTTTCTGTTTAGATAGGAGACAAATTTTACTGTAAATATCAAATCAGTTGAATTTTTATTAGGTTTGTAGGGTGAAAATAGTTTTTTTATTGTAATATATGTATATATGTATATATATAAATTTTCTTGAAGTATGATTGTAATTAAATGATGTGTAATTAATTTATTTTAACAATTTATAAGTTCTTTAAAATAGGAAATGGCACATGATGTATTATATTTAAATAATGTATGGATCAAATAAAAGATAACTACTTAGTAGTAATTTTAAATTAAAGTATTAACAATAAATGTAACAAAAGAAATGAATTATCTAAATTTAACTGTATTCATTTGATAAATTAACCATATTAGTAAATAAAACATTATATTGTACATATTAATAATTTAACAGTAAAAAAAAATCTGAAAACATTTCATATGTACTATTG
>JACGDI010005648.1:14915-50420 GCA_014898725.1 Jacaranda copaia
GATCTTCTAGAGCCATCATAACTTGAGTAAACTTTCAAGATTCACTTTCTAATACGTAAGTCAAGAAGTCGGGTCCAAAGAATTTTTCCGTTCTAGCTCTTTTGCTATGTCTCAGCTTAATGTCCTCTTTACTTGACTTTTGCTATGGATTTTTTTTTTTTAAGAAAACATTACAAATGATGAATTTTTATTCTCTTAATAAATCAATTTTTTCTTATTCTCAAATCAAATAAAAATGAGAGTTTGGGGGACAAAAATTATAAATAATAAAAAATTTAATATAAATTTTATAATTTTTATGAATTCAAAATATATATCTTCGTCGAATAAAAAATCTATTGTCAAAGCTTTATTCAATTAGCTATCTCACCCAGCATAATAAGTTTATAAACCATATCTAACATAACCATGAATCTGGTAATATTGTCAGATTTTTTTTTTCAAAAAGCAATATGAATATCAAATTTTTATCCTTTCAATAAATTAATATTTTTTTATTCTTAATTCAAATAAAAATAAGAGTTTGGGGGATAATAATTATTCAATCAACTATCTCATTCAACATAATAAGTTTATAAATTGAGGGAGGGGAGCCAAGGCCACTAGGAGAAAACGTACCTTTAATTCAATTAAAGCCTAGTTAAGGTCAGCACATCAATAATCTAGTTAAGGTAAATTAAAATTTTAAATTCTTCACAAAATCGAACCAAACATGAAAAATATGTTGGTAGTTCAGATTGATTTATTTACTTAGACTCAAATTCAATGTAATGACTATTCGAGTTGAGACCCAAATCAAGTTGATTGACGCCGTGGCTCGTGTAAAAGAACATTAACCTTGATTAGAGATGGAAATAGATTAGGCTAAGTTAGGCTTTGGCTTAAATAGATCAAGCTATTATGCAAATGACAAATTTGAGTCTAGTCTATTATTTATAATAGGCTTTCTATTAAGGTTAGGCCTATCCTTTTTAATCAATTCTAAAACTTTAGCTTGATTTAAAAGTCTATCTAAAGGCCTATTTTTTACAGTAAAGCGTCAATTAAGTCTAAATATCACATAAATTTAAATTTTTAATATGTTCAAACTTGTAATAGACCTCGATAGGCAGCAATTGAAATGATAAATAACTAATGTATAATTATAAAAGTTCAAATTTAAATATAAAACAGTATTATTTTAACAAAAAGCAATACTAAACAACAAAATGGATTCCATAAAAGACTAATTAAAGAAATCAAATACAATTATCTATTTAATATTAATCATTATTATTATATTTTTTATGTGAATAGGATAAATGGACTAGCCTATTAGACTTTGCAAACTTTTAGAAGAACCTATGTAGATAAGAAAAGCTATTTTTTAAGCCTTGACCTAGCCATTTTATTAAATAAGATACGTTTAACTAGGCCATAAGTAGACTAGGCCAGAGGCCTTTGACGAGTAGTCTGATCTATTCTCATCCCTAACCTTGACTTATGTATTTGAATAGGGATGGCAATAGGTCTAGGTCCTACGCTGACCCACATTGGACCAAGTTTTGAAAGCATAAACAGGTCTTAGGGTGAGTCTCAAGTTTTAATTTTTAAATTCAAATCCACCCCAGATCCGCCTCACTGGATATTATATATATTAATTTTATTTATTATGTGTATATTTTATGTAGTGGGTATTCATATATATATATATGAAAAAATATAAATATCACATATATGTTCTATATAAAAATAATAATTGATATGGGATAACCCAACAAGCCCAGCCCAACAGTTATCAACTTCAGGATGCATTTCCAGGCCTACTTTGCATTTGAGGCCCAATTATGTTTCCAGACTTAGGTAGGTCGTCGACCATCAAGCCCATATCGCATATGCAATATCATAGGCCAAGCCACTCGACCAAAACCTTCAAGTCAATTAGCATGTTCTCAATCCTACCCAATGGGAGACTTTAGGTGGCCTACTATGTTCAACTATTTCTCTGGTCAACCACTTTTTATAGTCGATCACTGTCGACCAAAATATTCACTCCGGCACTCAACCATATCTCTACCGCATTTAATGCCCTGACAGTCAGCGTGCCTCCACATTAATGACGCATGCCGCCCTAGTATCGCCTCTACCACCAATTCTATCTAGCCTACACACAACCTAATCCAATAAAACAACTTTCAACCTCATCATTTTTGGTGCCATCTGTGGGAAACTAGAGCTTGCAACTGAAAAGATAGTGAACACCAAGCAAGATGCATTTAAGAGAGAGAAAAATAGAAGGACAGCATCTCCTCCTCTCGCTCAACCTTAACAAGAATCACATGCCCTGGGCCAAGTGCCCCACCGAAGCAAGTTGTTACCTTGACCATGCCCCAACTAATGCAGCCAATTAGTGAGCAAATCTTCACCCAGATTTCTGCTTAACTTTTTGCTACACTGAATCAACACACAACTGTGACTGCCCTAGCTACTAGCACGATCCTGCAGCTATTGCCACCAGATAAGAGATCCCCTGGGGATAGTCAAGGCCATCCAGATTCCAACCAGGCAAGAAACCAACCCCAAGCGCCTCTACAGAGAAAAGGGACAATCGAAGTTGTGGGAAGAGATTGTTGATTCTATAGACCATTACATTCGACCTAATTGAGCCCAGTAGTGCATAGAGTTGAATGCTTTATACTGGACCAGCGTGAAGAGATTGACAAATCAAAGGATCTTGTGGCTTGGCCTATTCAAGCCCCGCAGCACGATAAGGTTAAGCACACTCAACCACAGTTCAACCGCACCGTGACCCAAGTAGATTGGGAGGGGTAGGAAGAAGTTTCTCACCAAGTACATCAACTGAATAGATGCTTCGATGAGATCTTAAGGAGAAATACAAAAAGGGTGCCCAACCTCGAGGGCTCCCAAAGGTTTCGCCGCAAAAGAGGGTCATCGTTTATATGAGAGTTAATCAATGAGCGTATTGCTGTCGATGCAAAGGTCCTGACTAGACTCTCATGGTATGATAGGTCAATCGATCCCAATGATCACATGATACAGTTTGAGCATATGATGCAACTGTATAGCCATAATGAGTACATACACGCCAAGATGCTGGTTACCACTTTTTAGGGTATTACACTCGATTAGTTTGTTAAAGTTGAGCCATCATCGATACACACCTATGACTAGCTGTATGATAAGTTTCTCCATCAGTTCGCCAGTCGACGAAAGGCAAAGCTCCCCCACACCAATCTCCACATCATGAAGCAAAATAAGGAGAAATCCCTCCATGACTTCTTTACCAAATTCAACACAGAGGTGCTAAAAGTTAACAACCTCAGTATTGAGTTCCTGATCAATGTCTTTTTCTTAGGTCTTAGACACAAAGAATACGCCAATGCTTTCATATGGGAATACCCATGATGGATGAAAGAGCTACTCGACCTACCAGAAAGACACCTAAACTAGGAGAAAATGAACAGACTAAAATTCGGCAACCTTGAGGTCAAGAAAAAGAAAAATAAAAAGAAAAATGGATGGCAATAGATGGAAGGTCATTGCTCCCTAATCAAATGCTTCCATGATAACACATTGCTCAATCACACAAGGAAAGAGGTGCTATTCGCAATCTAGCACGAAAACCTCCTCAAGAAATCAAGAAAGCTCACCGAGACCGAGGTAATAAAAAAATTAAAGAAATATTACCATTTTCACAAGTAGATGGGGCATGACACAGAAGATTGCTTCAATCTCCACGATGAAATTGATGGGCTGATCAAACAGGGCCATCTCAAGCAATATGTCGCTGAAGGCAACAAGGTAGAAGGTGGCAAAATCAACCAGACTCTCCGTAGAGAAATGTTGGTTAGCCTAAAAAGAGACGATAAAAGAGAGAAACCCACCCAGGATAATCGCCTGACCATTCAAAGAGTGATTGACATGATTGCAGGAGGTCCCACTGAGGGGACTTAAAATTAGCGATGAGGCAAATATAGAGGAGGCTAAAGTCAACCAAAGCTTCCCTAATCGAAATAATGTTCCATTTATCCACCAGTGCAGAGCTCATCTCTTTCACTGAGATGACCTCACCCATCTCGAGGGAAAAAGCATTGACCAAAAGGTTGACTGTTCCATGGTAGTCTCCATTGAGATTACCAACTTTGAAGTAAGGAAGATTCTGGTCGACAATGGCAACTCTGCTAATATTATTTTCCTCTCAACACTGAAAAGGATAAACCTAGGCTAGTTGAAATTCAAACCCATGCAGACATCTCTAGTCGGATTTGGAGGATTGAAAATCATGCCAGAAGGCTTTATCAACCTCTCTACATCATTCGGGGAGGCACCCCATAGGAAAGCACTGATGATAAACTATCTCATCATTGATGCCCTATTTGCTTACAATGTCATAATTGATCGATCAGCTCATAATGACTTTTAAGCCATTGTATCAACTTATCATGTGAAAATTAAATTCTTAACTTCAATAGGCACGGGCAAGCTACTATGCAACATCAAGAAAGCTTAGCGCTGCTACACAATTTCAGTTGAGTTAAGTGAACAGAAGACTCAACCACAACTGAAGCCCTCAGGGGACGCCCCTGTAGTAGAACTCAAGAAGGACCAAGTTAGTAAGAAGAAAAAGTTTGAAGATACCAGAGTAGAGCTCATTGGAGAGTTCAAAACGGTAGAGCTAGAGTCTAGGAACCCCAACAAGACCACTATGATAGAAACAGATATATGCCATCACATGGAATGTCTCATGGTTGATTTTCTACGGAGAAACATCTATGTCTTTACATGGAAGGCATCGGATATCTAGGGAATCGATCCCAGTGTAATCGTTCACTGTATCAATGTTAAACCCTTGTATAAGCCTATCAAATAAAAAATGAAAACCTTCAATGCCGAGAGGTGCTAGATCATTCAGGAGAAAATCAACCAACTCTTAGATGCAGGTTATATTGTAGAAATTCAATACCCATCTTGGCATTGTAATGCTGTACTTATCCCCAAGAATAAAGGACAATGGCACATGTGTAATTAGGGGTGCGCAAAATTATCCATTAACCAAAAAAAATTGATTAACCGACTAAATTGAAGTTCAATTCACTGAACCATTTTGTCCAATTATATTTCAATTCAGTTAATGATTAATTTTTTTAAGCTTTTAGTTTTTGGTGTGGTGCGGTAAATTAACTAAAAAAATAGGTTAAAAATTGAATTAATCAAAAAAAAATGTTCAATATTTAACTTTACAATAATTGCACTTCATCTGCAAATTTGTGGTCCAGCACATACATCTACAATTTATAATAGAAACATTGTGTTTTGATTGCTTAACTAATTTCAAGATTTATAATTTTAATTATATATTGTCATCAATAATATATTTCAATACAATAACAAATGAAATTAAAGCACATTTTGGACTTATTCTATTGTATATGGAAACTCTTAACTTGTACAACGCAACTAGATAAGCCCTTGTTTAGCTTATAAAATGAAAGGAAGGTAACGATGCCAAAAAATAAAAGGTCAATCGGTGAATTAACCCAACCAAATCGAAAATTTTCAATTAATCAAAAATTTTCAATTAATTCTTCCAATTAACCAAAACTTTTGGTGCCTTAAATGGTTATAAATTTTCATACAATTCAATAAATTAATCGATCGGTTCAGTTGGTAAATTTTACCAAATCGACTAATGCTCACCCCTATGTGTAACGATTTCACTAATTTGAATAAAGCTTGCCTTAAGGATTCTTATCCCCTGCCTCATATAGATTTATTAGTAGATTCTACGGCTGATTATGAGCTATTAAGTATTATGGCTACCCTCCAAGGGCATCACCAATTATTCATGGCCCCTGAGGACAGGGACAAGACCTCGTTTATAGTCTCCAATGGAGTTTACTGCTTTTTGGTCATGCTCTTTGGACTCCAAAATATTGAAGTGACCTACAAGAGACTGGTCAACTTTATATTAAAGAATGAGATCGGCAAATCTATGGAGGTTTATGTTGATGACATAATTGTCAAAATAGAGAAGGCCAAGGACCATTTGCTTAACCTCAAACACATATTTTCCATATTGCAAGCATTTGGCATGAAGTTAAATCCAAACAAGTGTATGTTTGAAGTTCAAAGAGGCAAATTCTTTGGTTATATGGCCAATTAGAGGGGCATTGAGGCCAATCTACTAAAAATTCAAACAGTGTTGGATATTACCCCACCTCAAACAATTAGAGATATACAACACTTGGTCGGGAGGATTATAGCCCTTGGAAGATTTATCGCCCGTTTGGTCGACAAGAGCTTGCCCTTCTTCAAGATTCTCAAAGACATCAAGAAGTTGGGTTTCCAATGGAACAAACAGTGTGATTGGGCTTTGGTTGAATTAAAGCAGTACTTGTCCTCTATCCCCATGCTCACCAAGCTAAAGCTCGATGAGGTACTACACATCTATTTGGTTATTTTCAAAGTATCGATAAGCTCAGTCTTAGTTTTAACTAAAGAAGGAAACCGTCGACCAGTTTATTATTGTAGTAAGGCGCTCCAACGGCCAGAGTATAACCACTTGGAAATCAAAAAGTTCGCCCTAGCATTGGTTACTGTGGCTCTAAAGCTGCGACCATACTTTCAGTCCCATGCAATGATAGTACTAACAAACCAGCCATTAAAACAAGCACTCTCAAAGCTAAACACGTCAGAGATGTTAACAAAATGGGCTATTGAGTTAGGAGAGTTTGATATCACTTTTCATCCCAAAACAGCCATCAAAGCACATATCTTAGTTGACTTCATCGTTGAGTAGGTCGATCTCCCCGAAAAGAGTAGTGAAACCCTTCTTGTTTGGACTTTGCACGTCAATGGATCATCAACTATGTCAAAAGCTGGAGCAGGAGTGGCTCTCTATTCTTTGTCAGTAGAAAAATATGATTTTGCAATCAAGCTTGATTATAAAGTCACAATAATGAGGTCGTGTATGAGGCCCTCTTTGCTGGAATGAAAATGGCACTTAATCGAGGGGTCGAGCACTTAGCAACAATCATAGACTTCCAGTTGGTTGCGAAACAGGTCAAAGGAAATTTTGAGGCTAAGGACTCAACAATAAGCTAGTACCTGGCGGAGGTCATAAGATTACAACATTCATTCAAAAAGTTCACTCTCAACCAGGTACCTCGACCAAAGAATGAGTGAGCAGATGCTTTGTCCAAATTCACTAGCTCGACTAGGGGTATAAGGAATAGAACAATAACTTTTTTGATTGCTGATAAATCTTTGATAAGCATTCTTGAAGAAAATTTTGTGGGGAGCATCAAGTAGACACATCATTTATGGCAAGACCTAATAAAGCTTTGCCTAAGTTGTAGCACAATTCCTAAAGATAGAAATGAGGCACGTAGGCTTTGAGGACAAGCTGCCAAGTTTGCGCTTGATAAGCACGACCAACTCTATAAAAGGTCAATCTTCAGACCACCCTTGAGGTGCCTAGATCTCGACCAGGCCCATGAGGTCTTACAGGATATCCATGTAGGCATATATAGGAACCATTCGGGGGAAAAAGCCCTTGCCCATGAGATCATCAGATATGAATACTTTTGTCCCACTCTACTGAAAGACGATGTTGATTTTGCTTAGAAATGTCCATCATGCCAAGACCATTCGAACCTCCCACACTAATCCGCTGCGCCCATGATTAATGTTCAGATCGCTTGGCCGTTCAACCAGTAAGGGATCAATATTCTGGGATTATTGCCAAAGATGATAGGTCAGAGAAAGTTCATAATTATGGTGATCGAGTATTTCACTAAATGGGTCAAGGCTGAAGCTATCCTAAAGATAACTGACATGATCGTTAAAAGTTTCATCTGGAAAAATATTATCTACCATTTTGGTCTCCCAAAGATCCTCATTTCAGACATGCAGTTTCAAAGTAAAAACACCCAAAGTTGGTACAAGACCTTGGGGATCACCCAACACTTTACCTTAATAGGGAGCCCCCAATTGAATGGCTAGACATAGGTAATGAACAGAATAATCCTCAACCATCTTAAACTGAAAATATAAAAGACTGGGTCGAGCTGGGCAAATAATCTCCCTAGGGTGTTATGGGCTAACAAGACCACCCCTCATACAGCCACGAGTCACAGCCCTTACAGTTTGGTTTATAGTTCTGAAACAGTCATTCCCTCTGTACTCATAGAACACACTATTCGAGTGATCTAATTTAACCCTATTTGAAACACATCTGAAAGAAAACTTGACCTGGAGAAAATCGATGAGCGGAGATAAGAAGTCTATAACACCATGCAATGCTATAGATCAAAGATAGCAAAGAACTACAATAAAGGGGTTTTTCCACGCCGTTTCAAGGTCAAAGAACTAGTTCTCAAGAAGGTGGAAGTATCTAAGAACATCGGCAAACTTGACCCAAAATGGGAGGGGCCCTATACTATCGTGAAGGTGTCGAAGCACAACGCCTACAAACTTGCCAATATCGATGGAGATGAGCTTTCTCGCCTATGGAATGCCGTCAACTTGAAAAAATTCTATGTATAAAAATAATTTGTAATAATCTTTGTATTATTTAATATAAATAAAGTCTTAGCAACACTACTATCATTCACTTGTAAGCCAAAAATCTCAAGTCAACCCCATAATCGACCCAAAAATAGCTTCAAGATGCCAAATCAAGTTTACGATTGACCCAGCAGTCAACCCAAAAATAGTTTTAAGTTGCCAAATCAAGGCTTTTGAACCTCAAGTTTTTGGTTGACCCCATAGTCGACCCAAAATCAATTTTGAGCCGCCAAATGATGTTTATAGTTGACTCTGTAGTTGACCCAACCAACGACTTCACGATAATGATTAAAGGCCTTCTAGCAACCATGTTCTGTTATAATTTCCCATGATAAGTCAAGTCATGACAGTTTCCCAAAATCGGTCATTCACATCTCGACCACATAGATTGAACATGAACTTGTTATAACATTCTACCATATAGTTGTACTCATCTAAACGATAATCATAGAATTTGACCAAAACTTCTTTGCAAAGTTAATAACCACAATCGATCCTAAACTTGTAGGGTTTTAAGTTAATTAATTCGGTACCATTGGGTGAAAGTGAAGTAAAGAACAAAAAAAATAACTGCATATCGATGAACATAACTATTATATTCAATTGAATGAAGTTGTCAATTACAAATTAGAAATACAAAACAAAAAAAAGGGAGAGATTACAAAGGTACATGGCCCATAGTGGGCGACCACAATCTTGACAAGCAGGAATTTTAGTTGCTGCTCCAACCACACCTTCCCGAGTTGCTTGCACGCCCTCTTTGATAGTGTCATCAAGTGAATCATCGAGCTTATCGTTTGATGAAATTGGCACCACCACTCTTGGCTTGGGCATTGTTGATGCAAGGGGGAGAATGGCTTGCACTGACTACAAAGGCCCCGCCTCATCGACCAAAATCTCTTCAGAGCATAGCACATACTCACCTGCATCGACCATGCCATCTTGAATTTCAAAGGCAAAGTCGTTGGCAAAGTTAAACTCTTTTGCCATGATGGCGAGCCTCTTGGACACCTTTGTTTGTTTCTATTGATCAACGATCATGGCTTCGACCAGGATGTTTTCTCCAACACTCCCTTCGACTACAGTCTCCTCGGGTGAGGGATAGGATCGCAGCTGCTCGCCCAGGATAGGGCTCATGTAGTCCTTATCCTCTACTCTGAAGGCATAGCCTAAATACTCGAGCTGTTTGATGACTTTCTCAAAGGCAATACTTGCATCATCAAGCGAGAAGACTATACTTGCCTCTTAAAAAGTCGAGCAAAGCATAAATTATTACACCGTATCCTTTCGCATTAGTGGAAGCTTCCTAAAGAATTCATCTCGAGCATTCTGTGATGCAGAATTACGCCCTACCATCCTACCAAAGTCGTAGCTTTGCTACATGTCTAACCAAGCCTTATGCAGCAGCTCATCCATATAGCTTTTCTCTTGGATGGCCATGATCAACTATTGATCTTTGGTATCGAGTTACTCACGAAGTTCTATGACCTCTTTGTTTAGCTAGTTGTCATTGACCTGGGATGATTCGAGCTGAGCCTTCAAAGTGTCCAGCTCCCCTCCCTCTTAAAGCTACTCTCGGTCAGCCAAAGCCAACTCTAACTTTTGGTAGAAGTGATACCCGAGTTGGCTTGCCTAAAAGGAATAATTATTCATTAAAAGAGTATGATTGACCACAGAAGACAAGCATTCGATGAGAAAATAAAATCAACCATACACTTACCATGTTACAGTGGTACGCCAGAGCCCTGAGCACACCGACCTAGCTCAAGTCCATGAATTTTTGCCGGTAGGACATGAAGGGCCTCACTACCATGCATTTAAGTGCTGCAGCCCCTGTCGACCCTAACGACATTATTGAAGTTGAGTTATGCATGGCCATGTTTAGCTCTATCCTAAATTGACTTGATGGTTACCAAGGCAGTTGAAACAACACCCCATCACTATGCTTTTCAAATAGGTTGTAGTCAGTAGGAGCTTTCTCTTTACTCGTGTCACTTGTCGGTCTCTTTGGAGTGGGACCTTACTCTTCGATGATAGGTCTTTAGCCTGATCAGCAGGGCTACTGCCTGATGTCGCCACTGGTCAAGGAGGGAAGCCCTCAGGGTTAATTCAAAGCATGGGGTGCCAAAGCTATGGTCGAAGGCGCTAGAGCTGTGATTGAGGCTGTAGCCTGGTAGTGAGTAGCCGTTGCCTAGCAGCACTTCTCATTCCTCTGAGCGCAGGCCATTGCTTTCTATCATGCTCTACTTATTATTTCTTCTTGATCTGCCAATACAATACAATACAATATAGAAGAAGAAAAATTAAACTCGAGCAAAAAGATGATGAAACAGAATCATAATAATAATAATCAATAGAGAACTACTTAGTCAATCACCCGCAAGCAAGTTTTCCTTGACCGATAACAAGCTAGCTAACACCAAATACCTCTCCTCAATTAAAACTAAGGCCTCTATTTGGCCAAACTCAACAAGGTCTCAAATGAAGGTGTTTGGCTAGCTAGGGGTTAGTTTTCCTGGCATCTCAACATGCCCCCTCTACCACCCCCTCAGTATATTAAACCCCTCGGGCCCTCGAACGTAAAAAAAATGGTTCTTCCACTCTTGGCCATAGGAGAAGGACAGGGTTACTAAAAACTTTCGACTTGGCCGCTCTATAAGGTAATAGAACCCAAATTTCTCGGTGCTACCCAACTTTTGAGATATTGGGAGATGGAAGAGATTCAAGAAGTTAGCCAAGGAAACTGCTTGGTCGAATAGGTGCATGAGCATGACAAAACTATATATGGTTGAAAAATAGTTAGGAAGGAGCTGCGTTATGTTGACCTCCAGACCACTTAAAAGGTCGATCACAGCTGACACAAGAGAGAATCTAAGCCCACATCTAAACATCTCCTCAAAAATAATAATACAACCATTCAAGGGTCGATGCATCTTATCCCATGGATTGAGAGCTAAAAGTTCATACTTTGCATAGATATGGTAGAGCTCCCTCATGTGCATCAAATCAGCTAGAGTAATTTTTGAAACAATCTCACTATAGTGGTCAGGGGTGAAAAGTCGTCCACATGATGCTGGCAGCTCACTTGGGCCTACCTCACCCAGCAAAGCAACCCTTTCGTCACTCGAGCTACTAAAGGTTGAGCTTAACCTCAACAAACTACTTAACGTACTCTCACTTTCACCCTCCCCATGGATTTGTGCCCCTTAGAACCTAATGTCCTTTCTATCCAAAATACTCAACATGCTTAATAAGCAACTAAAGAAAAAATAATTAAATGAGGTAAAACTTACAGGCTATCGATGAAACTCTAAAGGCTTAGAATGGAAAGAAAGCTTTCTAAATGTAAAGCTCAACCAGACCAAATATAGTAAAAGTGTAAAATGATTAATTTTACCGTGCCTATTTATAAGCACTCGCATGCAAAAACTCAGTCGATAGTAATAATTGCACAGCCGTCTTTTGGCGCTTCGTATGCTTTAACGTAACAGACGCATTAAATACACCAAACCCTGATCGAATATTCAAAAACCTTAGTCGACAATTCAAAAATCCTGTTGAATGCCCAAAACCATCATTAAATTATGTATCTATTCTCTACTCCTTCTCCTTGACATGTTTGATTAGGACCGCAAGTGAGGGGGACTCATGATATGGGATAGTCCAACAATTATCCACTCAAGGATGCGTTTCCAAGCCTACTTTGCATCTGATGCCCAATTGCATTTCCAAACTCAAGTAGGCCATCGACCATCGAGCCCAGCAGTGCATATGTAGTATCATGGGTCAAGCTACTCAACCAACACCTTCAAGTCAAGTAGCATGTTCTCGACCTTATCCGACAAGAGACTTCAAGCGGCCTACTATGTTCAACTATTTCTCTGGTCGACCACTTTCTATGGTCGATCATTGTCAACCAGAGTGTTTACTCCGATGCTCAACTGTATCTCTGCCTCATTTGATGCCTTGACAGTTAGTGTGCCTCTCCATTAATGACATATGCCGCCCAAATACCGCCTCTGTTATCAACTCTGTCAAGAGGCACGCCTCCAGAGTACTATTCTCCTAGGAAAGTAGGAGGTGGTACCGCCTGGAACAATACATGGATGAGAAATGACCTATAGCACCCAAGTAAGAAAAAGAGCCCTCTACACTTGATAAGAGCATTCTAAGCATATCATCCACCTGAAAAAGGCTATAAATACCCCATTGCTAGCCACCCTCTAGGGATGCCATTTTCACTATACGTTCTTACTCTATTGCTCAATTTCCTTACTGGACTAGTACTAACTTGAGCATCAGAGTGCCTTAGCTGAGGGCACCTCTGCTAGTTTGACGTTTGCCAATGGTTGCACAGCCTAAGGAAATTTCACTATTGAATTGTTCAACTACCTTGGTCGAATTAGTCCATACACAACCTAATTCGTTAAAATAGCTTTCAACCTCATCAATAATATTGTCATAGTAAATAATTTATACATTCAATAATGTTTGCAATTTATCATTTTTTAAAAACTAAAACATACATATATAAATATTTAAATAATAAATTTTTTGTTAAGAATATTATTTTCTTATATTATGAAGTTATAGTGATATTATATTTTTATGAAAAGTAATATTTTTAATTTTTTAAAATATTTTAAATGAATCTAATGAGTCTAGCTTGCTTAGATAAGGGCTCAGGAAAGGGCGATAATCCATAAAAATCTTGATGGGACGAGTTCGGGATTTTGCCAAACTCGCCCCAAAAGCAGCCCATTATCATCTCTATAGTTGAACAATAATTTTACATGATAAGAATATTTCTATCATTGCAAAATTGATTATTAAATTCCTTTAATTATAAGGTATTATGGGCACCTTGCCCGTGGCCATGACACTTAGATTAGCTGTAGTGACGTGTGTCTGCGTGTTCCCTAACTAGTTATTACAATCAATTATTTACTTGTACCAAATTGTGGAACCACTTATAAATTAATTACTAGAGATATTCTCTCTATTTCGTAAAGAATCTAATCAAGTTAGGTACAGATTTTCAAGATTTTTTTTTGACGTTTTGTATATTCAACTCAAAATAAGGATGAAAGTATAAATACATGTAATTCGATTTAAGTTTTAGTATTCAATTTTTGTGCTAATAGTTAAAATGGGGTTTTGAAAATTAAATTGGATCGATTCAACTAATGATCAAATACCAATTCGATTCGATTGGAACGTAAAAATTAGGCACTAATTGATTGATTCAAAATTAATAAAAAAAATGATTTAATCCGCGGTGGTTTGATTAGTTGCCCATCGATTTACCAATTTTTTTTAAATTTAAAAATTAAAAATTTTAAAATTAGAAAATATAAAAATAGAATAAAAAATCGAAAGTTGAAGATGATGATGAAAGATCTTGAATATATAATTTTACAAAACATGAATTTAATTTTTTAGAATTTAACAAAATAGTATTATATGTTGATTAGTATGTTGAATTTATTATTTAATTTAGTTTAATATTAAATATTTGAAGTAGAAAAATTATTTTCACTTGATTTTGAATCGTAAAGCGGATGATCACTTAATATTGACCATTACTTTAAACTAAATTATTTATTTATAATTGACTAACCGTAAAGTGGTATTCTTCTAAAAGAAAAATGAGTAAGAATTAAAAAAAATTCAATGATTTTTCCTATATTAATGGAAATATTTTATTTGTTGTTAATATTATAATACTATATATATTTATATAATTAAATATAATTATTAAATTATTATGACGTCATGTTTGTTGAACTATAAGTCCAACCAACCGAGCCAGTAATCAATAGTGTTATTGATCTTTGTCCAATTTAATTTTGAAAACATTGGTTTGAAATACCAAAAATCCTCAAGTTGGTAATTTCTTTTCACTCATTAAATTAACATCAACTTTCCGTTAGCTGCATAGTTTGTTCTTTAAAATTAATGCTGAATATTATATGATACATTCATATGTATATCTGCATATTTCTGCCAAATAGTTGAGTTACATAAATTTTTTGGCCGTCGAGTAGTTTTTAACTCAACAATACAAATAATATACATAAAATATGAAAACAAAAGCATGAATTCAAAATATATTACTGTATGTATGTGTATATAAATTGGAAAAAAAATAAATTTAATTTCTGTCAATAATAAATGCCGAGTAGGCCAAGTGCTGAAACTTAATAAAGTCTTCGATGAAAATGCTTCCACTAAAAGACATGTATAGAAATTGAAAAAATAATAATAAATCTAATTACTTCAGTCAGTAATAAATGCCGAGTAGACCAAGTACTGAAATTTAATAAAGTCTTTGACGAAAATGATTCCACCAGACGAAAAAATTTTCACGCAACCCTTTCAATATTTGTTTCGCGCATCTAATAAACGTGACATTAACTTGTTCAAGAATTCCATTCAATTATATGTATATATAGACCTGACAATTAATATCCGTGAATGACCCAATGAGGGATATCAATGAATTGAGTAAATTTATTTATTTTTTATTAGGGATGAAATAGATAACCTATTACTCATGAGAATGGCTAATAAGTAACCCGCAGGTACCAATAATTTTTTTTTTAATTTAAAGGTAAACATAATGTTACTCAAATATTAACTAAATAAAATTAAAAAAAAAGACTATAAATTTCAAATATTAAATTGAACAAATACCTAAAATATATTAATAATATTGTAGTTTAAAACTTATATCTTAAATATTCAAAAGCTATCAAATTTAAAGTACATCAAATTCAAAAATTCAAACTTAAATTCCATTACATACCAAACGTTTTTCGAATTGAAAATTTAAATATCAATCAAACATTATTGTTCTTGTGAAAGAAAATGTTGCATCCATAGGAATATGCACAATAAGTTGTTTTAGGATATAATTTAATTTAATTTGCTACAAATTTTTAATTTATAAAATCAAAAATTAATATTTAGACTAAAATATTTATATGTAAGTATATACATAGATATATATAATATTATATATTTATCTAAATACATTTATATGTAAACATATATATTATATATAAATATATAACTCGTGGGTACTCGTGGGCTGAGCCGAAAAATGATAAATAAATTGAGTATGGGTAAAATTATCAATAATTTTTTAAATTGGAGAAAGAAAGCTCCTTACTTGTATTTTTTTTGGATACTCATGAATTAAATTTTGCCAGGTATATATATATATATATGGGGATGGTACAAATAGTTGAGTTGTACCAATAGCATAACTTCAGACCAAGTCAACGACCAAATACAGACTGTGACCTGATTATTAAACCACTAATATTGATATAAAATGATTTGATTGGGTTTTCTTCTACACCGCTTAAAATTGAAATATTGAGAAGTAAAAAACCAAACAAAAAATGATAACATCGGCATCCTACGAAATTTTTGTTGTGTTCATTCAAAATGACTATGATATAGAATTGAGTGAAAAAAAATTCAAAATTCATTTGATTTACTAAAAAATTAACAATATTATTCCATATTTTAGATTTATATGTTATCATTTTTACTTATCTGAAGTTCGGTTATTTTTTTAACACTTCGTAATTCTAATCCTTTTTTCACAAAATGTCCTTAATTACGGTTCTACTTTTTCAATTTTTTTTAATCAAAATATACGTAGTATACGAATAAACGTAAAGTTGTACCAACCAAATGCCATGTTTATGATGCTGAAGTACCTACTTCCGATCAGCTTACTATACTTTCCAACAAACATTATCCTTTTTTCAATTTTTTTATAATTCTGATCTGAATTTTGATTCTCTTTTGCCACAGCAACTTAATTTATAATTTTCCATGCAAATATATAATGAAGTGCAAAGATTCCAACATTTAAGATGAAAACACACTTAATAACATCTTTCAATTTAGATATTACTTTTATTATTCAACGTAAGCATATGAAACATTCTTTTTGTTAAGATAATTGATGCTGTGCATTGGTTGTATTTTCATTAGAGTAAAAATAAAAAATGAAATAAAATTTAGAATAGGAGGTAAACATATGAAATCAAACAGAGTATCAAAGTGCTAAATCCCCCAAGCTTAAAGCTCACAACTCTTCCGTTTTCTTCTGTGTATATCAAAATACAAACATACATCCACTGCCAGAACAAAAAATTGTACGAAAAGCTAATTAGTAAAATACAAACATCTGAAAAAGAAAATCAAGGAGAAGAAAAGAGCCTTCAAAAATTCCACATACGCGATGTATCAAAAAACACACCACCACCTGCTGCCTCATCAGCTCCGCCGCCACAGGCCGCGCCTCTGCCAATCTCATCCGCCGCCAAATAACCCTCTCCTCCCTGAAATTCAGCAAAAGATGAAGAACCCAACTCCTCGGACTCCCCAAAAAACAGGTTTTCCACCACTGGTTGCTTCAACTCCCCAGCCGCCGCCGTAGCTCCACCTACCAATCTCCGCGCGTGCTTGGACGCCGCAACCTGAATTTGCGACGGCGACAACTCATCCGCGGATAGTATATCCGGTGGGTCATCGGGAAAATTCAGCACCGCGGAAGGGCCACGCAGGCAGAAAACGGCGGCGTCGTAAGCCCTGGCGGCCTCCTCGGCGGAGTCGTAAGAGCCTAACCATATCCTGTCACGGCTGTTGGGCTGGCGGACCTCCGCCACCCACTTGCCCCATTTTCTCATCCTGACACCCTTGTAACGCCCTTCCGGTCGCTCTCTTCTGGACTGAGGTCTCACCATTTTCATAAATCCGCAAACTTGTTTCTTCTTCTCCGCTGTAAGATTACTTAAACAAGTATGTTGGGGACACGTGGGGAGGTGTGCGTGCGCCACGAGATGCGTGCTTGGGTGGTTAAAACTACAGAAGATACTTTATTGATAGGAGCACGGTTTGAAGGACAGGTGTGGCCGTGACAAGGAATGGTCTGCGCTGAAACTGAACACGTGTGTTCGAGCGAAGTGCCCGTTGTGTTGACTACCTTTCTAGATGGTCACCCTTTTTCTTGGCTATTTCGTAATTCGATGCTATTCCATGTAAAAACACATGTTTGCGTTTTACACGCTACCAAAAAGAATATAAAATAAAATTTTTATAATATTAAAAAATATTTATGATTAAAAATAATTGGAATATACTGATATATTTTCAGACAGATCTTTTTTATTTCGATAATAAATGGTAATAAAAATAAATATTTTGAGTTGTTCATAATTTTCAATAATTGACCACACGCATATTCATAATGACAATTTAATCATAACTATATTGGTTGCTAATTGTTCTTGTTCTTGCCAAAACAAGTGTGCAAGGGTCACCTCAAGGTTTTACGTAGAAAAGTCGAGAGTAGTTCTAATTTTAAAATGTGCTTATTTGCTAGTTTTTTTTTTTTAGAATTTCAAGATTCATTTTTCGAGTCATAAAAGGCTCTATTATATTAGGGAGCATCAAAGTTCACTAGAATGACAAACCCATAAGGATTTCTTAAATTAATTCATCGCATGAGGGGTCCATAGTATAATGGAGTATGGCTATCATATTTTAATTTACCTAATTGTCTTTAAGATTTTCTTTTGTCACATCACACAGTTCCCCTACTCCAAAATGGAGATTATGTTCCACTTGGAAGTAATTTTTTTGTAAAGTGTTGTGTTTATCAATGTTTTATTGTTTACCGACTTTTTTTTATAAGTATCAGCTGGTGGGCTTTGTGTCTAGTTGTTTCATATTTAGGGTTTGTCTTTGGGCTTGGCAAATTGTTGTAATTGGCAAAATTAGTATAATTAATTGTTAATTAACTTTGGATGGATGTCAATTATGGTTGGAATCCAAAAATTAATTGTGGCGGTGCAATAGAGGAAGAAAATTGGTTAAGTGTTTCCTGTTGAGTTGTCACACATGGAATACTTGAGAAAGTGGAGACTTACTAAGACATTATAAAATCAAATAGAGTAGTTGAAGGGTTATTCTAACCCTTCACTTGTCTCACATTGATTTTATAAACTAGTGTGGACTAGTTTATATTGAACTCAAGTAAGAATGCTTGATAAAATGTTCTTTAAGGGGTTCATATGAGTGGACCACATGTGCGCCACCGCCACCGTCGCCACCGCCACCGCCCGGCTGGCCTCCGACTCCGGGCCGCAGGTGCGGACGTTAGGGCGAATATTTCAGTCTTATCTTTTTGGGACAAAGCTGATAAGGATTAGGGTTTTTCTTTTGGTTAAAACTCTAATCAGCCTTTTCAGCCATCAAACCCTAGCAAATATTAGGCTTGGCAGTCAGCCCATCTCCCGCAGCCAGCCCTAATCCTTCTCTATAAATAAACTGCCTTAGGTCCCTCTTCTCCCACTAATTATCCTATTTGCTCCACAGCCTTCTCATATTTAAGCCTTTCTGCATTCTTATATATTGAATATACACATATCCATACATGAGAGGTCCTATATTCTGGTGGTTTTGGCTATCTGATTTTGATTTTGGCGACTAGGTACTAATTGAGGTGAACGAGAAGGAGTGCACCTGATTGTTCTGGATTATCTCATCTTAGAAGGAGCTACGCTGTACCCGTTGCATTGGTGAGTCGGGACACTCGTTTCTTCAAGGCAAATAGAATTTCTCTATGATTTGGTCGTCTGATTGATTCTGTTACGATACAGAATTTTTAAGATAAGTTTACTTTTAAATTTAGTATTTACATTAAATAAAACTAACAGCATGCTTTATTGTTTTATTGCCTCAGTTGATATATGAGTTTTGGCTTTTCCCGGACTCGCATGTGATTAAATAATTGCTTAAATTCTGATTTATCTTGAATTTGACGTATATTTCTAAACACGCATGTTGTATGTTTAATTTTGACGACATATATTGTGTGTATTAAATATGACATCGCATGATTGATTTGAATTTCATATTGATAAAACGCACGTACTGCCTCAATTGTGACTATTTGTTCTAATTCCTGATAATCTGATTTGTATATTTATTTGTATGTTGGTATATCCTGCTGCAAATTTTCATAACAATCTTGAAGAAATGATTATTTTGTGTGTTTTTATCTGTTGAAATTCTGATTATATATCCCATCTAAAAATCTCGCCTGATATTTCTGAGTAGATATTCTATCTAGGAATCTTACCTGATATTTCTGAGTAGATATCCTGTTTAGGAATCCAACCTAGATATTCTGCTTTAGAGTTATTTTGTAATCAATCATGACTGCAAGTTCTAGTGCTGTTGGTGAAGTTATGTCAGCAAAAGTTGACCTTTTCGGCCTTTCAAAAAAGTTCTCAGGCCAGTTCTTTAAGCATTGGAAACAGTGCATGAAAATTTGGTTGACAATGAAAGGTCTTCTTTCATTGATTCGATTGACCATGCCAAAACCAACTGAAACTGATCCCAAAACTACGAAAATAGTCGATTGGAAAATGAAGGATCAAATTGTTCGAGGGGTGATTCTATCAGCTTTGTCTGATACACTCTTTGATGTATACTGTTCTGATTCCTATCGGCTAAGTCTTTATGGGATAAATTGGATAGGAAATACAATACTGAAGAGCAAAGTCTCGAAAAGTATTCAATTTCCAAATTCCTAAAGTATCAGAAGGTTGAGGGCAAGTCTGTATCTAAACAAACACATGAATTGATCAATCTAGAGCATTTCCTAGTTGATGCTTAGATGAAACGCCCTGAGAAATTTATGGTGATGTCAATTTTCGATAAGTTTCCCAAGTCTTGGAAAGGCTTCGGCATGACTCTAAAGCATCAAAAAGGAAAATTAACTTTAGATGATCTAATGATTGCCATTAGCATAGAAAATGAACATAGAAATCAATCACACATTGTTCCTGTTGAATATAATCCTAAGGAAAATGTGATAGTTGGAAAGAAAAAAGTTAACTAAAACTTAAATTCCAAAACCATCGATAAAGGAAAAGCCAAAATAAGTAAGAAATCGAAGGCTAACAGGCCATGCTGGAATTGTGGACAAAAAGGGCATTGAGCTAAGAAGTGTCCCTCCAAGAAAGCTAAAGCTAAAGCCTAGTCTGTTGGACCAGTTGTTAACATGGTTGTTGGAGACACCAATGAAGCTGGAGTTCCTAATGTATCCGTTGACGAGTACATTTCTTTTAAACTCGAATTATTCTCTATCTATAAACCATATGATTAGCTGATAGATACTAGTGCTAATGTGCATGTTTATGCTGATAAATTACTATTTATGTCTTACCAGCCTATTAGCGGAAGGACTGTAATGATGGCGAACTTAAGTGCAACGAAAGTGTTTGGGATAGGACACGTGGACCTAAAATTTCCTTTGGGATACATGTTGTCTTTGCAAAGAGTGCATCATGTCCTAATAGTTTGAAGAAATATAATAAGTGGTTCTGTAATAGTTAGGGAGGGTTTTGAGATTTTCTTCAAATTAAATAAAGTTGTAATTTTACATTACAAAACTTTTATTTAAAAAGGCTATCTTTTTTATGGTTTGTTTAGACTACAAGTTGAGAACATTCTTTGTTTGAATAAAGTTGATGTTTCTAATTCTCCTATCATAAATGTTATTGAGAATTCTTCTATTTGGCATAGTCATTTAGGACACTTAAATTTTAGTTCTATCAAATGTATGATGAACTTAAATTTAATTCCTAAACATGAAATTGAACGAGGTCATAAATGTTAAATCTGTGCTGAAGCTAAGCAAGTGAGAAAGCCTTGTCATTCGGTTGAAAGGCAAACTGAAATTCTTGACTTAGTGCACACAAACATTTGTGAGTTCAATGGAGTCTCAACAAAAGACAATAAAAGATACTTTATCACATTTATAGATGATAGCAGTAGATACTGTTATGTTTGTTTACTAAAACATAAAGATGAAGCACTAGAAAAGTTCATTATATTTAAAAATGAAGTCAAAACACAAATTGGTAGAAAACTTAAATGGTTAAGGTCAGATAGGAGCGAAGAATATGGGTCCAACCTATTTATGAATACTACCGGAATTTTGGCACAGTTCATGAAGAAATAGCCCCTTATTCTCCTGCTTCGAATGGGATAGCTGAACAAAAAAATAGAACATTCATAAACATGATTAACAATCTACTTTTGAATTCTGGATTGCCTAAGTACATGTGGGGGGAAGCTCTAAATACGGCTTGCCATATTCTGAATAAAGTTTCCACGAAATATAAAGAAAGCACTCCATTTGAATTCTGGAAAGGTAGGAAACCTAGTCTAAAGTACTTTCGAGGGTGGGGATGTCTTGTAAAAGTATTAGTCCCTGAACACAAGAGGAAGAAGCTAGGTCCTAAGACTGTTGATGCAATCTTTCTAGGCTATGTGGAAACATCTTATGCTATGAGATTTCTGGTTATTAAATCAGAGATTTTGGGTATAGATATGAACACTATAGTTGAATTTTGCAATGCTACATTCTTTGAGAACATGTTTCCCATGAAGACTGGGATACCTCCAAATGTTTCTTTAGATTCAACCCTAAAGTTTGCATCAATTCCGGATCATATGGAAAAGATGACAAATGTGGAGGGCGGTCCTAGTAGTAGCACAATTCCAAAAGAACTTGATGGACCTAGACGGAGTAAAAAGGCTAGAATCACTAAAGACTTTGGAAGTAACTTTGTTACTTACAATGTCGAAGGTGATCTTGTTACCTTCAAAGATGCTATGGCTTCCCCTGAGGCTAAGCATTGGAAGAAAGCCATTAAGAGTGAGATGGATTCTATTATCTTACATGGGATATGGGAATTAGTTGATCTCCCTCCAGGGTGTACTACTATAGGAAGAAAGTGGATCTTCAAAAAAAAATTTGAAATCTGACGGAACTGTTGGCAAGTTTAAAGCCAGGCTAGTTGCCAAAGGGTTTAAGCAAAAAGAAGGAATAGATTACTTCGACACCTACTCCCCAGTAGCTCATTTAACTACAATCCGAGTGCTTATAGCACTGACTTCCATATATGATAATCCTATTCACCAAATAGATGTGAAAACAGCCTTTCTGTATGGTGATCTAGAAGAAGAAATCTATATGGATCAGCTAAAGGGATTTGTAGTTTCTGGAAATAAGCAAAACGTTTGCAAGCTTGTTAAATCACTTTATGGTTTGAAACAAACACCTAAATAATGGCATGAAAAGTTTAACAAAATCATATTATCATTTGGCTACATAGTTAATGATAGTGACAAGTGCGTCTACTGCAAAGTTAAAGGTGATAACTGTATTGTTTTATGCCTGTATGTAGATAACATTCTATTAATAGATTCTAACACTGAGATTATCAGTGAGACTAAGTGTTTCTTAAAAAAGAAGTTTGAAATGAAAGATATGGGTGTTGCAAATATGATTCTTGGACTTAAGTTGACTCGCTCAACTGAGGGTATAGCAATTTCTCAATCTCACTATGTTGAGAAGATAATTGAGAAATATGACTATAAACAAAGTAGAATCGCTAAAACACCATATGATCCTTCAGTGGCTCTCTTTAAGAATGAAACTAGTGTACCGGTGTCTCAATTGAGGTATTCTCAAATAATTGGTAGCTTGCAGTATCTTGCAAATGGGTCGAGATCAGATATCTCATTTGCGGTCTCCAAACTCACTAGATACACAAGTTATCCCAATCGAACCCATTAGGAGGCTTTGGATAAGGTACTTTGGTATCTAAAGACTCAGTTTCACTAACCTTGCACTACAAGAGATTTCCTGCAGTGCTGGAAGGATATAGTAATGCTAGCTAGATAGCCAAAAACTCCAAAAGTAATGGGTGTACAAGGTATGTGTTTACCTTGGGTGGGGGTGATGTATCTTGGAAGTCTACCAAACAAACTTTGGTAACTCAGTCGACTTTTGAGGCTGAGTTATACACTTTAAACACTACTGGAACAGAGGCAGAATAGTTGTATGGGCTAATGTTACAATTGCCTATGGTGACCAAACCTCTTTTGAAAATTGTTGTATATTGTGATAACCAAACCACAATTGCAAAGATTAGTAGTTCAAAGTTCAATCAAAAGACCAAAAGATATATCCAAGTTAGACTAAAGTCCATAAGGGAATTAGTGTCTGAAAGGGTCATAGCAATTCATTTTGTTGGATCCAAAGACAATATTACTGACCCTTTAACTAAAGGGCTTGACTTGTCCTCAGTTCATAAATTCAGGTTAAGGATAGGACTGCAAACCTATCAATGAGATACTTGCACTGGCAACCTAACCTATCAAATGGCGATCCTACAAGATAGGTTCAATGTGGTATAAATAAGATGTTGAGTATATCAAGGTGCACCTAAAATTAATTGATACTTCGTATCTGGTGTCTATCCCCTAAATGCATGATAGGTGCTGATTACTGCTAGTTTAGTAAGAGTTTAACTCTGAATGGGTTCAAGTCATTCGGACAAGATGCTAGCAGTGCATCCCTAAAGATACCCAACTAAATGAATATAGTCTTTTGGCCGGGACTAAAGGAATTAGGTTATTCCTTGACAAACATTCATGACTCAGAATCGGGACACATGGCCTTAATGTGTCAACCCTAAAGATTAGTGCATAGCCGTTAGCTCGTTGTTATTGATGGACACAATCACAATCACGGGAATAAATTCACGGCTTAGATCTATTTGTCCGAGTGGTGGCAAAAGTTGGACAACTTAGGGAGTGGTTCAAATCGAAAGGTACCATTTCTGAAAGCGAGCTATGATTGAATCATATAGCCATTATCTATGGATTTGTAGGTGATTGTTGTAATTGATAAAATTAGCATAATAAATTGTTAATTAGCTTTAGATGGATGCCAATTATGATTGAAATTCAAAGATTAATTATGGTAGTGTAATAGAGAAAGGAAATTAGTTAAGTGTTTCATGTTGAGTTGTCCCGCATGGAATATTGAGAAAGTGGATACTTACTTGGACATAATAAAATCAAGTGGAGGAGTTGAAGGGTTATTCCAACCCTTTACTTGTCCCACATTGATTTTATAAACTAGTGTGGACTAGTTTATATTGAACTCAAGTAAGAATGCTTGATAAAGTGTTCATTAAGGGGTTCATATTAGTGGACCACACCCGCGCCGCCGTCGCCGCCCGGCACGGCTCCGACTCTAGGTCGCGGGTGCAGGCGTTAGGGCGAATGTCTCAGTCTCAGTCTTATTTTTTTGGGATAAATTCAATTAAAAGATTAAATTTTAAACTTGACTAGGATGATCGGATAAGGGATTGACCGAGTCATCTAGGCTTATCAGATAAAGATTAAGGTTTTTCTTTTGGTTAAAAATTTAATCAGCCTTTTCAGCCGTCAAACCCTAGCAAATATTAGGTTTGGTAGTCAGCCCATCTCCCACAGCCAGCCCTAATCCATGTCTATAAATAGACTACCTTGGGCAAACTTGGAGATACACAAAACACCACAAACGCAATGCCTTTTATGCCTTCAATTTTCCCTCTTCTCCCCCATTTGCTCCACAGCCTTCTCATATTTAAGCTTTTCTACATTCTTATATATTGAATATACACATATCCATACACAAAAGGTCCAATATTCTGGTGGTTTTGGCTATCTGGTTCCAATTTCGGCAACTAAGTACTGATTGATGTGAACGAGAAGGAGTGCACCTGATCGTTCTAGATCATCTCATCCTGGAAAGAGCTATGCTGTACCCGTTGCACTGGTGAGTTAGGGTGCTCATTTCTTCAAGGCAAATAAAATTTCTCTGTAATTTGGTCATCCGATTGATTCTGTTATGATACAGAATTCCTAAGATAAGTTTACTTTTAAATTTGATATTTACATTAGATAAAACTGATAGCATGCTTTATTATTTTATTACCTCGATTGATATATGAATTTTAGCTTTTTCTGGACTCGCATGTGATTAAATAATTGCTTAAATTTTGATTTACCTTGAATTTGACGTATATTTCTGAACATGCATGCTTTATGTTTAATTTTGATGATGCGTGTTATTTGTATTAAATATTATATCGTATGCTTGATTTAAATTTTATATTGATAAAATGCACGTTCTACTTCAATTTTGATTATCTGTTCTAATTCCTGATAATCTAACTTGCATATTTATTTGCATATTAGTATATTCTACTGCGAAGTTTCATAACACAAATTTCTTTGAGTAGTAAGCTTCCAAAGATAATATTACCCTTCTCTTTCTCTATCATATTTAAGGGTCTTATTCGTGCTTTATATTCTTTTATCTATTTAATGCTTAAACCTGCTGCGTAGGAAAATATTAAAATTTTTAAACAAAATTTTCAACATGTGAGGTAAAATCATGTTGTATGGAGGGACATCCAGATCGAGGAGCAAACGCACAAAAAATGTGAAAAAGATAGTTGGAAATAGCGTGGGCTGCATGATGCAGTTGACCTTGAGTTGGCTACACACGGTAGCGATGGCCACCGTGGCAGCCACAGGCTTGGCACGCCATGTGCAAGCAACCTTGGGTCTCATGTGCATGAGGTGCAAGCTATTAATCCGCCAACACAGGTGGTGTTTTACCCTTGCCTGGTTGACCAAGGCAAGCCGATGCAAGGTGCCACCATCGTGCCTCATGAGCAATGTGACCGACTCACCTGTGGCTAACCTCTATTTAGTCGGGGGACGAATCCCAATGTGACTGCAGGCAACATTGGGTGACATGTGGTTAATTGTGTTTCGGCCCATCTAAAGGTGATTCTTGGGCGTGTTCAAGGAGGCCCAAGTGTAGGTCGTGAGAGAGTTAGTTTTTTGACAAGTCATGTGTAATTGAGTTGGGATAATTTAACTCAAAATCATCAGAGTCAGTGTAGGTCAGATTCTAGGTCGTCAAAATCTTCTTCTAGGTTAAAGTCGTCTGAGTCCAAGTCTATGGAGAAGTATAGGTCAGAGTCTAGGTCATCGAAGTCCAAGTCTAAGTTGAAGTTGTTCGAGTTCAAGTATGTGGTGAGAGATCTAAGGAGAAGTTGGTGAGCAATGATGGGATATGCCCCTCATTTACTCTTGAAGAACTTCAATTGTTGTGTTAGGTGATAACTTTATTTGATGAACATGAGTTTAGGCTTCCTCTCAGGATGATTGCATGTCACATTTGCCTGACTGGGCACTTAACTATGTTTAGCAGTTAATTTAATAATGGTTTTACTTGCCTTTCAAGACACTTGTTGCTTGAGGTGCTTAACAATTGTGGGTTATATTTGAGTCAGTTTACTCCCAATTTGTTTATGTGCTTCGATGGGTTTTCATTATCACTTTGTGGAGATGGGTCTTCCCATATTACTTAATAGTTTCAATGCTCTTTTTATGATTAGACGGATCTCTTGAGAGCCTTTTTTTCCTTTTCTTCCCCAATCTAAGCTATAGGTTTCTTGGTAAAGCGACGTCATCTTGAGGAATTTGGAAAGAGCAATTTTTTTTTAGTTAAGGATGATGGTTTAAGTTTTTCTATTTACTTGGAGAAGTTCTCTAAATATTTTTCGCATTCGTATGATTGATCATGACCTCCGAATAAGGGCACTGTAATTCTTTTATAAAATGGCGAACAATATGCTTGTTTGGCTACTTGACTGGTACAAAATCTATTTGAATGCATTAAATGAAGAGGCGAATGGTTAATAGCAGCATTTAATATGGAGGAAGATAACTGTTTGTAGCATATTAAATTCGGCCCTCTATGTCAAAGTAGTGGGAATCAACCTCATGTAAGATGTTTTGCCACTGAAAGGCTTGGCGGGTCTAGTCTATCGTTGAAGTGTTAGTGACAACGGTCGACTCTCAAAATTACTGAGGTTTACTGAGCACTGAATGCTCCTTGTCTCCTAAGGTAAAAGACTTATTTCTTGGGGTGGAATAATCACTTAGCTCAATAAGTCTATTTGTCAAGAGAAAAAAGGTGTTGTAAAGAATTAATTTGTAGAGACTCAAGGGATAAAAACTCATCAATTTAAAGTGTGGTACCATTTAAGCATACTCGTTTCAATTTAATGAACTTTTCTTTAATTACTTCCAACAATGCATGCATAGAAAAATAATTCAAGGAAAAACTTATAATTGCACCAGCTACAAGAAAAGACTTTGTGATAATTAACATGGGCCTCACCACCCATCATGGTGTTCTTCAAACTTCAAACTTCAAACTTCAATTGCTTGTTAGTTTCGATGATAAAGATGTTCTTGATTGTGAATGGCTTGTCGATGCCTCCCATATCAATTTTTAACCACATTAATTATAAAATTATCATTATTTTCATCTTATAAACTTCAAAATCTTATTTGATCTAAATAAATTCAGAATTTATTTTTAAAATATAATTTAATATTTTATAAGTTCTAAAATATCTTACAAAATATTTTAAATAAATTTAGTAAAATTGCCTCTAATTCAACTCCAAATTTCTCTATCTCAAGAACCTGAAACGGAGTATTGGAGTGGCAGCCGCCGAACAGCTCTGGCAGGTACGCCTTCATTGGTTGGGAAGAAGCTCTGCGAGCAGAGCTGTGTGGGGCTCGTGCTGGTCAACAAGTCTCATGTGCTTCACCACTTCTAAAAAAAAACGGAAAACTTGCATAGTCACATAATATCCTAACTACTTTCTTTCCTGTGCAAATTACGGACGAGATCGCTCCGCCGGCATGTGCCTCTCAACCACTTATGCGCATCTGTTTTAACAACTTGGGTTATAACTTTTTTTATGTCCATTCTAATTACGAATTATTAAGGTTAATGCTAGCTTTTCGTACCATTATCTGAATTGGGATGTGGCTCATTACAATTCACATGTGTTATATGTGGATCATAAGTGGACCTATCACATGTTGTCACTTTCGAATTAATCTTAAATTAAATTAAGCTGCACAATAATGGACTAATGGAGAGGACCTTTGGCTTATTATTCATTTGAGTTTCATGACAAGAGATAGTCAAATGGGATGTCCCATCGAATAAAATGAGATTCACTTAGGCCCGTTTGTTTTTATTTTTTGGAGTCATTTTTATTTTCTAGTGAAAATGCATAATGAAAAATTAATTAGGATAGTTGTGGTAGAAAATGGAGCTATGTTTGAATGTGTTTTAAAAAATTACAAGTTTATTTAGGTGTAAAAATGATATGTATTTGGATGTTAAGTGTTTTTGTATTAAAAGGAAGAAAGTTTTTAAACTTGAATTTGAATTTAAATTTGAATTTGAATTGAAAAATAATATAAAATAATATTTTTGTGATGAATGATAGTTGAAAAGTATTAAGAAGATAAAAAAAGTAAATATAGATAATAATAGGGGGAAATAGATTTGAAAAAAAAAGAGAAAATGTAAAAAGAAATATTTTGAAAATGAAAATATATGAAAAAATGATATAAAAGTTGATAGTTTTGGAAAAAATAAAAATGACTCTTGAAAATAAAAACAAACTGACCCTAATTTTCTTTCAAATTCAAAAAGGCTATTACGGGTACTTTTCAACTGCCTCTGTAGATATTTAGGCCGTGGTCCATATTAAATTATGATATGATATAAGTCAATTTTGTAAATTAAAGCACTTAAATAGTCTCAGTCAAATGTTTTCTCAATGAATTAAAAGTTAATTAAATGAAATTAATTACTTTGAATCAATATACTTAATAAAGAAAAAAAGTGTATTATTTAAAATAAATAAAAACTCGCTGTAAAGTGAAAAGCATAGAAAATTAAAATTATTTAATTTTTTTTCTTTCTCATATATATGTGTCTATCTTGTGGGCATGTTTGCAAGCTCTGGGACTATGTTCACTTGCGTTCTGGGCATTTTTTAGAAAAAAATTTGGGAGAATGAATGTTTAGAAGAAAAATTGGAGAAAGTGGCAACCGTTTGTTTTTGTTTTGGAAAATAGAAAAAATTATTTGAAAATGACTTGTTTGTTTGTTAATTATTTATGTAATAGGAAAAATTGTATGAATATTTATAGTTTGATGATATGTGCATATATGTATATATATGTAATGATTGTAATGAAATGATGTGTAATTAATTTAATTCATAATTTATTTTGATATTTTATATTTTTTTAAAATTATAAATAACAAATGATGTATTACTTTGAAGAAAATATTCATTAATTAAAATTATATATATATATATATATATATATGAAATCATAATTATATGTTAGTATTATTGATATCAACTTACATTAAAAAAAATATTAAACCATAACATAATTCCAATTTTAATTAAAATGAACTATTTTAACTATTTATTATTCTAGATTTATGTGTGTATAAAATTTACTTAATTATTTAAATAAAGATAATTATTTCATAGATAAATATTTAGTAATAAACAAAATAATTATTTAAAATTAATTTATTATTATATTTAATTTTATGTGTGATTGATTATTTAATTAAATAGATTATTAATTACATATCATATTAAATAGATTAATAAATTAAATATATTGTTAGAATATTTACTTATATATGTAATTATTTATCTGTATGAAATATAATTTATATAAATATAATAATTCATTTAGTTAATTAAACATATTAATTTTATTAATAGAATAAGTTATCTAAATAACGTAAAACATTACATAAACAATACATTATTTGCTAGATGAATTATTTAGCAATAAATAAAATAATTATTTCAACTTAATCAGTACTCACAATTACATTTCCACAATGCATGAATGGCGTCCAATTTTTGGATTATATAACTAAACTTCTATTTGAAAAATATTCAAAAAAACCAATCTGCAGATCAAGTATATAAAATATGTTTTTAAATAAATATTCAAATATCACTTGACATGTATTTGTAATTAAAATAAATGATGAAATATCAAGTAAAATAACTACTTAGACTACAAAATTGCAGCTCAATTGAAATCTTATATTGTATTATTTGTAGGCTTATGCCCCTTTAGGGTGTGGTGGAGCCTAAAAATGGCCAATATATATAGAGTCGCCTTTCCCTTGGGGTCCTCTATGTTTAGCCACAGCACAAAATTGCCGGCTGTTTCTATCACCAGTTCCTGTACATGATCTTATAGCATGACAATTAATTTTCAATCTGCAATCACAACAATCTAATTGTTTCTCAGAGTGGAGCTTCACAAATTAAGATAAATACCGAACCACGTGGACCATATGCATCAAAAGACAGACATGCCCGCAGCCCTCTAGTACTAGTAGTAACAATTAACAATGCATAAAAGAACACAAAAATAAATTAAAATATTATTGTCACTAAGTAACAATTTATCAATCTAAAGTTCTTTCGCATTTGGCTATTTGGTTTACATCTTTTCTGGAGTTAAGCTCTACTATTCGAATAATATGTAACTTAACGCCATTAAAGTTAAGAGTTCAAAATGATAAATCTTTCAAAAAAAGAAACAATTTACAATACAAATTCGCTGTTTATGTTTTTACTTGCATTTATTATTTGATTTGAAAAAAAAAAGAAAGTATAAATCATTGTAAAGCATGCATATGTCTGAGGTGGACAATTGAAACAGCAGAGACCAGTTTTTTGTTTGTTTTTTTTTTTCTTTTTGGGTTTTTCTTTGTTTGGAGGGGGTATTTTTTCAGATGTGTAGATGATTGGTTGTGTAGGACAAATTTATAACACTCTTGAGCTCATATGAGAACATATCGTAGCGAACCTGCCATGGAAACTGCCTGATTATAGTGTGCCCTTTTCTGTTTATAATAAATAATACCAGCCAACTTTGCACGCCAACCTCGCTCGCATCAATAATTTTAGGTGCAATATATTTTTTATCTAAATTTATTATTTATACTATATAAAATGACAAAGATGAGTGAACTGCACCACCATATTTAAATCATCTAAAACCCATTTTAGGCTATATAATTATTATTATCTACGATGAATCAAAGCAATAAAAATAAAGTAAAAGGTTAAACAGACAAATAAAATACACAAAAGAACTTAAATTCAACAAAATAGTCCAATTTGAGATGGCACGAAAAGCACACCTAAACATATTTGCAGAGGAATCAGAGGAATAAATATAATCTGCGAAGAAGATAATATACTTCAATTTTTTAAAAGAAAAGGTAGAATTATTAGTAATATGGGATATTAATTTACTAGCTTCACAATAATACCAAAGAATAATAACTTAGAAAATCCTAACCATTGCTAAAAATACTTGGAAGTTATGGATAATGGTAGATCCAATTAATGAGTGGGGAATAAATTACTGGTAATGGGGAAATGGAATAAGTGGGGAGTTATATACTCTTTCAAATTAAAAAAGAATTATATAAATAGTGTAGGGTTATTTTAGGTAAAACAAATTTTGGTGTAGCATCACAATAACTTCTAATTTGAGTGTATAAGGGAGATTTCTTTTTCAAATCGTATAGATATGTGTATGCGTTCTTCTCAAAATTGCTAGTTGTGGTAAAATATTAGCTTTTAATCACTAATTATTTTACTAAAACTAGCAATTTTGATATTTTTTTATGCGTGTTAAATTTTTTATAATATTAACTAATTTATTGATTTATTTTTCAACTATTTTAATATATTGATTTAAATTTATGTAGATAAAAATAAAAATTATAATACAATAATAATAGTTGGGATATAAAGTTTGTGTGTTGTATAGTATGGTCATGGGTTCACTGCATAAATTATAATTTTGTGGATTAAAAAATAAAAAGAATGACACTTGAGATACATATTCAAAGCGCATATCAAAAGAGATTGAGTTCTTATTTATATTACAAATATCATCATATCCTTGACCTATTTTTGCGAAAAATTGGAACATCCGAAAGAATTGAAGGAACAAGTGAATAAAAGAATGAAAAAGAAAAATGGAAATGAAGTCGATGGTCACGCAAAAATTGTTCCATCCACCCTAAATAGAAAAATGGAAAGATCCATCAAGGCCTAATCCTTTCATTTCCTAATTTTGAAAAAGGTCAGTAATTCCAGAATTCGAAAAAAAAAAAAAAACCAGAATTTTTGACCCGAAAATTTTAAACTACTTTAGTTTGGTTTTATGCTTTCAAAGTTCCAAAGATATGAATCCTGTGAAGTCATTTCATCGCTATTATCCTGCCAATAATCAGCGGGCAAAGGTGGCGCCATAAAATCGCCTAAATAATCATCAAATCCCGGGAACAACCCGAAATCGGGGACGTTATTCTCGTTGCCCATGTTCAAAAATTGGTCCAAGAACGCATTGTCCAGTGGTATTTCGGGAACTTCCCTATCCAGCTGAGCCGCCCCACCCGAGACAGACGGACACGGGGACTCCGCATGCTGTAATACCTCAGAAGACGACGGCGAATCCGACTGTGAATCCAAAATGTCGAACCGACCCGAAGGCCCGGCTGCAGGTGGGTCAGAGGCCGAGTGAGCGAATCTGGCCGCCGCAACCTGAATCTCTGCCGGTGTCATGGACCTGCCGTTGACTATCTCCGGCGGATTGTCGGGGAAATTGAACTTGGCGTTCCCGCCGCGAAGGCAGAAGAGCGCGGCGTCGAAAGCACGCGCCGCCTTCTCAGCCGTGTCGTAGGAGCCCAACCAAATCCTCTCCCTACAATTGGGGAGTCTGATTTCAGACACGTATTTACCCCACTTGCGCTTCCTCACACCCTTGTACTTGCAAGAAGAGGAAGAAGCTTCTCGGACCCCCTCCGAACCGGATGGCTTCAGCTCAGGCGATTTCACCATGTCAAGAATTAATAATCCTTGTATCCAAACAGTAGAAAATTAAGAATAATTTTTCAATGTTTTTTCACCTGGTGGGGGGCAAGATGGATTTCCTTGCTGTTGTGGACGAGTTTGAGGAGAAATTGCGGCTTCGCCGCGTATAAATATGGTTGGGAGCGAGTAGGGTGAGTGGGAGTGAAGCACTTGAGTCAACACATATAGGGAGGGGGCGCGTTGCGAGGAAAATACATGACACGTGGAGGCTATGGAGAGGGATCAGGGAAGTAGATGGATAGATAATAATGTAATGTTTTAATCGCCGTTTGGTTGTACGCGGTAATGTTTGGTTCCTGAGTTTAATATATGATAAAACAACAAGCACATGGGAAGTTCAATTTCCTCGTGGACAAAATCGCGATGGGTCGAGGAAGGACACATAGGATGTGCCTTTTTCGCTTTTGCTGCTGCTGACGCCTGACGGAGTGGAAAAGACCAAAATATGTCTTCCTTCATTTTTTTATTTTTTCCTGGATAAGAGAGTAGACCAAAATAAGTCAGCAGTTCTCCCCCGGCCACTCTGATTAGAACCCTCCAAATTATGTCCTCACCTTGCCTAGCTATTGCCTTCCATAAGTTAAGACACTCAAAGTCTCAAATTCGGAACCAAGGCCAATCTGCTGCTTGAGCATAAGTTTTTTTTTTAAAAAAAATATTTTTAGATTCCAGCATTACCATTCAAGCAATCTGTGACATGAGTTTGTGAAAATATCTTCTAAGTAATTGATTGATAAATTTGAATTTGAATTTGAAATATTTAATTCTGTTACTTGAAATTAAATAAAGGTTATTATCTCTAGAGTTTGTCTAATACAAATCTTTTGATTTTAAGTCAATATGAAAAATAAAGAGGTAAAATGTTGAAAAAAAATAACGTTGTGAATGATGCAATATGATTGCATATCTATAAAAGAATAGTATTTATATTTACAAGTGATCTTTATCTTACAAGTTAATTTTGATTGACGTGGCCCAATTTTGGGTTGGGATGGCACCCGTGCGGGGATAGGAGGGGGAGCCACTCCCCCATCCCAATCTCCGATCCCCACTGTGGGGAAATTTTGCCTCATATTTCCATTCCCATAGGTCTCGTGGAGATCCACAAAAATCTCCGAAATATCAAATCGTTATCAATTCATCCCAAATCTACTGTTGGAAGTTAGGAATAGAAATTAATATTTAGAAATAAAAATTAAGATTTAAGAATAAAATAGATTTTAAATTATATTTTTTATTATTTATATTTTATAATTCGTTAATTCTTATAATTTAGATTAACTAAAATAATAAAAAAATATTACGTATACATTTGTACAATGAAGGGTATTATAATTATTTAACAAGGACATAGACCCCATAGGGCCACGAGTATGACCTTGTCCCCATCCTCAAATTAGTTTCTAGGGCATATTTATCCCCATCCCCATCTTTGTGAGAAAAAATTCCTCAAATAAGGAACTTTGAAGTTGGGGACTATTTTGCCATACCTAATTTTGGAGTATCCCTATTCTAAGAATCTAACTAATAGGCCACCTGATCATGAATGATTTTGGATCAACTCAAATTAATCTATTCGGCAACCATGCAGATAAAATAATTGATGGAAAATTATTATTTACACAAATTGAAAAATTATTTTGTAATTTTTAAATATTTTGTTAAATATTGGATCTTATAGACATTAACATTTCTCATATTGTTAGCTAGATTTATGATCCAGTTAAAGCCCAAAAACAGAGATAGAAAACCCAAAGGATTATATACCTTCAACCTCTTGTGATATTTGCATGCGCGTTGCTAGGGTCGTTTGATTTCATTTTCAAAGCTCACTTTCATATTTTTCACTATTTTAAAAATGAAATACATTAATTTTTACACATTTTCACCCAATATCATTTTCATTTTTATTTTCAAAATATATTTTTCAATAATTTATATATCTTCTCTCTCTATTTCATTATTTCTATCTCTCTCCACCTACAACCTATTAAAACCAACATTATCATTGATTTTCCAACAATTTATCTAAATACAAACTTATTTTCAATTTATTTCTACTAACTAACTTTTCAAATTTTAAAAATAATGTGACATGCTGCTAATTCATTCTGAAAAATATTATCCACTCATTAGTGAAATACAAATGGAAGGGAATTATTAT
>JACGDI010005648.1:57771-79319 GCA_014898725.1 Jacaranda copaia
ATCAACTCAATCCATCGGACTTCCGGACCATTCAGCTCATTGCAGCATCAATGTCCTTGTTCAATTTCGTGTTTAAGAATTAAATTTAAGTTCATCATTCGTTTAACAGAGCTAAAATTTAGGTGTCCTAAATGATTATGCCAAACAGAAGAATTCTCAATAACATTTATGATAGGAGAATTAGAAACATCAACTTTTTTTGAACAAATAATATTTTCAACTTGTATTTTGAACAAACTATCAGAAAGATAGCCATTACAAATAAAAGTTTCGTAATATAAAATTACAACTTTATTTGATTTGAAAGAAATCTCAAAACTCTCCCTAACTATTATAGAACTACTTATAATATTTCTTCGAACTGTTGGGATATGATGCACCCTTTGCAAAGATATTATGCGCCCCAAAGGAAATTTCAAGTCCACGTGTCCTATCCCAAATAATTTAGCTGCACTTGAGTTCCCCATCATCACAGTCCTTTCGCGAACAGGCTGGTAAGACATAAATAGTGATTTATCAACACAAACATGCACATTAACACCAGTATCTATCAAACAATCATATGGTTCATAGATTGAGAATAATTCATGTTTAAAAGAAACATACTCATCAATGAATGCATCAAAAACTCCAGCTTCACTGGTGTCTCCAATAACCATGTTAATAACTGGCCCAACAGACTGGGCTTTAGTCTTAGCTTTCTTGGAGAGATACTCCTTAGCCCAATGCCCTTTTTGTCCACAATTCCAGCATGGCCTGTTAGCCTTTGGTTTCTTATTAATTTTGGCTTTTTTTTTATCGATAGTTTTAGAGTTCAAGTTCAAGTTGACTTTCTTCTTTGCCTCTATCACATTTGCCTTAGGATTATATTCAACATGAACATTATGGGATTGATAGCTATGTTTCTCTTCAATGCTTATGGCGATCGTCAGATCATCTAAAGTCAATTTCCCTTTTTGATGCTTTAGAGTCATGCTGAAGCTTTCCATGACTTGAGGAACTTATCAATAATTGACATCACCATAAATTTCTCGAGGAGTTTCATCTCAACATCAACTAGGGAATACTCTAGATTGATTAATTCATGTGTCTATTCAGATACAGACTTGCCCTCAACCATCTGATACTTCAGGAATTTGAAAATTGAATACTTTTCAAGCCCTTGCTCTTCAGTATTATATTTTCTATCTAATTCATCCCATAAAGACTTAGCTGAATAGAAATTAGAATAGTACACATCAAAGAGTATATTAGATAAAGCTAATAGAATTACTCCTCGAACAATCTGATCCTTCATTTTCCAATCGGCTATTTTTTTAGTTTTGGGATCAGTTTCAGTTGGTTCTAGCATGGTCAACTGAATCAACGAGGAAAAAAACCTTTCATTGTCAACTAGATTTTCATGTGCTATTTCCAATGCTTAAAGAACTGGCTCGAGAACTTTTTTGGAAGGCCAAAAAGGTCAACTTTTGCTAACACAACTTTAGCAATAGCACTAGTATTTGCTGCCATGATTGATTTCAAAAATAACCCTAAAGCAAAATATCTAGGTAGAATATCAAGCAAGACTCCTAAATAAGATATCTAATCAAAATTCCCAAGCAAGATTCCAAGAGAATATCTAATCAGAATTTCCACAGATAAATAACACAAATAAACTCATTTCTTCAAGATTGTTGTTCACAGGATATACCAACATGCAACATAATAATTAAATATTTCAAGTCAGAATATCAGGAATTAAAATAGATAATCACAATTGAGACAATGCATGCATTTTTATTTGTTAGAAATTCAAATAAAACATATGTGATTAGAGTTAAACATATAGCATCCGAGATCAAAATTAAACATACAGTATATTCAAGGAAAAATAGAATATATGCATATATTTAATCATATACGTCCAAAAAAGCCAAACTTAGATATATGTCAACTAAGGCATAAAAAACAGTAAAGCATGCTATCAATATAATTTAAATAAGATACAAAATTTAATAGAAAACTCAACTTAAGGATTCTGTATCGTAACAAAATCAACCAGATGATCAAATCACAGAATTCTATTTATCTTGAAGAAACGAGCGCCCTTACTCACCAATGGAATGGGTACAGCGCTGCTCTTCCCAGGACGAGATGGTCCAGAACAATTAGATGCACTTCATCTCATTCACCTCAAACAGTACTCAGTCGTCGGATAAGAATAAGACGATCATATATCAAAATTTAGGATAGGGAATATTTTTGAGAAGAATATCAAAAAATAAGATAGGAAGGATTTTTTAAAGAGGGCAAGAACGTGGACAGAGTGCTTAGATGAGAACACAGTGTGTAATGAGAGCAAATGCAGTGTGTTCTTCAAGACTGCCAGAGGCAATCTATTTATAGGCAGGGTTAGGGTTAGAGTTTGCCAGGTAATGGCCTCTAACATGTCACCCCAGCCAATAATATTCCGCCACGTCACCCACACATGTCACACATCCACCAGCAGCATGCCACGTGTCCCACGTCTCTCTGCCAAATCCCAATTTAATCTCCAATGATTTGACCTCATCCGATTAGATTAAGCTAATCTAATAGGTCTTGATCTAGTCAGTCCTTATCTGATTGGATTACCTTCTTATCTGATTTATTAGTTATCCTATATCCTATCTGATCAAGCCAACAGTTAAGCTAAGTTTGAAATTTGAAGTTTCAATTAAATTTTGTCTAAAAAGATGAGACTAAGACATTCTCCCTAATGCTTTCCACCCCGACTTGAATTCAAAGCCGGGCCAAGCAGCGGCATTGCGCGTGTGGTCCACTAATATGAACCCCTTAAAGAACACTTTATCAAGCATTCTTACTTGATTTCTATAAAACTAGTCCACATTAGTTTATAAAAATAATGTCGGACAAGTGCAAAGGTTAAATAACCCTTCAACTCCTTCACTTGGTTTTCTAAGGCACAGGGAAACCTCTTCCATCTTAAGTTTTCTATGTGGGATAACTCAACATGTAACACTTAACCATTTCCCTTTCTCTAATTTAACCCTTCAATTATCTTTAGATTCCAATCATAATTAACATCCATCCAAATAATTAAACATGTAATTAGGCAAATAGTAATGCTAATTACAACATTATTCACTCTTGACATGGCTCTTGGCTTTTTGCCTAGCTTAGGTTCAACTCTTCTTGATTTTCCTTATGCTCCTCTCGGGACCAAAGAGTCTTGAGCTTGGTGCGGAGGTGGAGGGGGCCCATATAGCGAGCCATTGGCGTTGGGCTATGCGATCACCCCTAGCTACAACTCAAGTAAATGTTTATCAATAATGGCCTAGAGGGCCTCCAATATGAGTTGGATAGCTACTTCAAGTAGGAGTATCGCATCCTCCCCCTACTAAATGAGAGGGAGTTCACGTAGCATTGGGCACATCTCTTGTTCATCGACCTACTTTACACATGAATGGGCTGCAATGCTATTGTCCTCTTAAACTCATGATCTAAATTTAACCTGTGTTCTCAATCTTAAATCTTATAATATTTTCATAGATGGAATCAAAATGATGTGATTTTATTTGTAGAGAGGTATCTACATTAGGGATTCCTACCCTCAATATGAGAGACCAAGATTAAAGTGCTTTTATTACTCTTAATCAAAAGTGAAATAAATAAATACACTTTGGGGTATCTAGAGGAATTGTAAGTTTGATTTTTCATGACAGAGTTCAAGCTCTTAAGGTGGTCCTTCGTATGTGATCTCTAAGGCCAAGTTCTTAATACACTAGATACAAGTTTATTGGATTTATTTGGCTACTAATTATATAATTGATTAGTTGAGCTTGTAGTAGGTCACATCATATTTATTAGTGTATATTTATTTTAACCTATATATGAATTGATGCGGGTAGAAAAAAAATTATTCAAGTATATGATATTTTTTCTTGCATAATTAAAATGAGAGAATTGCTTTTTGAAATAACTTTTTAGCTTGAGGTCATAGATCAAATTTTTAAAATTATACGGAATTTGTACATTGATTTGAATTTAGACACAAATTTAGGCTAACCAAATTCTGCAGGAACCCATCCAAACCTATCTTGTCGAACAACCATATTTGCAAAGTTTGACATTAGAGTGAAAATCCAAATATTAGTATATCTTTTTTTATTTATACACACACATGTTAAAACTTCATTACAGTTCAAATCCTTGATCTCATACCTTATTTATGAGATTTACGCTACCAAAACACAAATTCTACACGAACTTATCCAAATTGTCTATTTGACAACCATATTTGCAAAGTTCAACTGTGGAGGAAAAATTTAAATATTAGTAGATTCTTTTTTATTTATACACACACACGTTAAAAATTCACTGTGATTTAAATCTTTAATCTTTTATTTTGTTTATAAGATTGATGCTGCTAGACCATAAGCTACTAAACCCAAATAGTAATAGGTTTAAAATCCAGCGAATCTATGCTTCTCTCTCTAAAATTTCGCTCTGCCTTCTCTCTAAAATTCCCAATCGATATTGTTCATCATCTTCATTCTTCTTTCACTATTGCACTTTCCCATCGATTTTTGCTCCTCGCCGCCGCCTCTAGCGGCTGGCAGTGAGGTATTCCCTTAAACTTATGGGCTTCTTCCCTCTTAAATCTGCATCTACCACCACCTCCCAACCCATTCCAGATCCAAACTTTCCACCCCTTCCATAATCAAAAAAAGCCCTTCTCGCTTCTACCGATAATTTAGTTCCTGTCCAGCCCAGCCCGATTAATCCTCAAATCCTTGACCATCCTCACCCTTCTCATCCTCCTAACCCTCCTTCGAAATCTTTCACTAACATTATCCAGAAATTTACTGATGAGCCACTGGGCCCTGAATCTAAAAATTTGTCACTGTTCCTCAACCCCGAAGACCCTAAAATGGGCGTCATTTCCTTTAAAGAAGGCAGACCTCACATCTACTTTTCAAATGAGGAAGTTATTGATCTATCCACACCGCTTAAATTTGCATTGATTGGAAAATTTTCATTCAGGCTTCCCAAAGACTCGGCTTTGATCCAATTTTTGGAATCTCTGAAATTTACTGGTGGTTTCTCAACTAAGGTTTTAAACTCTAAGCATGTGGTGATTGTTCTTAGTAACCTAGCATATTACTCCTTATTGCGTTTAAAAAGAGAATGGATGGTTGATGGTTTGACTATGCGGACTCTGGCATGATCTACGAATTTTGATTGTTCTTATGAGCCATCGATATCCCCTGTTTGGATTCGAATCCTAGGTCTACCTTTTAATCTATTCAACCGCAAAGCTTTATTTACCATTGCAGAGTCAATTGGAAAACCTTTAAAGATGGATGAGGCAACTATGAGGAAGCTTAGGGTGAGCTATGCTTGTGTATATGTAGAGGTCGACCTCAAAGCCCCCTTACCGAAAGAGATTTTAGTTGAGCAGAGGAGTTCTACAAGAGTGCTGGAACTGGTTTATGAAAAAGTACCAAGCTATTGTTCGCACTACAGGCATATTGGGCATGATATCTCTGGTTGCTATGTGAATGGTAATGCTCCAAAGCCAATGACTAAGAGGGTTTTTGTTCGGCCAAAAAAACCTGGGAATATGGATAAAGGCAAGAAAGTGGAAAAATTAGTTCCGAGTCAGTTTGAGAAAAGAGAATCAAATGGCACCAAGTCTACTCCTGTGATCCAGGTTAGCAACTCTTTTAACACTTTACAGCCACAGGATGATGGACCTTTGAGAAATAATGTTGATGATTTGAAGAAATGTGTAGTGAATAATGAAGATAGTGTTAGTGAAGGGTTGTTGGAAGTGGATGGTGTGAATTTGTTCTTTGAGAATTATAAAGAATTTCCCCCTCTAAGACTTTCTAAGAAAGCCAAGTCTTTGCATATTAAACCCATACAGCCACCTAAAAACCCCACAGAATGCCTTGCTCCAAATAATTCATTAACCTCATCCTCGAACCTTCCTCTCAAAGGCCAAAAAAAACCCAAAAAAATAGCTACCCTTAAATTGTTGGATGCTATTGATTCGGAACCCCTTGGACTTACTCTCCTACCTTGCTCTTCCCTCCCTTCTTCTAATTTGATTTTGGAAGATGCTCAAATTAGGGCCTCGGTTCCAAGGGCTCTATCGGATGGAGAAGCTCCTAGCCTCTCTAATAAACCATTCAATAAAGAAACCAAGAAGCCAAAAAAGCGTAGGCCACCCAACCTCAATGATAACCAAAATTTATCTAACCCTCTGTCTTTTTATGGGTGAATTTATTGTTTGGAATATCAGAAGGATCGAGAATAAAAAGTCTCAAAGAATTGTTCACAATTTAGTTAAAGAATGCAAAGCAAAACTTCTGGTTCTTATTGAGCCTAAAATTGATTTTGACGCTGATTTCATGCCGAGAAGGTTGGGCTTGGAATTTGGCGTGGTGAATATTAGCAATAAGATTTGGTGTATTTATGATGGCTGTCTACAAGTTGAGGTTTTATGGGAGTCGAACCAATTGCTTCATGTTATTATCACCCATGGTGGCTAGCCTTCTAAAATCTTATGTTCATTTGTCTACACTAAATGTACCAAACTGGAGAGAAGACCTCTTTGGGATGAATTAAGGCAGCTGTTGGGTGCTAATCTTCCATGGCTGGTGTGTGGGGACTTTAACATCATGCTTTTGGCTGAGGAAAGGAAAAGTGGGGCTGACCCTGATGCCGGGGCTATGGAAGAATTCGCTAATATGGCTTTAGACTGTAATCTTGAGAATGCTGGCTTTTTGGGCTCTCCGTTCACTTGGACTAATAATGCCATATAGGAAAGAATTGATCGGGCATTTTATTCTTCAAGTTGGACTAATTGTTTTGCTTCGTCAAAAGTTCGCCATTTGTTCAGAGGGGGTTCCGATCATCATGCTCTCCACATCTCCTTTTCTGAGGAAAATTATAAACAGCCTCAAGTTTTCGGTTTCAAAACATGTAGGTTAAACATGGGGATTTTTTGAATGTGGTAAGTAATTATTGGAGAACTCCTTTGAATTATCAAGGTATGAGTAAACTTTTTCTCAAACTTCACAGGCTTAAAAAGACTCGTAAATGGTGAAACAGAGAAGTTTTTGGGAACATTTTCAACTGAGTAAGGGAAGCTAAGTTACGAGTGAGCTGGGCTAAAAGTAACTTTAATAACTTTCCCTCTACGGAAAATTTGACGGAATTAAAGAAATGTAATGCCTTTTTTGTTTAGGCCCTTACCATGGATGAGGCTTTTTGGAGACAAAAATCTTATTGCAAATGGCTTAAAGAAGGGGAAAGAAACACTACATTCTTCCACTCTTTTGCTAATAAAAGAAGCATGAAATCTCGGATACACAGGATTGAAGAGGACGGTGCAGTTTTTACTACCCCTAAACAGATTTTAAATTCAGCCACGAGATATTTTGAGAATTTACTCACTGGCAGAGATGGGTTGATTTCGGGTGATGAACTCAACTGCATTCCTAACCTTATCCCCCCTAAGACTCAGGAGATCCTCACCTCACTTCCAGCGGTAGAGGAAATCAAGGAGATAGTCTTTGAAATTAGCCCTAATAGTGCTGCTGGCCCGAATGGGTTTGGTGCCTTATTTTTTCAGGTTTGCTGGGATATAATTAAAGAGGATGTTGTGGCTGCTATGCATGATTTCTTTAGAGGTTCTCGTATTCCTAGAGGTATTTCTGCTACTACTATCTCTTTTATTCCCAAAGTTGAGTCCCCCTCGTCTTAGAAGAATTTTAGGCCAATAAGTCTCTGTAATACTTCTTGCAAAATCTTATCCAAAATTTGAACAAAAGGCTTGCACCCATTCTTTCCAAGATCATATCTTCAAATCAAAGTGATTTTATCAAAGATCAGCTCATCTCGGACAACGTTCTTCTTGCGCAAGAAATGGTACACGGGTTGAGTAGAAGTAATAAAAACCTCTTTTTGAAGCTTGACCTACAAAAAGCTTATGACCGAGTTAATTGGGAGATCTTGCTGAAGGTGTTAAGAAAATTCAGTTTCCCCACTCATTGAATTCGCTTGGTGGAAAACCTTATATCCAATTGTTGGTTCTCAGTTCTGGTTAATGGGCGGCTGACTAGCATTTTTAAATCTGAGAGAGGTATCCGACAAGGTGATCCCTTATCCCTAAGCCTCTTTATAATCTTTGCTGAACTTCTCTCAAGGGGGCTGAACAATCTTTTTGACTGGCATCCTAGTTTGAATTTTGATATTGGAAGGGGCATTCAAATTTCTCACTTGGCATATGCAGACGACTTTGTCATTTTCTCTAATACGAATACAGAGAGTCTGCAAGTTTTAAAGCATTTCTTGTATAGATTTGAAGAATGGTCTGGCCAAAAGATTAGTCTTGCGAAGAGCTCGTACATCCTGTACAAAGCTGACCAGGCCACCTTAGATGAGGTTTCTTCTATTTCGGGATATACCCAAGGCTGTTTACCATTCACATATATAGGTGCTACTCTCCATAAAGGAAATCAATCTTTGATGATGTATGACTCTCTCATCACAAAAGTGAAAAGGAAGTTATTGGGCTGGGCTCACTCAAGACTTACTTTGGGAGGACGACTCACTTTGATCAATAGTATTTTGTACTCTATCCCTCTTTATATTTTGCAAGTTATGCATCCCCCTAATAATGTGCTCTCTTTGTTGGAAAGACTTTTTAACAGGTTTTACTGGGGTTCAAGGGAGCCTAAGAAGAAAATTCATTGGCGTGCTTGGAACAAAATGTGTTTTTCGGTGAGTGAAGGTGGAATTGGAATCAGAAGTTTGAATGATACAATGATTGCTTGTTCTTATAAGCTTTGGTGGAGATTCAGAGCTAAGAGTTGCCTTTGGGCCGATTTTCTTCGAAAAAAATATTGTGGCTCTTATCACCCGTTAACTATTAAAGTCTCGCCCGCCAGCTCCTTTATATGGAAAAGACTTTGTAGCATTAGAGCTGAGGCTGATAAACTCATATTCTGGAATATTGGTGATGGTAATGTATCTTTTTGGCAAGATATATGGATGGGTGAAGCTTCACTTTGCTCCCGATTGCAGCAGTCTGTCTCCAAATATGTTCCTGTTCAGCTTTTTTGGAGGGATGGTGACTGAAATGTTGATCTTTTGAAGGATGTGTTTTCAGCAGAAACTGTGCAACAAATTTGCTGCATTCCCATCCGTCAATCACCTATTGACAAGCCATTCTGGAAGCTTACTAGAGATGGCAAGTTCTCGATAAAAAGCGCCTGGGAACACATACGGCAGCAGAGATCGTGTTTTGTGTAGGCTAAAAATTGCTGGAATGAAGCCATTACACTATCTATATTAATCTTCATGTGGCGCCTTTTGCAAGATCTCATACCTATGGATGGGAGGATCCAAAGTAAAGGTTTCTCCCTTGCTTCTAAATGTTAATTTTGTTCGAATTATGAAGATCTCAGCCATCTCTTTATCAATTGCTGGTTCGCTACAGAAATCTAGGGCTTCTATGCCAATCTCTTTAGAATTATCATGTCATCCTCTTCAAACATTGTGGATTTCCTTATTGCTTGGAGGAATAGCTCTCCTAGAGGCTCATGTATGCATATTAGAACTCTCATCCCGACCCTTATTTGTTGGTTTATTTGGTGCTTGAGAAACGACCACAAACACAAGCATTTAGCCTTTTCAGTGGATAAAGCTTTATGGCGGATCAACCATTACATCTTTGTGGCTTGTAAGTCTAAACTTATACAGCCTATTCAATGGAGAGGGGATTTCGCAGTTGCGGTCTTATTTGATGTCCAGCCTCCTAGCAAGCCATCCGCCTCATGTCATGTAATCTTTTGGGAGAGACCGCCTTCGGGTTGGCTAAAGCTTAATACGAATAGCTCCTACCAAAAGAACCTAGGCAAAGCTGGAATTGCTGGAATACTTCGAGATAGTGAGCATAAGGTGATATTTGCTCTTATGGAGTCTATTGAGAGCCAAGATAGTGTTTATGCGGAATTGGTTGCCGTAAAAAGAGGTTTGGAGATTTGTGAGCAAAAGAAGATCTCTAAATTCATTGTTGAACTTCAAGGTCAATTGTCACTTCAGCTCTCCAAAAAACCCACCACATGTCATTGGAGTTTGGCGCATCTTACCTACCGTATCCATCACTTGGCCGATAAGCTCCAAGTGAAGTTTTGTAGCACCTTTCAAGAGGGCAACGTAATTGCAGCTTCTCTTGCCAAATCTGCCTGATTGCAAAATCAAAATAATATCCTTTCAATTGACCAATTACATAGAGAGAGTAGGGGGATGCTTCGAATGGAGGAACTTAATTACCCCTATTTCCGGATCAAGTGAGTTTGGGATAGCGTTTTGGGATAAACTGAAAATGGACAACTTGGTTTCTTAAGGTTTGTTTCTTTTTGTATAGTGACTTGATAGGCATTGTTAGTTTGCCTGTTTTGATTGGATGTAAAGGAAGTAGTACTTCCTCCTTTGTTTTGCTGCTTCATTGACATACACTTTGTACATCCTGTAATCATCCTTTGATATTAATTTACAGATAGGGGTCTATGCCAAACCCCCACCATGACACAAGCAGTTTAATTTAAAAAAAAAAAAAGGTTTAAAGTCCAGCGAATGCGAGGTCCAATTTTGGGGTGTGATTCAAATATTAGCCTGTAACAGACAACTGTGCAGATAATCGAAAATGAGAGAGACACTTGTGTTCATAAATGGGCCTTCCACAACCATACTATCAAGTCCACTACAGAAGGGACAGTTGAAAGCCCAAATCAAAAGGAGTGTAGCCCAGAAGCTTTTGCAATTTGTCGTGCTTCAGATTAAATAGGCTAACTATACTTCCAATCCAAATATTTTCTAGAACCCTCTGATCTTTTGCATAAATAATTTTCCCTCTCCTTGCAGAACTTTCTAGGGTTTTGCTATCCTATTTCTTAACCAATCTACCCGTCTCACACACAACCCGCCACCCATATCCTCTCTCAGGCGTTGCTATAGCAAGAAATGGCAGTTGCACAGTTGACTTCCGCTACTTCCTCAATTTCAGCAAAAGGTTTTGTCTCATTTGAAGGTCTTAGGGCTTCAGATGCGGTAAAGGTCTCATTCTTTTCACCTCTGAAGCAGAATGGACTCTCCGTCAGGTCATTCCGCGGCCTTGTTGTCAGGGCTGCTACAACTGTTGCTCCCAAGGTATAATTTGTTGTTAAAGTTCACATATAAGATGTTGTTTCTGCTGTTCTTTTTTGTTTATACATCATGATTTTAATTCCGCACTATAGCTTCAAGCAGATGTTTTTTTTACTTGAATTTGATGTTCATACTATTGGCTGTAGTATTTATACCAGTTTAGGTGTCTAAATTATACTTTGTGTAATTTCGAGGTTTGAATACTATTATGGCATGTTAAATTTTCATCTGTTCCCTAGAATGCTTTTTCCGTTAATAGTTAATAGATTACGAAACGTGATACATGTTTATTTTATGGAAATCAAAGAATGTCTTTAATCTTTTAGGTGCAATGTAGCTCTACTAAGAAACATTGAACATGTTTACATTGTGGACAATGAAGGAATGTCTTTGATCTTTCTGGTGTAATGCAGCTTGTAATTGTATGCCTGCTCGTTTATCGTACCTTAGTCCAACTATTTCCATTATTTCTTTACATGTCTTACTTTACTGGCATTTCCATTTTGCATAAATTTATTTCTAAATTGTATTATTTACCAACCTGAAGCTCAGCAATGAGTCAATGCCATTCTAATATTTGTAACCGGCATTTTATATAAATTCCATTCTAATATTTGTAACCGGCATTTTATATAAATTCTTTGTTGTAAGTATTACTTTGAATGAGCGATAGCATTGTTGTAAGTGCAAGTATGCTATTTACTCATCTCATCCGCCTTGAACCCCTTCAGTACACTTCTCTCAAGCCACTGGGTGATAGAGTGTTGGTGAAAATTAAAACAGCAGAGGAGAAGACCTCAGGTGGTATCTTACTGCCTACAACTGCACAATCGAAATCTCAAGGGGGTGAGGTTGTTGCTGTTGGAGAAGGTCGGACAATTGGAAAGAACAAGTTGGACTTAAGTGTGACGGTATGATCAGAACTTAATGTCATGTCATGTTTTATGTTTATACCGGTGATTAGTTTGGCTTACTGGATGATGCCTTTGTCTAGACTGGTACCCAAGTGGTGTATTCAAAGTATGCAGGGACTGAAGTGGAGTTCAATGGATTGAACCATCTCATCCTCAAGGAGGATGATATTGTTGGCATCCTTGAAACTGATGATATGAAAGATTTGAAGCCCCTGAACGACAGAGTTCTCATAAAGGTCGGTCCTGGATCCAGCTATCTAGTTCTGTTTTTAATCCACTTACTTCTTTCTATGATTGTATAACTTCAGAAATGATTTTGCTTAAGAATGGTTTAGCTTTTGGTGGAATCAATTTCACCTTGTGTGAATGAAAGGTGTCTTTGAAGTGATAATTGAAGTCCAGTGAGCCAGCCCCTGTTCCTAGAATGTGATATAAAAAAATTACACAATTACCTAGCGACAGTGAAACTATAAACAGATTATAGTAGCACTAGTGTTTTCCTGGAGAGACAGGACATAATTTATGGTTGCAATCATGGGAACAATTATCATTTCAGGTGGCTGAGGCTGAGGAGAAAACTGCTGGTGGGTTGTACCTAACAGATGCAAGCAAGGAGAAGCCTTCAATTGGCACAGTAAGTTAAAACCTGACAAAATCTACTTGGGATTAAATTGAGTGCATTTGGTGGTGCACTGTTGGATATGTTTCCTTAAAAACCCTTCTTTTTCCTGTTTCAGTCATCTTTCCAATATGAGTCTGGCTTTGAGAGTTATGAGAAATAAATAACCCGAAAATTGCCGTTTTTGAATTGCAGGTTGTTGCGGTTGGGCCTGGTTCCCTTGATGAGGAAGGCAAGAGGAAACCGTTGTCAGTTGCTCCAGGGAATACAGTTTTGTATTCGAAATATGCAGGCAATGATTTCAAGGGCAGCGATGGCTCAGAATACATAGCACTAAGGGCATCAGATGTGATGGCTATCCTCTCTTAGTTGGTCAGAGTCTGGCTTTTAGTTTGGCACCTTAGATATAATCCGGCAAAGATCATAAACAGGAAAGTTATTGTAATTTAGACTTGAATGAGTCTTTTTGCAGCTCTATGAATGTATTCAAGTGTAATGAGCTTTGGATTTCTTCAAAAATTGATAATAATATGAAGGACTTGTGTCTGGTCTATTGTGAACGTTGCTTTGGTTTCTAATTTCCTAGGTGTTGAAACTCGTACGTGCAGTAGCTTGGGCTCTTCTTCCAATGCTATTTCCGTCGCTTACCATTTCAGTTTATGGGAGTATGATGTTGAAAAGAATTTCATTTATTGACCACGGAAAGGGTTAGGCAGAAAATGAGAACTGCCAATTTTTTTTTTCCGTAGGGGAAGAACCTATTTTTGAGATATTTAAGGGTTAATTATAGGGATGTTTTAAAGGTTAGTCATAGTTCTCGAGGTTTGTCCTAGTGTATTTATTTAACATTTAATGCAAATTGAAGCGTGGAGCAGAAAACCTGGAAGCTGAATCATTAGATTAAGCCAGAAGAGCACCGAAACATAGTGAGGAAAGGAAAGACGAACAGGCCTAACTTGCTGGGATTCTGGCACCTCCACAACCTGCAATAGTCTTACAATCAGAAGCTTTGAAATTTTTGATGAATTGGTTTTTCAATTTTCAACATGCTGCACTTGTAGCTCATGTGCAGGCCAGAAAAGGGCATATCGTATTTGAGTGTGGAGGAATATTGTATTGTCCAATAAAATTTTGCAGTTCTTCAAGTCAGATCAGCAGTTGCAGCAAATTTCCAGGTGGTAACCTTTGTCAGACGTAAATTAGACAGTAGTTTATGCGGCAGTCACGTGTAGAACACTGTAATCTGGATGACTGGATGAACCGGAGATTACAAGAGAATATCATGTAGTGAAATACGGTCCTCAGTTGAATTCATGAAGCTATACAATGTTTCTTGGACGTTTCATCTTCAACAAGCACATAAGGTCTTGATAAGCCTATATGTGGAAATTTTCCGACAATCTCCATCTAAACTAAAGACAGTCAAATTTACTCCAATCTGCCCTCATACTCCACGCTAGGGCAAAAAGGTTATCCTTTACAATGCACCTTTCTCGCGTTAGCTCAAACCTAAGACAAGTCAACTGGTGAGCTGCGCACAAGGCTATACTCAGCTATGGTCTTCAAGCAAGAATTTCGGAAATTGCTCAGATTTGACCACTTTAAACAAAACTTAGTGGTCCATATTGACTCACATAAAACAGAGAGGAACTTAGCTCAAGCTCCAAATTGCCCTGCTGTATGTGCCGAATCATGGCACCAAATTTTGATGGTTGGAAGCACCGGCATAAGGATGTAAAAGGCTTTTTTTGCATGGATATAGTTAGTCTGAGAAAAGAATACTTTAGCGGTTGAAAGAGGTGGCTGAATTATCATCATAGTGTCCTCTCCATGCATTACCACTGTCAGTTCCACTGCAAGCTTGGTTTGGGACAGGCAGCTGAGCTAGATCTCCGTCCAAACTCATTTGCTGTACCTCAGCAAAGGACAGTATCTTTATGCTTTGGACACAGTTGACAAACTCCCTGGGAAGCAAGAAGAGAATTGGTAGCATTATTTTTCTGATATCATTAAAATATCAAAACCTTGGATATCAAATCCAGACAAATAGAACAGTTGCACAACACTTACTCCCATGGATCATCTCCAACAAGTAGTATATCATCTTCATGGTCTAGATAGACAAGCTTCCATTCAGTACGTTGTGGATCTTCCAGTAGCCCTTCAATACCAAACATAAGGGCAAGATCATGCCTAAGCTCATCATACCCTTTATAACGCGTGACATCTATGGTTCTTCCCACAGAGCCACGTTTTTGAACCTACACAGTTTCAAACAATGTCAGAATACTAACAAGTAACATGAAGCAAATTGATAAGAACAGGAAAAATGCAGATACTCCCGAATCTAGCCAGAGCCTCTATTCCCTTTACCTAGGAGCTTCAGAAAGTAGAAAAGACATAGGTGCACACGCTTGCACATGCATATGTGTGTGTGTGTGCATATTATATACATGTATACCTATAAATACATGCATGTGTGTAGAGAGGGAGAGAGAGACACCTTCGTATATGTCCGCATCCGTTGAGTCTGGTTAGGCCACAACCCACCATTCAAAACTCCTGTCTCATTGATGGCAGCATCATTTGAACATCCTGGCTTAAAAGGCATAGTTGGCACCCCAAATGACTGAGAGTTGATTCCAGAGGATAAATCTGTTTCAATGTCCCTTGGAGCACCATTGTAATTAGAGAGTAAGTTCTGGATATCCTTTCCAGAATCATAACCCCTTGACAGTAAAGCATCAGGTGCCAATCCATCAACACTAGCTGCAAAAGGAAGACTGTTTCGAGTATTTGATTGAATATCACCATCCAAGCCAGTCAGAGGAAAATTCTGCTGGAGACCACCAGCATCCAAGCAATATGAGGTTGCAGATGATGTGGCATCCATGTGATCGGTAGCAGTAAACTTGTATTTAGGCTGCTCGGGTGCTTTAGAGTTGGACAATTCATGTTTTATACGAACATCTGACTTGCTGTGACTTTCTTGCACCAAATTAGAAGGATGAACAATTGTATTATCTAGCAATGTAGCCGGTCCTGTTTGGTTCTTGAGGAAGTTTGGTTGTGAAACCTGCAAATTGTTTTTAGAAGGTGATGTAGAACATGATGGGGCATCCCCATCAGTGCGGCCAGAATGTGCACCAACTATGAGTGGAGCCTTTTGCTGGCACTGAAATTGGTTGACAGGAAATTGTGGTGATTGCACTAGTGTAGATGCAGAAAAGCAGTTCCCATTCAACTGTTGTGGAGGTAGAGAATTATGTTGGGCCTGCTGGCTTTGTTGAGCTTGCTGTTTTGAGGGCAATTGAGACTCCAATAAGGGATTTAATGAGGATGACAGTTGTTTCTGTCGCTGTTGCTGTTGTAGTTTCTGGAGAAGTTGCAGGTGAAGCTGCTGTTCTGAAAGACTTTGTTGTGATTGCTGCTGCTGCACTTGAGGCCTCTGGGCTAAGCTTTGCTGCTGCAGCACCTGTAGTGGAGCTTGTTGCAATTGTATCTGTTGCTCTTGGGATCTCTGCGAAAGGCTAGATGGCTGTTCAACATGTTGCTGGAAAGTCAAGTCCTGAGTTAAGGATGTCACAGGAAATGTAGTTCTATTAGCTGAGAGATCATTTTGATGCACTTGTGCATTTCCTGTCAGTATGTGTTGCTGCTGAAGTTGAGAGTATGCTACTGTTTGCTGCAAATTTTGGTTTGCAGTCTGGTCAGAAGTTTTGCCACTTGTTGCAGGAGGCAATATCATCGACTGTTGTTGCTGATGTTGGTGGGGTTGCTGCTGCAAACGCTGCTGCTGTTGCTGTTGTAGTTGTGTTTGCTGAAGGAGCTGTGTTTGGGGCTGCAGCAGCGGCAACTGTTGCCGCTGCTGCTGTTGTGGCTGTTGAGTAGTTGGAGGAGTTTGTAACAATTGCTGCAGCTGCTGCTGTTGGGAGCAGGACATATTTGACTGCAGGAGTTGGCCAACTTGTTGATTTTGATGATTTCCCTTGCTCAATTGAAGATTAGGTGCAGCTAAACCTGGGGATTGGAAATTCAACAGTTTTGAGGGATCATCAGTGCCAAGGTTGCACTGTAGAGCAGTTGAAGAAACCATGTTTGGGAATAACATTGATTGATTAGCTGACAACTGATTATTTTGCTGCATACTCATCCACTGTACTAGACTCAAGCCAGGAAATATTGAGCTTGAAGCATCTTTTAAGCCAAAGTCATCTGCCAGCCAGGGCATTCCTCGCTTGAACATATTCTCTATATCTGAATCATCATCTGTAAAAAAACACTCACGTGAGGAGAAATTAAGTTGCATTTAATTTATGGGCCTTGAATCCAGAAATTGAAAGAGGATCACTAAAAGGCTGGCAGAATTTATAGGTGTTATTGCAGGCAGTATCTTCTTGAGACTACCGAAATGCTACTGTGCTTTGACGAATGGTTCTAATTATATTAATGCTTCATAGGAATTGCAAAACACAATTTAGACTCATCTAGCATTGCATTTCCGCAACAAAATTTTTCTACCTGGGAAACCTGGATGTTTGGGGAACTTGGGTCTGAAAAATGGTGGCGGGCATATGTAGAAAGGAGTGACAACAGGTTCAATTTCCCAAATGGAGACCCGACTAGGACGTTCCCCAGCCGTTGATTCATCCCATCCAACCTAATAACACGAGGAAACATTAATCTACCAGGAAATTTGAAACAAGATTCATGCCGTGTGAAAAAATATATATATAATTCAACCAGCTGAAACCACAACAGAGTTTCTGTATGGTCTAGTAATGCAGACAATATGAAATCTAAAGACTTAAGCACATTTTAGGGAGTGGAAAACCAAAAAGAGTCCTACATTCACCATAAATGACAACTACCAGGCATAGAAATGGAGAAAAAATTATAAAGCATATGGTTACCAGCCACATATAATGGACATTAGCAGTGGAGTTTTGAAAACTGCTATTGTGACTTGCGACCAGCAAAAGCTTGAGAACACCTCTTAAGAGTTCCAAAATTCAAATAAAGCATTAAACTCGTGCAATAAATTGATTAACTTCATAGGGCCCCACGGCGTCAACTTGTGAAGAGCCGGAAAACCTAGCTTATCTTAAAATCAATGCACTTGAAACTTTCAAGTCTGTAAAAAGGGGGCAAAGAACTGAAAAGAGTATTACCTGAAGATTACGCCATTGTGAATTTTTCCATCGTACAGGATCCAAATCGCTTATACCAGTAATTGTACCCATGTACCTCCGCACTCCAGACTCCTCAGTCTCAAACATCATCCTAAACCGCATGCCCAAGGAAACTTGTGTGTACATTGCTTTATTATACTTAGCAAGTGGGATCACAAACTCTGAAGGACTAGCCCTATCAACACCATATGAAAAGGTCATTACTTTCTCCAAAATTATTATGTAGATTCTAGACATAGTAGTCTAGGGACACCATAGTGTATTACCTCGGATTGTAGAATATGGTGAATGGGCTATTATTAGCAGCAGCATGAGCTGCAGCAGCAAGAATCCCAATATGCATGCTATCACTAGATATAACAGATGAGGAAAGAGCAGGTTGCTGTCTATTTGCACGCCGTATACCCAGGAGAAGCTGTGACTTCTCATCCCTACACGGTTGCGCATTGTGAGTTAGGGAAAAGACAACATCCAATTACATGTTGCTCTAAATCTTTCTATACCTTATGAAGAGGACAGCATCACCAGCTACAAGTCTTTTAGAGCTCACGAATACACTCCAACCTGTTGTCAATAGATGTCTTTTGGGTTGACCTGAAATCAAGCATGAATTATCTTTCTGAACCTTTTTTGCCAGCTATTCCAAAATTAAGTGCTATGTGTAATTTGATGAAGCTGTGTGCCTGAGTGAGGCTAGCTCTCTCACACATAAAAAGAGGCACAATGGAAAAGAACAAATCACTAAATTGACAAACTAAACTAGAACAAAGTACATGGAACACTTGCTCAACCCAAAGTTTGATAATTACGTTAATTTCTGTTGAAATAAATTGAAACAATTGAAACTACATCAATGCGTGGTCCCCATCAGCATCTGATGCACCAATATCAATAATCTTTGATCGGACAAGAATAGTAGCAGACAAGAAAACTGAAACACTATTACTTCTCAGAATGCCAAAGTTTATTCTTCAGAAGGTACAGGAATGGACTGAACTCAATTAACGGTCATAAAAAAGAGTAATCTCAGAGGAATATTTCATCTGAATCGTTCCATGTGAGGACCGGCTGCTTCATTAGTAAATCTACAAACACAAGATTGTTATTTGACCAGCATAATTGATGCGGTACAAGAAATCAATGAGTTTTACGGCAACCCGATAAGTAAAAAATTCATAACTTTTCATCACGCAAAGCACTTTTTTAAACTCCTACGATGTTTCCAAATCAATAGCTGTGTGTATGGAGCTAAATTTAAGTAGTTTCTCCTTTTTCGCTTACTTTTTATTTGTAATACACTTTTGGATGAACTTTGAGTTTGGGCAAGTTACAGAATTTTTTTGGTTCCATTAGTTGTTTTCTTCCTCGTCAGGCAAATAGGTGATGTAAACAGCTTGTATATTCTTATTGAATAATATTACATTGTTTTTCTTGTTTTTCTAGTTTTTTCCAAGAAGTGTATAAAATATGATGTCGACAACTTTTTCATTCCTGTGGTCTGTTTCTAAAGCTTCGGAAATGCGTTCTCCAATTTACCTCCTCACTTCCACCCCGTCCATAATTAGCTTTGGAGGTATTATCCATCTCTTCAAGGAAAAACAAACAATAATAAAACCAATCCAGAACCAAGTACCTCTATATATGTGTCTGAATGTCCATGTTTGGTCATGCAAGTCTCTAGCTGACAGCTCCTGAGCAGGAGGTTGCATTGAGAAATCCTGATGAAAAACTCTCTGGTAAGCAAAAGAATGAGACTCATCACTGCATCAAATTTTATAACCTAGATGATAGCGAACAGCATATACCAAAGGTGGAAAGATCTTCTCGGCTGCTCGACGAGGAACAGAAAAACCACCATGAGTGCTTGTGTCACTTGCCGTAAGAGTTTTACAGAAAAACTCAGTAGGTTGTCGGTTGTGCTTAAGTCCAATATCAGATACAAGTAATGCTTCCTGGTCATACTGTAGAATATATCAGTTCAACCCTAGTTTAGACTCAGCCATATTCATGTACATTACCTTCCAAAAGATATATGATATATGGTAAGATTTACAATAAATGATGTAATGAAATAGCTGACAGACCTTGCTCACAGGTTGAAGAGTCATCTGAGCATAGACCTCATCAGTTTCAGCATCAGCCTGATGAAAACAACTATGTCATTAAATGAACATAAGTTGAGTTACGCAATTAATGCAATATGTTGATGATTTCCCTAATCTGAAGATGCACGTTAATATCAAATGAAGCCTTCCAAAGGCAGCTGATGTTGCTCATTTTAAATTAATCTGGCGCAGAAAGCCATGTAGATGAAGAAAAGGAAGAGATATTAAGAGGGTGTTTGGCTAATCTTATTTAAAAAGTCTTCTAAGCTCGTACATCTTATAAGATGTTTTTAACACTTATAAGATGTTAAATCTTATTTTAAAAATAAGTTCTTAAAATGTTTGGATAAATTAATATCTTGAAGCTTATAAGATGTTTTATAATTAATATGATTAAAATTAAGCTATCTTTGTTAAGATCTTCAAAATAAGTTAAGCATTTCTTACTTTTTTTAAAAAATCTTATAAGCTCCTAATTTCTTATGTTAAGAGCATATAAGCTCTTTTTAAAAAAAATTTACCAGAAACTTTTTAACATTTTATAAACTCTCAAACATTTTATAAGATGTTTTGAGAAGTTTATAAGCTCACTCAATCACCCTCTAAATATGACGCATGAATTGACCCCATTGGCTCTTTGGCAACAAACTAAGTTCAATGCACAAAGAAATTTATGCATAGTCTATCTGCAACTAAGAGCACATGTGCATGCAAGAGCATGAACACGCCTAAATTTAACTGTGATGGATAAATCACTCATTTCATACTTTAAAATGAAAAACCATGAGACTCATACTTTAAAACGAAAAACCATGAGACTTGTCATACATGTAAGGTGACATTGTGGAGCATGCAAATCAACTTGGAAGGAAGATTGGGATAACTTGGGATGCAATCAGCCTCCTTCTGCATGGATGCTGCCACCTATATATAGAAAAATGTCTTTCATTAGAAACTGAAAAGCAAATGTCACTAGATTTCGGCAACTGAAGATGGGAAAAAAATGGAAGATACTTGTTCGCTGTGGCCTTGAGGAAAGTACACCACAAGACTTCCAACCGGAGGCAGGGAAACCAAGGGGCCAGCACATGCATGCCATAACTCAGAATTGATCACCTTCTTTTCTCCTGTATAGAACAGAATGGTAATATTTCAACACGGAACTGCAAGATCCAGAATTATGGATAAGCATAAAACATGTTTCCTTCTGTAATTATTTAATTAGAGATTCAAGTGTCTCAGTAAGAATTTCTTTAATTCTGACAAATACTTTTCTTTATAACTTCACATTTGAATAAGCCGGGTGTATTTTTCAAGTTGGGAGTTTGTCCGTCCTATATTTGCTTCATTAATCAGACAAAACCGGCACAGAAAGTTTCTCATGAAAGCGTTTATATTGAAAGCCATCCAATATGAAGGTTTGGCAATCCAGTTACTGCAGCCCAGATCAAAGATCATAGTCTCCAGATAAAGTACCAAGTCTGATGTCCTTCAAATAGTCGTGAAATGCTTT
>JACGDI010005648.1:79362-91461 GCA_014898725.1 Jacaranda copaia
CCCCCCCCCCCGCCCCCCCCAAAAACCAGATATATGAAAACTACTAAATGTGATTGGAATCAGCCATGAAGATAGATCCAAAATTAGTTCACAGACAAATTACGCACTCTCTATGCTGTCTCTCTGAATATATGATAAAAGAAATTCAAGAAGTGTTTAGGTCCAAAGCAAAATCACATAAATCTGGATTTGAAGAAAGCTAAAAGCTCTTTCATTCAGATTTTTACAGAAATAGTCCTCATCTACCAGAAGATACTACCTATTGCAAACTCTACAAACAACTTGTGGATCACAAGTTGCTAATGTTTTAACTCAGCAAAAAAGCCGTTTGAACAAGAAGAACAAAAAGGATAGTGCTTGAAAATAGGAATAGTTATGAAAAAGATCCATCCTTGCATCCACCGGAAACTAAAAGAAGAAAAAAATCTGCAAGTTTATGAACAAAAAGTTAGTAAATTTTATCCTTTATAAATTATAAGATAAAAAGAAATTGTGGAATTGGTTGAGAAATGCTCGAGCTTTTCAGCATGAAAAACAGACAACGTAAAGAAAGCACTTGAAATTCAAAGGATCAAATGATGGAAAAATCAAAGAGAAAAAAAGGAACAATGAATATGAACACACCTTCTCCTGAATTTGCCAAAAACCCACTTGATGGAATCTTCATCGCAGCAAAATTCACCTTTATACACTCTGCGATTTAACTTCCTTTCCCCCAAAAGTGTCTTCGCTCAAAATCAAACCCACCAAATTTATCTCCACTGAAAAAATACTTTCTTCTTTGAACGTCCCATAAAGCTAAGTTAAAGCCACTGAACTCGTCAGCAAAAGAATTACTTTCAAATAACACAAAAACAACCAACAAACAACCTCTCTGATAAATGCATTCTCAATCTTCCAATCTCAACAAAATACTAAATTAAATTGAACTTCCCTTCTCAAAACTTCACCTGGAAAACCAGTAAAACATTTTCCCTTCATCTCCCACATACTGCCAGGACTGCATATTATCTTGTTTTCATATTCAAAAGAAAAATACCCTTTGTTCTCCTGGTTTCAAGAAAATACAAAATCTCCCGCAGCTGAAAGTTTCAGGTCCCAAAACACGTGCGTGTTCTCAGAATCCACACTCAAATTGGGAAAGAAGCCAAAAATGAGCAGGCCCATCAAACTCAGGAGGTGACCGTACAGTATCACGACCGGAAAATTCTTGAAACTTAGATTACTGGAAGAACTTACTAAAAGTGGAAAATTGTAGCCCACGGCGAGGAGTACCCACAAGCGGAGGAGCAGATGGGATCAAGGCGGTGCCAAAGGGGGGAAAGAATCTTAAGACTCGCCGGAAAACCCGACGCCAAAAAAAACCCAGCTCCTTTTTAACAGAAGTATGCTGTACGAGAATACGTTTATTAACATTCCATCATCGTATAGTTGTAACAAAATTAATATAAAATTGATGCTCCATATATGTGTGTGTATATATACATGCGTATCAGTGTGCGTATGTGTGAGTTGGGTAAGGTATAACAGAGAGCGTAGGCCGACATAAAACCAACCGGATGGGATTAAAGAAAGTAGAAAACTACATTGCGTGTTTCGCTCTTAGGTGACATTTTCACATAAATAGTAATCCTCTATTTGCTTCATCATTAATTGCAAGATTCTAATGTAATTACATTAAAACAAGGCAAGTTCACATATAAAATTTAAAATTAATTCTTCGAGCATAATAAATTCTTAACGTTCATATACAAATAAACAAAAAATTTAATAATAAAAAATTAATGTAAAATTTCACAAATACAGATATTTTTTTAAATAAAAATTAGGTGCATTTTAGTATTAACAATTATAGAATGGGCAGATTCATATTATTTGTGGGACTCAAATTTCAAAACACTCATGTTATCTCTCTAACATGTCAACGCAATAAAATCATTTAATTTTATTACCAATTCTGGGAAATAATTAGCCTATGTTCATAACAGAAATAAGGCATGTGTCCCGGTTGCCATAAATCTCTCTTGAATAGGTAATTTTGTCTAGAAAGTATACATAAATCTATTCAAAACCAATTAAGGCAGTATTAGATCTACTTAGTTAGATTAAACACTGTAATCCCCGCAAGATCAGTGTGTCTCGTATTCTATAAGGCCATCAATTTACCTTAAGATTTGTTAATTTGCCAAGGAACATGCATACCCCCTTACCCTCACCCTTTTCCTCCAAAAATAATAACCAAAAAAAGTACAGAACCCTCTTTTAATTTAATAAGTAACTGTTTTAAGGTCCCATTGAAGAATATTGAGTAATCATGTGCCTCAAGCTCTGCATTTATTTAAAAATGGACTACCAATGATGTCATTGTGGTACCAAAGCATATTTGTAGACTTCATTTAAGTTCAAAAAATTGATGGGTTTTTCTCTTGTTTTCTTATCAAATAGATAAATACTGTGGTCCTAAAATTTTGCAAATATACCCATAAATATTTATCTTGTGAATGTTTTGCAACAAAATGATATAAATAATTGTTCATCTTACTTAATAAGGAAAAGTTTTATGCCAATTAATGAAGTATATAATCCCTTTGTTTACAAGGTATATTCCTAACTCCCAAGTCCCAACCAAATATTGGACCATTTTTTATAAATGCACCTTTTTCCGGCGAGCAATTATTCTAATGTATTACACTGCAGTATGGTACAATGTTAGGTGCAGGGGGGCCACCGGCCACAAAACCTTTGCGGAAATTAAGCATCACATTTAGTGTCCAAGTGGAATTAATAAGGAAAAATCCAAAGTCATACCACATTAAATTTCTCAAAAAAAAAATAAAAATCCCAAGATATTTATACTTATGAGAATGATAAATCTCAATAATTAATTTTGCTTTCAATAAATTATTGCCGACCCTAATTATAGTAATTAAGAAATCGGAAACAATCTCATGCAATGAATCTATCGAGTGGTCTTTGGTCTAATAACGTAAGTCTAATATATAAAATATGATGATATTAAGAATTTAAATTTAACAAATACTGAATATATGTATATATAAATTAAAATAAAAAAAAATCTCTTGCAATGCATCTTTGATTTTAAGAATTATATAATCTAATTATACTACTAAACAAACTAGCAACACCCTCTAGCACTGTTTTGAAAATCGAACCGGACCGGCCGGTCTGACCGGTTCGATCGGTGACCGGAGGCCAGCCCGGTCCGGTTGAGCCATAAAAATCGGTCATGGTCAAAACCGGACTGGTTCAACCAGTTCAGTTTTTTTTATTTTTTTTATTTTGAATTTTTTTTTAAAAAAAAAGAGAAAATTATGTTGAAGATGATGATTAAAAATTTTAGATATATAATTTTTTGAAACATAAATTTATTTTTTTTGAAATTTAATGAAGTGGTAGTTATATACCAATGTTTATATTTAATTTATTATTTTATTTTGTTTAATATCTCTAAAATTATATCAAATATTTAATATAGAAGAATTTATTTTTACTTGAGTTGAACTATGAAACGAATGATTATTTAAATTAATGTGAAATATTATTTTTTATTTATTTATAGTTAATTAATTTTTAAACAATATTATTTTCTAAAAAATGTACTTCAAAATAAGTAAGTTAATTTTTTTAAAAAATAATGTTCTTTCTATATCAATAAAAGTTTTATTTTTTAGTAATATTTAAATATTATATATATTTATAAAATTAAATATAATTATTGCGTCATACCAGTTCGACCACTGGTTGAACCGGTTGAACTAGTAATTAGTAATATTATCGGTTCAGTATCCGGTCCGATTTTGAAAACATTACCCTCTAGCAATGAATGGATTTTTTATTAAAAATTATTTTTTAAATAAAGGGCACATAAAGCGATTATATTAACAGTGATGTGTATCACTGTTCTTTTCACTTATAATATTGTCAATGTAAGAAGGGCCCCACGCATGTGTTGGACCGATGTAGATGCTACATGAAATTTACCGAGGTTATTTTATTAGGACCTGTCGCCGTACTTAGATTTATTTTATTTTATTTTTTGGTTTAATAAAATGTATGTTCATTATATAATGCAATTAAATATGTTGTATTAACTGTAAAAAGAAATTTCAAAAATGTAAAAACGGCAGCTGAAAATCCAATAATGAATTAATTGATGTCTCCATCATAAAGACGCAGAGAACAACAATTTGATTAGCACGCTCATTAGACCACTAAGCCGCAAAAACCGGAGAATTTGCACATGCCACGAAGCTATAAAGGTATTAATTATGATGCCCAACATTAATAAATACTAACTACTTTATTTATTGTTAACAATTAATGAAAATGAATATGCATACGTATTATTTATATAAATACTATATTAATAATTTGATATGATTTAAACTTTGAAACTCGCACATATTTAAAGTGAAAAAAAAGTTTTAGGGAATTTTAAATAATTTGTCTTTCTAATATTTTCATGGAAGATTTTGACTTATTAAATATACAAGATCAGTGTGACTAAATAAGATAGAAAAGTTGTACAAAAACTTTTAAGTTACACATTAATTATCAATTGCCAGTTTAGTCGTGATTTATTTTGTATGCCTTTTGAACCTGAAACGTAGGTATGCTTATTATTACGTATTTGATGCAAAGTGTTTTTTTTTTTAATGCAATTTTTAAAGTTTATAAAAATTAGTAATACGTAAATTCGGATACAATAAAATAAATACAAATGACACGGCCATTGCGATGAGAAGAACCCGAGTTCACTTGTATTAAAAACATAATTTTGATATTAATTTATATGAATTAAACTATTTAGTTATTTTGAAATATAATTATTAATGTTATCCATTATTCTTAATATTTTATTATTACTTATTGTTATATAAAAAATTAAACATAATTTATAAATAGTCTGGATATTATAATCAGTAATGGATCCAAAAATAAAAGTATGGAGGTGCCGAAAGCTATAAAAATATAAAGAATTATGATTTACATGGAAGTTTAACACAACGATATTTTATACCATAAATTTCATTAGCAATGGAATTAGTATAAAAAAGTATTATAATATCATTCCCAATATAATTAACTAAGCAATTGATTAAAAAGATATTTTTATTTTATTTTTGAGCCTTTTTTTTCATAATATTTATAGTTTAAAAAATTTTCTTATTTGTAGCTTATTAAAAGACAAAGAAAATTCAAAAAAGTCTTTTTAAAATATTCACTTTCTTTTGTCTCTTTACCTCAATCTTCTTTAAAGTCAAAAGGATGAATTTTTCAATAGTTTTGCAAGTCCTTAAAATTCTTTTTAACTGAACTCCTATATATTTTTTTGCACACGAATAAAATAAAAATATTTTAACAGGTTTGACCTAATTATACTCTTCATTTAATTACTTGATTGTTGATATAAACTTAAAAATTTATTTTGATTTTATAAAAATTAAATAAATAAAAATTGAACTAATTAAATTTATTTTTATCATTAATTAAAATTAATTAATTTAATTCAACAAATATTAATAGTTATTTTTTTATTTAAGGCCCAACAAGAAAAATTAAAATCTTTTAAAATTAATGAATGTTAATTAAAAATTAATATTAAATAATGTATTCTTTTAAAATCTAAATTTAAATTAACTATTATTAAAACTTTTTAATAAATACAAGTTAGAAATATTAATAAATATTATAATAAATAAAAAATTGGGATAGTGTAAATTTATTTTTGTTGTTGTTAACATTATTAAAATAATACTAATTTTAATGTTATTGATATCATTATTATTCATAGATTAATTTATATATTTTTTAAATAAGAAAAGTTAAGGAAATGTTTGGTTTTGTTTGCCCAAAACAAAATTATTTTGTGGAAATATAACCAAACATATCATCATTTTTCGTCCAAAACACCAAAAAAGTCTTCCTAAAATACCCTTTACTATTCTTCATTATCCCCAAAATCTCCCAATTTTTCAATATATACATACATATATTAGATATATTATTTATATTTTATTATTATTTTAATAATAAAAAATCACTCAATTTTATTTTTACTTCAAAAATCCAACAAAAAATTATTGATTTAACTGTTATAGTAAAAAATGTCTCCTTCCAGAATATAAACGAACTAAAATTCTCCAAAATTAATTTGTAATTATTTCTCAAAATATAATCAAAAATAAATTATATTATTCAATATAATTTTTATATTCTTCAATAATTTATTATCCTAAAATACATAAAAAAAAAAAAACAAGCAAGCAAACAAACAAACAAACGGAACCAAACATTCCCTAAAAATTTATGTGTCACTCAAAATTGATCCATAAAATAATTCGAACTTGTCAAATGTCAACTCAAACTTGAGTCAAATTTCATTCAAATCAGTTCATCAAACTTTTACGTTGATTTGACTCTTTCACACTCCCAACCCGACACGCGTTCTTTAATATTTGATCGAACCCAGTTAGCTACATGCATGGTCTTGGATGTCTAGGCGATCTTAGAAATATGCCTTTCCCCCTGTGTCCTTGCATTTTTTAAGTTTTATTGTCAATCATTCTATTGATTCCGCACGTTAAATTCACTACACTCTTTTTTTTTTTTTTTTCAATCAATAAATAACATAATTGAACTTGGTAAAATAATGAAAGTTCATTTTAAATTTATGATGAGAGCGATGAAATAGTCTTTCACTTTGAGTTTCTAGCATTTAATCTTCGGAAAAGTTTCTTTTTATAACCGGTTTGACGACACGTGTCTTGCCAAACAAAACCATAATCTCCATTTCAAAAAATGTCATAGCGTTAACAGAATTGGGGAAAGGCCGGAGACATTAATCAATTAAAATGCCAAGTGGCTTGTAGCCCACTGGCATAAGTCTCCCACATAATGTGGGAGGTCAGGAGTTCGAACCCAAACGGGCTCCTGATGTGTGCGTGTGTATAAATAAAAAAAAATCAATTAAAATATTAATTTCTTTATTTTGATGCTTGTCAAAATTCTACGAGCACGTAGTTCAAATAGCATCAATATTTCCTTATCATATGAGAAGTCTTGTATTTGACTTGAAATGACGAGCTGTGCACTCTATGTGCATTATTTGTAGTGTATACTTTGATTTGTTTGATTTGATAATAGAATAATATCGATTTATTAAAATAATAAGAAATTACCATTTGTAGTGCCCTCCCTCAAAATATATAAATACATATATATGAGTTCAATCGTCAAATAATTTTTTTATGATATAATTAAATTAAATTTACGAGGATCACCATAATAAATAATCGAGTTTTGTATATGCCGCGCGCTTAATATTTTGCCATCCATATATAGGGAAAGTTGTCGCTGAAGTTTAATGTGTGATTTGATTTCATATTTATAGAATAATTTATATACATAAAACTATACTTTTTTATTATTATTTATGTATATATATTTAAAAGTTTGATACCTAACCTCATACTTTACCTATAAAATTGCTATCGACCATAAAAGCATGCTCTGAGATTAAGAAATTATTATCAAGGGCTTTCCAAGTTTTCATGAAGGCAAAACAGCATATGCATCAATGTATGGTTCCTTCTAGTTGACATACATAAACAAATTTTAATAGCATGGACCGCGTTAATGCAATTTATTACTTTATGTTTGTTTGTTCTTTTTTCTTTTTTCATAAGATATTTTATGTTTGTTGTACTCTATTGTAGTATTGACTATGACTGTAAGTGGATATTCAAAATTTGTTTACCATTCGCATTCGTATCCGTTTATACGAAATTTATCTACATTCGTTTAAAATGGATATTATACGTATTCGATTACTAGATATCTAATTATAAATAGATGCGAATTTGGTAAATGTGTATCTGATCCATTTTATATTTGATCCGAATATATATTTATTAAATAATATATTATTTATATTTTTCAATAAAAATTTCATATTCTATATATGCATATATATAAAGTATAATTGAAGAATTGGGAAGAAAAAAGAATAAATTTAAATAATTATTGTAATATAGAGAAATATTGAAGAATAAAGTTAATCAACATAATTATTGTTAGTTGAATTTATAATTAATATACTTAACTGCCATTATTATTATTAATATATACTAATAATCAATTATAAAGTCAATTATTAATTAAAAATTATACTATTTATTTGATTGCTTTTGTTTTAATAAAATTATATAGTTTTTTCTATTAATTAAAATATGTATTTATTATATGCTCATAGATTTATGTATTTAAATATTTGTAAATGAATATCTAAATAATCATCAACGAATATGAATATAAAATAATAATTTAAATATGGATAGGTTTAATAAAATATGCATGTATTTGAATAATCATAATCGAATACGAATATATCCGAATCTGACTGATACGAATTTGGATATCATTTTTAAATATCCATTAAATTCGTATTTGTATTCGAATATTCAAAAAGTTAAATAAATACAAATATAAAAATAGTGTATTCGATTTGTTTAATATCTATTTACACCTCTAGTATTGACCTGCTTACCAAGTTAGTGACAAGTTAATCTTAATTTTTGTTAAATAATGTTCATTTATAATTTCTTAATATAATGTTAATTTTGTTTTTAAATTTAAACCGAACAATTATTAAAGAAAAATACTTGTATCAATTCACAAAATATTTGCCATTCTTTATTGTCTTTTGTCTACTCGTGATTAAAATTCAAAATTCATATATTAGATTTTTGTATATAAAACTAAAACACATTCAAAAATTAAAGATGATAGGTGCTGAAAATCATTCACCCCAATTTTGACCTTTTTTTTAACAGGTATTATAAAATGACTTAAAATATACCATAAGTTAATAATTAAATTCAAACATCTCCGCTTAATTTTAAAATAATTATTTAAGATATATTTTTCCCATTCATACACATATAAGAATTTATTAAATCTGAATTTGGACTCAATCGACGACTCGATATTGTTTAATTCATATGTGTAGGCAGCATATGAGTTGAGCGATTTTTAAATTGAGAGAGAGGGATGGAAAGGGAGAGAGATGGCAGTGGAGGCAATGCATGCATGCATGCAGATCTGAGAGAACGGAAACACCTGGAAGGGTAGGCCGTACGCCGCACGCTCCACGGCCCTCCGACGGTTTGCAGCTTTTGTCGGGCGACCTACCGTCCGCTTCCACGCCACACCACACAAACCCCTTCGTCCCACGTGCCGCTATCTATTTATTTATTACAAATATATTTGCGTGTCTCCAACTCCAACTACCCCCTCATGATTTTGAATTTTTAAGCCGCCTTTTTTCGGACATTTTTATGAAACTAATCAAATACTAATGCCTACGCTTGAATTCATTTTCTTCCTTCAAAATAAAAGAAATTAAATATTTTTAAAAATACATATTTTTAAAAAATATATACTCTACTTATTTTAAATTATTACATCAATAAAAATATACATATTTATGTCGATTAAATATTGCTATAATACACATATTTTTAAATTATTATAAACTATAATAATAACATTAAAAGAATTTAATATAATATCAATCATTGCATAAAAATTTATATTAAAAAAATATTTTTGCCCCTATAATAAAATCAAACATTTTTTCATCTCTTGCATGATATGGGAACCGTCGAAAAAAATATTTTTGTCCTTGAAGTAAGAGGAGAGTACCGATAAAAATGTAATGATATGTGCATTTTCAACCATGTCATACTGACTCAATAGGCGACCCAGACAAATGACCCACGATTAGGGCTGCTATTGGAACATATCAAAGTATTTGCTTCTCCAATCTTTCTTAACGTAACAGATCTATATTATTAGTGTCCTTATAAATACTCCATGATTTGAATTGATATTTTTCATGATGTATCATTTTTATTCACAATTTAGTGGGCCTAAACATCCTATTTCAAGGTTATAATTGAAACCAGCTCAATGATTCCTAACTATGTATTGTATTTAAGGTTTTAAAATCCCACTATTCTACATATTAAGAGAACATAAATAAATTGACTTATAATAAACTCTTGAATAATCCTACATTACCACGTATTTCCAAACTCACATCAAAATATATTTTTTAGAACACTTCTATCAAAAGAGATCAAAACAAAATTAAATAATTTCATATATTTTTTCACCGTGAAACATAAACTATGTCCGAATTTTCTTTGAAAAATCTATAGGCAATCTGACAAAGCCATGCTATATTGTCAAATAAACCTAGACAATATAAGTGAATTAAAAATTGGGATAGGAAAAAAGAAAAAATGAAAAATAATTTTTAGAAAATAAGCTCGTTGACACTAGATAGACTAGTATTTATTTGGGTTGGCTGCGGCGTCCCCACCAACTAATGAGCGGACTCATTATCTGTACGGATTTCGAACATTTACAATTACTACCTCAATTGCATAATTTTAACATAATGATTATGTACAGTATTAATTAGATTGGAATTGATCGCCTCTCAAACAGCTTTTTTCGCATTGTTTAGAATAGACCGACATTGTAAAGATTCTATCTAAGATTAGTCAATTTCTAAGTTGGTATTCTATCTCTAATTTATCGTACTGTCACTAATAAAAACAAGAAGAACAAGAAAAAACACGAACGTTTTTATCTTTTGGCTGTGGTTTGCCCTTAGGCATATGAAATATGCATGTGTTACTTTTGAAGTATAAATTTCTACAATTTTAATGAAAATGGTTCATTTTTTAGGTTATTGATCATCTTTAAGGATTTGTTTCCTTAAAAATATGAGTACCAGTTGAACTAAATTTAAAAGAAAAAAGCATAGAAGGAATTAAATGGAAACTAATTTTAAATGCTTATGGTTTGGTTGACAATCCATGTAATGCTCAATGATAATTAAAGTAGGACTCAAATAAATAATCTCTCTCTCTCTCTCTCTCTATATATATATATATATTTGTTTGTGTGAAAATGTTTTATCTTTTTTCTTTTCTATATTAAATTATTTATTCTCTTCGAATCCTAAAGGAAAGTGACAATATTTGGAAACATGTATAAATTTGCAACTAGCTAGTGCTATTCCTTATCACTTTGAGACACTAATTTGACATAAAGCAAGACTACCGAAGCTCAACTAAAGGGGACATGAAGTGACTAATGCTTTCATGTTAGTATTTATATTATGCTCACGGCAACCATTATCATTGGTGCCTTCAATTTACTTGCACGACAAATGCGGTATTAATTCGACGGCATCAAGCATGGGGACGCAATTGATTTAACTTGTGATGTCTTATGAGAAAATTATAAATTTAATGTGTTTGTGATATCAATTAGGTTTTGAATTAATTAATTATTTTCATTGTCAAAAAATTTAAATTTAACTCACATTTTAATGGGTCCTACTGATGTGCTTGCTCTTCACATAGCAATTATGATTGAAATATAATATTTCATAATAAAGGATTTATATATATATATATAATTATAACATCAAAGTGATGCTATTCGTCATCCCTCTCCTACTTTTTAATTATTAAAAGAAGAATTTGCAATGTCAAGATCACAGTATAATAATTTCACTTTGATTTAATTGAGGGTCAAAACCTAGTGTTAACATTTTTAGTTGCTCATATTTATTAAATTGGTAATATAAATATATGTATGCATAATATTTCTAAATCAAAAGTTTGAGTGTATAGAATCTATTCTATTTTAATGAACTCAATAAAATTTGTGTTTTATAAGTATTTATCAAAAAATTAACACACAAATTTTGAAATTTGTTTACCTATATATGTCATCATCTATGATCGAAATTAATAAGATGAAGATGCGAATGACATTTGATGATGATTTAATTTTAGTATAGATTCCTTACTTGTCTTAATAAATGTACACGAAAAAGAGATAATCTTTTCACATTTAGAGGGTATGGGAGAAAGGGAGATTAATGATCCAATTTGATAAATAAATAGTGGGGGTGGCCACTTGACATGCCACTCAAATGATGTCGGGTTAGGTATGCACATGGTCATCAATATGGTCATTACAAAGTGAATTAAG
>JACGDI010005648.1:91544-108240 GCA_014898725.1 Jacaranda copaia
AGGAAGGAAGGAAGGAAGAAAGGAAAAGGCAAAAGAATAAATCATTTGATACCGTTTACAAAATCAAGCGGCTTCATAATTAAGAAGCTAATCATGAGATTATTCCTTAGTTAACTACCTTAAACTTTTGTTAGTCTTTTGATTGGATCAAGGCAATATATATTGGACATGATGTGAACTAGCTAGGAGGAGATGGACCAACATATTTTAAATACATGCCATCCATTGTGCGTGTGCAAGAGATAGCAAGTTTCTGTATATGCCGGTGAGATATTCTCATTTCAATTCTCATTTCATTTTAAGGTTGTCTATCCTATGTATGTAATTTTCAAAATGTGGAAATAATGATAATGCGTGATGCAAAACTAATTAATATAAGAATTGACAACTCTTGGTGAATCTCATAGTGATAAGGCTGGTACACGCATATATACAAGTAGGGATGGCGCAAAGGGATGGTCATCAGCCATTTAAAATCCATATGAGATTATATTATACGTATATTTTTATTAAAATTTAAAAGTTATCATCTCAACATGTGACATCACATCATGATAGGAACGGGTACGAGCACAATTTTATTATCATACATATTATTGATGAATTTTGAGATCGAACTCCAACAATGAAAATACATAACACGTTCTGAAGTCTGATAACTACACAATAGTATATGGGGTGTTGATATCAATTATATCTTCAAAATGGAATCAATTATGCAAATATGAAAGCAAATGTTACATCTAACATCTTCATTAAATTCATATATATTTTAGAAATAATTACATTAAAAATTCCAAAAACGTTAAAATGGGAAATTAAAGAGATGTATCAAGAAAGAATATTTTATTTACCTTGGGCATAAGGTGATGAGCTAAAAGGGGTAGCAAGTAGGGCATGAAAGGCAGACATGCATGAATGATCATGGTATAGTATATTTTTAACCATGATTGTGTGCATGAGTGCGTGTTATTGGGGGAGCCACCAAAGGTCAACATCCAGGTGATTCAACAATATCTCTTAGCTGGGAAGTTGAAAGGTCTCTTGTGTGTTATCCACCATGAAGAAAATTCAAAAAAAAAAAAAGAGTAAAAAGAAAAGAAAAAGGCCACATTTATGTTCCTTTTGTGGGTCACCCCATTTTTATTGCACCATTATAAGGTGGGGTTCAATCAATCATCTTCCACTCTGTCCAACTTCCGACTTGGGGGATCCCAATTCTCATCCCATCCCATCCCATCCATGGATATTAACATTATTTGCCCCTACTCTCTACCACATCTAACCATATTTAATTTCAAGCCTCAATTTTGCACATTTATTTTATTCTCTATTTTATGCATATTAAAATTTACAGAATACATATTAAATATATTTTACTTTAAATTAATTATTTTATAATAAAATATTTGATACACTTTACATATATTTATAAAATAAAATGCGAAATGAAATAAAAAATTTAAACTGCAATTTTATTTTTGTTTTGACCAAACAAGCGGGACTTCTGCCTATTCATAAAGTAAAAGAGTTGAATTAATTAATTTAATTGTGCTAATTATAGCCATTCTTAAAAAGGACTTTTTTTTTAATTAAGCTGTTGCTACTTTATTATTAATTACTTGATAAGAAGCGTGGGTTCTAAACGATCATTTGCCCTTCCTTCTTTTACACCTTTCATTAATTAGTTGGCTCTAATATGAAGGAAAATTTATAAAACACAATTATGAAAAAGTAATTCTTGTCAGATTTTGGGATTTTGAAGCTTTAACACAATTGCATTTTTCCCAGAATCCAAAGGTACAATTTTTTAAAAAAATTTAATACATAGTTTAACACTAAGCACATATAGATAGCCCTGCAAATCTTATAATGTTTCAGATAGCCTAATTATATGGTCTATATGTATCATCTAATTAATTCGCAGTTCCCATGTACCAATGCTATCTCCCTAAAAAAGTTACTGCTACCTCGAGTTTTTATTTATTTATTTATTATTTATTTTTTTAGAGGTACAACGTTAATAATAATTATTAAAACTTGAAGGGAGAAACAAGAAATCGAATTTCACGCCTTAAACAAAGGCTGCTGTAGGGGCAAGAAACTTCTTCTTCTTTTCCAAGCCACGTCACCCCTTCTTCCTCAATTCAAACGCCCACAGTCATTCCCCTTCTTTCATTAATTGAAATTTAAAAATATTTATATATAATAAATATGATGGGTGGAATGGCATGTAGCTCAATGCCTCAAGTCTCTCGCATAATGTAAAAAGTCAGGAGTTCGATCTAAACAAACTCTTGACGTGTATATTTGTGTATTTAAAAAAAAATACATATGATGAAACTAATCCTAAAATTACTTTAGAAGGATAAAAACGTCCTTATCAAGTAAATGAATTTGTCAAGTGCCCTAAAATACCTCTTCCTTTTGTACAAATTCAAATCTGTTCAAATATGATAATAATCATTTTATTTAACATTCAAATTGATTGATAAATATTCTAATGTCGCATAGCTCTATACATAATCTATTCCTTCTTTAACTTCAAATTACTTCAATCACTTTCAAAAAGCTTCTCGATCTGATCAATTTCAAATTGAATTTTGACTTCATTCAATCCCACATCAATAGAGAGAGAGAGAAATCATGACAATATATCTAAGTATTGCGCAAAAACATGCAATTTAGAGATTTACTTGATGCCCAATATCTTGTTATTCTAAGATCGATTGACCTTATTTCAAAATTCTAATTATGCATAATTATCTTATTGCAAGTTTTTATTATGCATGTCCAAAGGAAGGTTGGTAAGCACCCTTTTTCACTTCAATTTTAAAAGGGTCAAAAATGACATTTAATTTACATATAACATGACCGACAGTATATATGTACCTGAAAAATTCTGGCCGGTTTAACCATATTCCTGGGCAGTTTCCCATCAATAATCAAGGTGCTATTATTGCTCTCTGCATGTGGGAAGATGCAATTCCTTCACTAAGATATATGCATCAAGTTCTGTTCTGTCTTAACATCCTGTTTTCAATTTCTGTAACCTACATAAAATGTTTTTCTTTCCTGTGTTCGATATTTTCATGTCCTTGCCAGACCAGTTCCCAAATTTATTAATTTAATGCTTACCAGCTTATGGATTCTAACCAACTCAATGTCTCACCACAGTAAATAAATTCGCAACACTATGGGAAAGTATTGACTTGGAGAATAGCAAGTGATATAATATAGCCCATGTAGACATTTTCTTTTGACTAATCACCTTTTTTTCTGCATTTTATTCTCAGGTGATATGAAATTAAAATCTGTTCATTTGCAATTATTAAAAAATGAATTTGTCCAAGTTCATCAATCCATTCCTCTAAAAAGAAGTTGGTGATATCAAAATCTTATTTCAGATCGAAGGAGTTGAGCGTTTTGAATCATTTTACAAATATTTTCATAAGGATAAAATTTCCTACCACTAAGACAATAAATCATGGAATCGAGTATTTCACTTTTTATAATGAATTTGGACATCATCAATATTATCACTTAAAAATGAAAAAAAAAAAAGAAGCTCCTTTTAGTTAAAAATTAAGGACCAAATGTAGCAGTAAAAGAAAATCCAAAGCAGTTTAGGATTCGGAAAATGAGGTATACTGTGAAGGTAGGCGGAGAAGGCAAGTGTGAAGTAAAGTGGGCCAAATCACGAGTGCATGGCCTGCTAATTAATAGACATGAGGCCCACAAGTGAGAAAAATCAACACGTCCATGTTGGGGCCCATATTTGAACCCAACCCGGGATTGCTAAATTGACCCGACGTGGCTGAATTGAGACCTCGCAATTCATTTATGGATGTCCGTCCAATCTTCAGAGCCGATGACATGATGTGTTTTTTTCTGGTTCTACAGAGTCTAGTCCTCCTCAATCTCGTCTCGGTAGGCTTCCCAGACAGGTCTCTATCAATGTGTTTGTTTATTTATTTATATACACATGTATTAAGAAGTCGTTTGATTTTATTTTTTAAAGATATTTTTATTTTTTAATAAAAAAATAATGAATAATTAGTTATACATATAATTTTAAAAATAAAAATATTTTTTTGGATGTTTCGTTTAAAATAAAATAATGATATACTATTAAAAATGAGTTGTGTTTTGATGTTTTTCTATCAAAAGTTGTACAAATAAAAGTAAAAAAAAAAATGTGAAAATGAAAAGAGAGTGTATGTAAGAATGTATTTGAAAAAATGTGTTGAGAATAAAAATATTTGCGAAAATGAGAAAGAAGTTGATAGTTTTCTGTTTTTATTTTCAAGAAAAAATGAAAATGATGTTTGAAAACAAAATCAAACGGGCACTAAGAGTTCTGGTTAGAATTCAAATTTTTTACCTCATATTTTATACGTAAGATTTATATTATTAAGTTAAAGGCCACTTGACGGTCTCTATCAAGACGTTTGATACGCAGTGCAATTAAAGTAAACTAACAAATATAAGTTTAAACCTGAGCTAATCAATTAAAAAAAATAACATATAATTTACTTTTTGAGTTACTTTAACTAATATTATTATCCATTCATTATTGTATTCATCATTGTTATTTTATACTATAATATAATTTTAAGTTATTTTATTTTTTATAATAAATTATTATTAGTAGTAGTTAAAAATAGATATTAGATTTTAAATTTAAAAAAAAAATTAATAAAGGCTTGCAAGCCAACTTATGAATTTTTAAACATCAACACAATTTGTTTAACAACTCGATTTATTAAAGAGCTCTAGGCGAATTTTATGTTAATCAACTCATTACTTTCACAAGTTAATTTAATAATTACTTTGTAAGAAATTTTTATTTGACTAATTGTGCTACCACCTTTCGTGGTGGTTATAGATAGGGCTGTATTAATGTTATATTCGGGTCAATATATATTGGTTGCATGTGGTATATGTCCATCTGCAATACTAATGTTAGGTTTGAGCAATGAGATTACATATGGAGTAAGATGAGAATTTGGATTATTTTTTGGACATAGATTATCTTTCATTAAATAATTTGATGTTTGATAGTTGGGGTGTTCCACAATATAAACTGATTATACTCGTACTTATATCCATATTTGTATTTGATGGATATTTAGATAATGACATTTAAAATTGTAGTTGAATGTTATTAGATGAATTTGATATATTCGTATTTAATTATAATTATTCGAATATATTTGTATTTGATCCTAAAATTTCATATTCAAATTCAAATATAATTTTTTGGATCTCCTATTCAATTGTTATTATTTGGATATGAGAATGTATCGAATATTCAAATCCTTTAGTACGTGATAAATACATAATTTTTGGATAGAAAGAACCATATAATTTCATTAAAAGAGAAGCAAACAAGTAAATAGCATAACAAAATCCATGAGAAAATAGTATTTAAAGTAGAAAATAACCTCTAAATTTATGCTTTTAACACAGACAAAATAAGAACAACCTATAAAGCATCCCCAAACCAACTCAACAAAATAAGAACAATCCTTAAATAATTTGATTCAACAAATTTTATTTTTTTTAAGAGAGTATCTTTTACAATAAGTTTATAGAGTTAATTATCAAACTAAGAAGATTAATCGCACAACAAATTAATAGAATGCAAATTTCAAATTAAAGAAGATGAAAATACAAACTCTATAAGACCATAACCAAGAGGCACATATAAAAAGCGTACAAAGACATCAATTCGTGTCGAACATGAAACTTCCCATATAAAAATGAAGACAAGATGCCATTGGGTTGTAAACTACGAAACAACAAAAGATTTTGATGATACAAAATAACATACAATTGTCCTTAAAAATCAAATGAGACAAACAATTTTGGACATATGACAACACAACCCCCAAAGGGGAATAAGTAAAAAGATCTTCCCCCAATTTAAAGAAAGCAAGCCCTTGATGTATTGCTGAGGAATTTTATCAATGGATGATACTACATAATAATCCCCCCAAAATATTATTAGTTTATTAAATTAATAGTACTACACAATAAAGTTATGAATTGATATATCTTGCATTATATACAATATATATTTTGAATAGTTTAAAACAATTAATGCCCCTCTAACTAATTAATGGTTTTGCGACCTTATTTTAAAATTAAAAAATGAAGTACCCTTAATCGAGTTAATTATTTTCTAATTAATGAATGACTTTATAATTAATTAATATTTTAGCACTCATTAATATTGATAACAATATGATAACCAAGTATATTAATATAAAGTCAACCAATAATAATTTTAAGTTGATTAACTTTGCCCATTACATATTGACCTTCACCTTTTCCCAAGTATTACTATAACTTTTTTAAATTTATTATTTTTTTCTTCTCAATTCTGCAATTATATATACATATACACAATAAAATTCTATAATGAAAAAAAATATAAATTATATATTATATGTAATAGATTTTTGAATATCAAAATACATACAAAATTAAATAAATTATATATGATAATTTTTTAAATGTTATTCTTGAGATACAAATAATGAATGTAATTAAGTTACAAATAATTAAATATATAAACAAATATATCAAACGAATATGTTTATAATAGATATTAAATGGATCAAATATGAAATTATCACATTCATGTCTATTTATAATAGAATATCTACAAATTAAATATGAATAATATCCATTTTACTTAAATATAGATCAAATAAATATGAATATAAATAATAATTGAATTTTTAAATATTCATTAACAAGCCAACTTGGGAGGGATGATTGCGCATGGATACTTCTACAGTCGATCAACGCAAACATACGACTCAGCGGATTAGTTGAACTGATTTATAACAAAAGGTCCTGATGGCCCTTGCGCACTACCATAACTCAATATCCCCAATCCAACTTATTTCTCTCGTCATCTTTACCCTTCAGTCGGTTTTCTGGCTCACTCTCGCAACTTGTTGATCTTAATTTATATAGATAGGCAATATTTTATCAAGCGATATTTTTATGCCCGACGCTTTTGATTTACATATATTACTCCTAAACTAATGGTTTATTATTTTTGAAGTACTTACAATCGTGTAATACGAAAATTATCTCGGACTGTATGAGTTTGAAAATAAATTTGCATTTAAAAAAACTAGGAATGCCAACACATGACAAATACTATTATTCAGAATCGAATACTCTAATCCAACATCCTGACATCCAAACACATGGAATGGAAAAGTACGATAGATGTATCAAACTCCAATTCCAATTAGCTTTAAATCTTTACTTCAATAACTATATCACTTCCAGCTAAGACACTATGGATTATGCATCTGACATTCAAACATATTCCTACACTGGCACAGATTGGGGAGAGAAGCTAAAAAATAAATCAATATCATATGTTGAAAGGAGTGATGTATATGTGTGGAAGAGAAAGGCTGACCCTTGCATTTTGGAAGCTTTCGACCTTTTTCGCTTAGCCCTCTCCACATGCACCTTCATATCCATCTTACCAGCAATTGCATTTTGACAGCTTTCAACCTTTTTGGCTTGGCCTTCTCCATATGCACCTTCATATCCATCTTACCAGCTATACTTTTTAAGGCAGCACACGGCTTGCTGGTTGTATCTCATACTTAAACAAGGCAAATGCAGAGACAGAAGCTTCCTCGGATCAAGATTTACTGATAACCCTCTTCTTTGATTTAGCTTTCTGCCTATCATCCCTCTTCCTCTTCTTTATTTGCTTTTGGATTGATTTGTTAACCAATGAAGGTTGTTCTTTCAATGCAAAACTTTTAGCCACATGCCCCAAATGAAGCTTCTTAACCATAAAAATCTGTTTCAGCTCACCACGATGGGCAGTATATGCACGAACCCACGAACAAAATGCATCCTTGGCCAATTTCTTTATCTTTGGCTGTTGATAAACCGGAAAGAAAACTATTAATGCAGGATCAATCACGAATTGAAATTCACCCAAAAATAGTATATGCAAAGAGAAAAAGGAACCTCAGAACCTCGAGACCAATGACGAAGCAATGCTTCCCTTCCCACGTAACAGCATTAAATAAAGTGACAAACCAATTCTCATTACTTCTGGCAGGCTATAAAAGAGAAATCTTAAATCTTACATGAAGCCAACTCAGTATGATAGTATTCTAGCACCGACCGTCTACCACACACTAAACATTACTCATTATAAGGGGCTTTAAGATTTCATCTTGGAGACTAGGATTATTAGTCTCTGTCACCATGTCATACCATGTTAAAGTAGAAAAACATGCAAGGAAAAGTAGGGCAAGCATAATTGAAGATTGATTAATTAAATTATCCAGAGAAACAAGATAATTCATCTGGAAGTAATCCAGGTTTGTTCTGAAACAGGCCTGACACTAAAATGAAATGTCCATATGCATACTCTAGTAAATAAAAAACATGTATAGCTTGTTTCCAGAGAGATGCAACATATAAGGTTAAGACCAATGGCATACCTCAGCCGAAATAAAAGACTCTAATGCTCTATGCAAAGTAAGCAACCCTGGATGCATATCTATGGAGACAAACTGGTTGACCCGCTGCTTTGGACCATACAAAGGAAAGCTAGTCAGAAGTTTTAGAAGGGGATACTCTGTTAGTGTCACCCCATGTTTTTCCAGGTCTTTCAAATAATCTATTTCAACTGGTTGTAGGAACAGAATAGAATCTCCCTTCTCACCTAACCTGGCAGTTCTTCCAACCCTGCATTGGTAGCAAAACAGCATAAGGCCGGTATCTGATTCTGAACCCACAAATGGTAGACAAGTTTAGCTATTAACTGATTAGATCAGGACTGCCTTCCAACCCAAGAGGAATTCTTTCAGATAACGTATTCAAAGTACCATTCAGCAGGAGATTTGTAAGAGTGAAGTAACACCACCCTCAACCCCAACAACAAACCACCAACAAAAAGAGAGAAAAAAAGGGGGAGAGGGGGAAGGATAATATCTGAGGCCAGAAAAATAATTAGGCGATAATGGTAACAAAGTGGCCAACTTATATTTATACATGAATACCCCATAACCTGGTCTAGGTAACCAAACATGTGATTGGAATACCAATCCTATCAAAAATTCTTATCAACATATTATAATATGGTCAATTTATTTGTAAACTATGATTTGATCACAAAGTGTTGAGTATGTAGCTAATATATCCTCATTATGCCAGAAATCACAGAAAGATCTAGACTGCCTGACTTGTGCCCAAGTTTGTCCTGACTGTCAATAAATGACTCGCCAAGCCCATGCAGAAGGAAACAAAATTTTGAATCAAGATTCATGAACCACTAAATGGGATTGGAGCAACAAAGATGGTGGGACAAATTCAGGACAGGATTTTCCAGCAATGACATTTACCCTGACATAACCAGATCAGAGGTTACAACAAAAGGATGAAAGAATATACCTGTGAACATATTCAGTTGCCTCGCCAGGAGAATCGTACTGTATGATGCACCTGACTTTGGGGAAATCCAGGCCTCTAGCAGAAACATCTGTAGATAACAGAAGAGCTGATTTTTCTGTTTTGAATGTCTGGAATGTTGCTTTACGGTCATCGTGATTCATGTTCCCATGTAACCGCAAAGTTTTGCATCTCAAAAACATCTGTCTTTGTTCTCTTTCTGATTGCAACATAGCAGGCCACTGAAATTCACTTAGCAGAGAATAATGGAAATCCACTGAATCACAAGTTGAAAAAAATACCACAACCTGTAATATAGAGTGTACAGTCAATGGTGGCTAGAAACTAAATCAAATGCATAAAAGCAAGTTCATGTAGTTAGTGAACATTAAAGAACCTAAAGGCAGGAGGGACAGAGAAGAATTCTATGTCCTAAAAAAGACGTTCAAGACAATTAAGGGAGGGCCTGTAACGCATTCTGCAGGGGAAGTAGCGCAAATTGCCTATGACTTCACGAATGTATCAGGTTTAATTTTCCTATCTAGCTCTACCAGAAGCACAAACTAATGTTTTCATATGTAAAAGTACTATAAGATTACAAACTAGAGAGGACTAATAAACATCAATGCACAAATAAAGGGCTCTGTAAGTATACCCTCACCTTTTGGGAAGCTTCTCTCTCAAAGAGGTGCTTTAAAATGGAAAGGAGCACCACAAGTCGAGAACCACATGGTACTGCCAAGAGATAAACTATTAGAATATAGAGACAGCAAATAATTAGGTTGTTAATCAACAATTCCAATTATTGCATCTCATACCTTTCATGTACCTCTGAACTAACTGAGCAGGAAGTTTATATTCCTCATTTGAAGAATTCAACATTTTTCTGGATTCTTCTACCATATCAACCGCATTAGGTTCAAGTGAAACATGATTGTGATTTACATTTTGAGACATCTTCTTGTCATCAAGACCAATCATCACTGGATTCTCTAAGCTAATGTTTGCAAGATGATTTACTTTTTCATTCAGGGTAGCTGATAACAGCAAATTCTGCTTCCGAACTTCAGGACTCCCAGCCGAAACTCCCTTGCTGACAGTTTTATCTTTTCTTGAGCCCAAACAATTAAGAATCTCTTCTATATCTTTTCCATACCCTAGTTCCAGAATCCTAACATGTGAAAAAAAGCATATTAGGAACTCCAAAAGTTGCATTTTAAAGAAGGTTTATTTAAGACTGATATGTAATACCTATCAGCCTCATCAAATATTATCCAGTGAAGATTTGCATGTAGAAATGATGAAGTATGCTTCAAGTGGTCCAACAGACGTCCAGGAGTTGCAACTAGGATAGATATACCTGCAAAACTTATCTTGTCAACCACTCAAGCTTGTTGAGCAAACTAGATATAAATAATTAATAGACACAAAGAAGATTCATACGACAGCTATGTGGAATATTTAGAGGCATAATTGATTGATAACTGGGGGAATGAATCACAAGTGCTATTTTTGGGCTCACTTCAACATGCTTAACTGGCTTTTTGGTGGCTCAAGGTGTGTCCCACTGCTGATAATCAAGACACTATTATCATATTCTCCAAAGCACAAACCAAAAGAGAAAAAGGGGAAAAAGACACTAGAAATAATTGAGACACCATTTATACATATTCTTGAAAAGAAAAAGGAAAAGAATAGAAACAACTCATGGTAGGTTTCTAGGAACAACTCTTAGCAAGAAGATCATTTCAGCATAATTACTTCTTTCATCAAAGTATAATGATTGGGTTCTGGCAAAACATAGAAGCAAATAACTATATACTTCAGAATAGTATCTGAAGCTCTGTTTTGTGCTTCACAAGACAAAATGTTAAATCATCGAAAATTAGCACACCCAACACCCGAGAGTAATCTTTCTCAAAATGAACAGTTTACATAATCTGGAATTTGGTACTTGGGTACATACCATTTTGACAACTAAATATTCATCCCAAGAACATAAAATTGAAATCGACCGTATAAAGTTTATATCAAGACCAAAGAACAAAAATTCTAAGCTCAGCAGTTCCTACCTTTCCTTAACCTAGCTTTCTCCTTTGTCCTGTTTTCCCCACCCATGATATAGCCAGGAACGATCCAATGAAAACGGTGTAACAACTTCTGCAGAATTTCATATACCTGCATGCATAATTCTCGCGTTGGCACAAGAACCAACGCTATTACTGAAGATGTTATTACTCTGGACAATTTTTATGGGGAAATGGGAAAGGGGGTGGAAGACGGAAATACAAGTAAAAGAAGAAGATGCATTCGTAGTTCTTCTGCTGAAGCTAATATAACCTCTGCATGCATATAATTATTGAAAATTTGAAGTACAAATAATTAAAAGCATAACAATTTCAGTCCAAGCACCTGGAATTAATAATTTAAACCTTAACCACATTTCACATGTAGGTGTTGATTCTCAAATCTTAAATATACAGACAACGAACTAAACTTACTCTTGTCCTTTCCAAGCAGTAAAAATTGTTTCAAAAATTTCAAAATTCCATTCTTCGTTCATATTCCATAAAGATGCTAGAAACAACAGAACAAACCTATTTTCTTATGTAAAGATAAGGTGAAAATGAACACAACACCAGCACAATTCTAAAGAAACAAAAGAAAACATACCAAAAGTACCATCCGAGCGCTGAATTCGTTTGTCAGAATTCTGCAACAAGTGGATAATTGGAGCCAGATACGCCACAGTTTTCCCAGTTCCGGTTGCCGCATTCAGAAGCCTTATTTTGTCAAATCACAAATATCAAAACCCCACCCAAATACAATCAATCACTCCCAAGGCCACACACACAAAATCACAAAGAGAGATGAAAACTACACGTGTCGGCCGGATAGCACGACGGGTATTGCCTGCGCCTGCACCTGCGTCGGAACCTCGAAGCCCAGCCTCTCTGTTAAACATTTAAAACCAATTTAATGATACTACTAATAAATTTAGCATATCTTTTAGCTAATATTTAATGCACCTGAACACAGAAACAAGAACTTACCTTTGAGCTGGTCGCACAATGTGGGATGGAGGCCGAGACTAGAGAAAGAGCAGGAAGCGAACACCTCGGATGGATTCTTGCTGTCTTCTTTTAATTTTCTACCATTATTCTTATTATTTTGTTCCATTCTTAAACTTCATTAATTTTCCAGAATCCAATTTGGGGGAGTTTGCCAATATTGTTACAGAACTTTGTTTGCTGCTCTGCCGCTGTTAGGGTTTAAGCAGGGTTGGATTGCCTTCGGAAAGTTTAGCATCGGGTATAGACAATGAGTAACGTACGGGTAACTTAAAGGTAGGCAATCACAGGATGGATAAATTTATTTATTTTTTATTAAATAAGAGATAAAGGCATTCGCTATTCGGCTTTATTGATAATGGATAATCCATGGATATATATATATATTTTTTTTAATATTTAAAAATAAATTAATATTTAATTTGTAATTTATACGATATTATTCAAATATTAATTAAATAAAATTAAAAAAAAGTTACAAATTTTAAATATTAAATTGAACAAATACCTAAAGTATATTAATAATATTGTAATTTAAAAGTTAAAACTTATATATTAAGTATTTAAAATTTACTAAAATTAAAGTACATCACATTCAAATGTTTAAACTTAAATTTCATTACATGCCAAAAGTTTTTGAATTGAAAGTATAAATATTAATCAAACATTGTTGTTATTGTGGAAGAAGATATTGCATCTATAGGACCATGTACAACAAAGTTATTTATCATTTGACTTATCATTAACTGTAAAAGAATATATGCTCAATAACAAATATTTAAAAAGAAATAGGTAATATTACTAATAAAGTAAAAGAACTTAATCAACTTACCATCAACATCATAACCACACAACCAAGTTCTAGCACAAATTATTAAGTTTTATTTTAGGATATAATTTTTAATTTAATTTGTTATAAATGTTTAAATGTAAATATTTATTATATAATAAATATTTTAAAAAAAGGGGTTATCAGTAGGTATTCGCGGACTGGGACAAAAAGCAATTGGTAAATTAAGTACAGATAAAATTATCCATAATTTTTTAAATTAAAAAAATAAGACTTATTACTCGTATTTTTTTGAGTACTCGCAGGTACCTATGGGTTTCGGTAAAAAATTGCCAGGTCTAATCGGGTAGACGATTGGGCTTGCTTTGTTCTAGCCATCTATGAATGGGCTTATGCGCTTGGGTTGGATGACAGCTGGCTGACTGAGAATGAATTTTAGTTTGTTGGGCCTGATGGGATTCGGTCAACTAAAACAACTACATTTTTTTTTTCTTTTGAATTTATATACGTACTTAAGATTAACAGTGGTTCCTAACTATTGTTTTTATCGAAAACAAATTTTTTTGTGTTATTCATTCATCCGTCATCGGAAAAATCAGTTCTCCTTCAATTTACTTATGTTGAGTATACTGCCAATAATTCTCCAAATCTAGGATCGAAATTTTTATGAAATTTATAGTTGCACTGCTTAATTTACTGGGCTTTCAACAAACATGGCAAAGAGTTGGTAGTTGATAATTTTTTGTTTTGCCTTTTATTTTCCAAAAATATATTTGCTATGAAAAGTTTGTAGCTACAATTTTTAACTATAGCTATAAAATTCATTTCGTAATAATATTTTCGTAGCGAATACCTAATTTTTTGATAACGAGTGACAATATAAAAGTTATCATTAATTATATTGATTAAGTGATAATAATATTTTATTTTGTTAAAATATGGTCAGTATGGACAAAAAGTCAATATTTTAAGTTGTCATTGTTTTGTTATAGTGAAAGCTTATTAATAATAAAAGTTATTGTGTTATTTCCCACTAATTATTAAGTGATAATTTAAACATAATTTTTATCACTATTGCATTAAACTTATAAAAATATTTTTTATCACTAAATATGAAAATATCTTATACTTTTGGAGTTCTTGTAATTTTTATCTGGATATAAGGTTCATAATTTTAATTAATTTTTTTTAATTGGATGATTATTCCACATGATGCTATCAATTTTACGTATAAAATATGAAGTAAAAACTTAGAACCTAACGATTTACTATTGTGCTGTGTATTTTACACACACACATATATATAAGAGCTGTGCCGAATGGGGACAGTAAAAACATTGTCTTTGTACATTTATTTTTGGTCGTCCAATTACACCAATTAATTGTTTTGGTTGCGTTGTGGCCGCCAAATTTTCACCTCTTGAGTCTTGACGAAGGCAAATAAATGTCTTCACAGATATTAAATTTGTGGGGTCCCATCATTGCTTTGTCCCTTCTCTTTCAATGTGGATTTCTACCTCTTAAGTCTTGGCGAGGCAAACAATTTTTTCATCAACATCAAATTTGGGGGGTTCCATCATTCTTTTGTCCCTTCTTTCTCAAAGTGGATTTCTATCTCCCAGGTCTCAGCAAGGCAACCATCCTTTTCTCCCTTCTTTTTCAAAGTGGATTCTCTATGGGAATTTCAGATTTGGCTACCGATCCTCCCCTATCAAAATGAATCAATCCTTTTGTATTAGATTCCCTTTGCCAACTCTGATTAGATTTTGCCCATACTTCACTTAATGATTTTGTATTTTTTTTTCTCTTCCTATATGCTATATCCATTAATTCATGGATAGTAAAAAGATTTTTGTCATTTTCTTGTTGATATTTTTATTCTGTTTACTTGTTGCACCTTATTTGCACGATCCTTATAATCCACCAAGTTACTGAAACTTTTCTTCTACCAAAGAGCAATAGGTATCTTTGAGTCGATTGGGTTGAACATGTTTCTTTCAAAAAATTCAGCTCCTTGCTTCTTGCCTACTTAACTCTCTGTTTGTATCTTCTTCAGTCTTGTACTTTGACTTTAATTTTTGCAATTCTTCTTTTGCATGTGATTTTTCAGGCTACATCGATAATTAAAATTCAGACGGTCGAATTAACATGTACTTGTGATGTTCGAAAAATTTCCCAAGCACACATAGACCTGGATCAAAGGTACAGTAACCAACAATTTTTTAATTTTCAGTGTACATGTAGGTTCTCTTTCGTCCTTGTATTTCTTCAAGGCTTTCTTGCTTTTGCATCTTCCTTTTTCGTCCTCCTTTTTCATGATGTGGGTTGCCATGATATATACATGACAGGACGTTGTTTTCATGTTTCAATTTGGTAAGAAATTATAGATTTTTGGCAGAAACTGGAAACAAGTAAAAGAAATTAGTGTTGGTTGTTTTGCGTTATCAGGCTGCTGCAGGTATTATTGCAACGAAGCACTGAAATGGTATCTTGAATTAATAATGGCTTGGTTCACCATGCAAATTCTTACCTTGGTGCTTTGTGATGGAAATAAATTTTTACGACCTCCAACTTACTTTACAGAGTACATGCATGAACCTTGGGTAATTTTTCAATTTCTATGAATATGAGGCTTCATCGTCTTCAACTCATCCATCATTGGAAATGCTTCTCGGTCGGTCTCCATATTATCTTATAAGTTGTAAATTTATGATTCTTTTTTCTCAATCTCCCAATAGCCAAAAATGACATTTCTCAACATGAGGATTGCACTTAAAATTAGATTATATAAGTTTTTTATTTAATGGGCACAACACAAGTCATTTAAGCACAAGGTTTAATTTTTTTGGAATATATAAATTAAATTAATAAATTTAATGATAAAATTATTACTTGACAAATAAAAAAATAAAATACAAATATTTACGTGGTTCACCAAAATTTAACTATGTCTACAAATGTTTTCTTCTACCACTATAAAATAATTTTATTAATAGAAGATAACCTTTAAATTTAATAGATAAAAATTCTATCATACATTCACTCCCAAAATTAAAATAGTATTACTCACTCTTCTCTTTTGTGTTGCCCCAACTATAATTCAAAACAACTGGCCATGAGTATCACGAGTTTCACGATTATTTTTGCCTAATCAATAAGCACCCCTATTCATGAGAGTAAATTATATGACTACTCCATTTAGAATTAAGAAACCTAATACAAAAAGAAATTCTAAAGAATACAAACAAAGAAAAAATTCAATCATTGAAGACCTAGAGTTAAAATCAAATTTGATCTCTAAATAATGGAGTCAAATCCTTATAGCATTATCATTTGAAAGAGGGAGGGAGAAAATATATTTCTGTGTATATCATTTTCTGAATTT
>JACGDI010005648.1:109512-160269 GCA_014898725.1 Jacaranda copaia
AAAAAAAAAAAAAAACTCTTGCAAATGAAAAGAATATGATTTTGAGACTAATAGAATGTTGATTATGACAATTTTTCAATGAAAATAATTAAAATTGAAGGGCTTTTTAAGATATTAAAAATTGATGTTTCTTGATAATTGTTTTTTGCTTATTTGAAAGTAAATGATAAAATCTAAGGATATAAGAATTTGGTAGAACTTTTAGCGGCAAAATTAAGTTACCAAATTTCTATTTTTATATTTATCAATTTTGAATATCTATTTCTTTCCATTGATGTTGCTTGTTTATTTGACAAACTTTGTCTTCTTTAACATGCAGTTTTTGCTGGACTTTGGATACTATTATTAGTGCTTTCTGCTGTTAATTTGTATTTTAAAGGTTGTTGGTATTATACTTTTATTATTCTTATTTTAAAATTCATATATTTAAGTTCTTGAAATTTTATTAATGTTTTCATTTGTATTATACATATCAGATCAAAAGTTGCAACTCTGTAATATATGCATTTTTAATTATCCAAATTACATATTTCAATTGTTGAATTTAAGATATATATATGTGTGTTTGTGATTTTATTAGTGATGATTTAGTACAATGGACTTGCAGATCCTATTGGACATTTTTGTCTATGCTCTATACCATGTCAGCAAGTAAGACGTCATTTGCAAGTGGGTTCTATTATACATCAATTTGATTAATAATGTGATTTAATAAATTTTTGAATCTTATTGAATAGTTTTGGTCTATACTAATATAATAATATATATTGTTGATGCCTTTTCAATTTATAATTAGAACATTTGTTGATTATCATGTGAATGAATAAAATGTCATTAATTGTTAATGAGTATTATTTATAATTATATAGATTTTTTTTTTTGTATTATTTATGTTGATTGAACTTATTTTTCCTTTAGTATATAGATTACAAGCAACTTTCATATTATTTAGTTATCTTGATTTTCTTTTTCATGTTTATTTTTTTACTCCTTTCTTTTCTTTTTTATTTCCCCTAGCATGTGTTAATATATTCCTCTATATATGGTAATTTAAATGATTACTTGGGAATTTGGTGGAATGTGCTTATGTACATGTAATAAAATTGGTGTTTTATTATTTATTATCAATGAGTTGCTTATTTTGATAATTTTTTTGAGCCAAAAGCTCATTCATGCGATCTTTTATGGAGAAGATTATGTGTTTTTTTTTTTCATTTCTTCAGACCTACTTCTTCCTTAATGGCACTAATTCAATTTGCTTATATTGTTTTGCGTATTTCTCATTTTTTTTCTTGGTTGTTGTATTTTTTCGTCTGTGTTAGTTATTATTATACTGATATAATTTAGTTTTTAACATAGAAAATAGTGGCCATAATACAACATAACAGTATATCACAATCAAATGCCAATGCATCCACCAATAAAGTGAATAATCAAGTCCAATTTAATACAAGGAGATGTGAAGCTTATAATAAAATGTTTGTTGAAAAAAAAAATGGAGTTGAATGCTCGCCCAAGAGCAATATATGCACAAAATCTTTAGTAAAAAAACTATGTACTTTTACTACTACACATTCTATTTCAAGAGTACTAGAAGTTTGTTTTGCTATTATAGATGACAACTCTTCTAGTTTGTCTGCTAGACAAAATACTTCTCTGCCTCCATTGATAAGTCCAATTGATATCCAATTGAAAAATGAATCTCTTACTTCTCCATTGTCGGATGACCGCCAGTTATTTTTTAATGTGTCTATAAATTTACAAGCTTTTGAGGATGAAATCATCTACTGTACAAATGGTAATGAATCAATAGTTTATAATCAAGCTATGTGTGTGTGTGTGTGTGTGTGTGTGTATTTTCACTAATTTAAACTTTTTCCCCTTTTAAAGATCATCAATTGAGCCATCCTTTTGTAAGTGAGGATTTGAATCTTACAAATCTAGAATTGCTTGGTTTTTGCCACCTATCTAAAATTAGAAAACATCTTTGCTGTTTACAAGAGACACCTAATTGTATGCATTGCAATGCGGTTCAATTCCATTAGGAACTTGCTGGTTTTTGTTGCTCAAATGGTCAAGTGTCACCCTCTCCATTGCATACTCCTAATGAATTTCAAAATTTGTTTATGGGTACTTCAGAAATGTCTTTGCATTTATGAGCTAATGCACGTACATATAACAATACTTTTGCCTTCACTTCATTTAAGGTCACATATGATAAAGAACTTTATTGTAATGATAACAATGTGTACACATTTAGAATTCAAGGATTGATTTATCACTTTCTTAATGACCTCATTCCCACAGAGGGCAAGGAAACAGATTTACAGCTATGTTTTCATGATGTGGAAAATGAAGTTGCTAATCGCTTAGCTGTGTCCAATAAACTAAAAGAAGAGTTGGTATCAATGATTATGGAACTTCTACAAGTTAACCTATATTCTTCTTTCTTTTGTAGATTTAAGGGGAAACTCTGATTTTAATGAATATAAGATTGTTATAAGAGCAAACCTTGGTCTAGATCAACTTATATACAACATTCCTACTGTTGAACAAGTGGTGGTGATCTAGAAAGACTCAGATGAGTGTAATGAATCTCAATTTTGAGATATTAGAGTTTAAACAAAATTTGGACGAAGCTAAAAGGTTGAGTACTATTATGGATGTTATGATCCATTACAATATCCTTTATTGTTTGGCATGTATGCATTAAGCGAAAAAAATCCTTTTGAGCTAATCAATACCCAAAAAAAGATGAAATCTTGTGAAGGTGAAAATTTAGCCCATCCTTCACATGTTTCTTCAGGTGTTGAATTATTGCAGGCCAAAGAAAAAAGTATGTGCTTCAAGCCGTATTATTTTCAACATTTATTGATTTTTCTTTATTTCATTTAGCTTGTTTTATGATATTTCTCAAAATTCATAATTACTTTCATACTTGCCGTATTCAAAAAATTTTCCCAAAAGCAAGGGACTATATCTGCTCGAGAATATTATTGTTGTAGACTTCAAATGCAAGTAGATGATCAATCAATATTGTTATATTCTGATAGATTGTTTCAACAATACCTTAACAATATGTACATCAAAGTTGAGACACAATGCCTTGATTATTTTCATCTCGAGTAGAGACAAAAGTAGTTAGAATGGAATCTCTTCAGGGTATAATAGATAGCCTTAGAATAGATGGTGAGAATGACCCAAACAAAATTGGCCAACGGATCATATTGCCAGCATCATTTATAGGAGGTCCTTGAGATATGCGAAAGAGATATATAGATGCAATGACTTTGGTTCAAAAGTATTGTAAGCCAGATATTTTTTTGACAATGACTTGCAATCCTAATTGGATAGAAATCACTGCTTAAAAACCCAAGCATGAATTACTGCAAAATAGACTTGATCTATTGACTCGAGTTTTTAGGACAAGGTTTGAGGAACTTAAAGATGAATTGATAAATAAAAAGATATTTGGGGATGTTGTAGCTTACACATGTTATTAACTTTAAAAAAAGAGGCTTTCCTCATGCACATTGGCTATTAATAATGAAAGATAGATATAAAATTAAATCTCCCAATGCATATGATAGGTTTACAAGTGCAGAATTGCTTGATAAAAGCAAATACCCTTATCTTTATTCTTCGATTGTTAAGCATATGATGCATGGTTCTTGTGATCACCTTAAGATGAATAATGTTTGTATGAGAAATGGTATATGTAAAAATCATTATCCAAAAGAATTTTGTGATATAACATGTCATGGGAAAAATTCATATCCTAATTATAGAAGGAGAAATAATGGAAGGACTGCTATGGTAAGAAAAAAATTACTTGACAATCGTTGGGTTGTGTCATATTGTCCTTATTTATTGAGTAAATTTGATTGTCATATTAATGTTGAGATATGTTCCGGTATTAAACATATACCCTAAAAGGTTCCTTTTCTTTTTCTATTTTTGTTTCTTGAAGAAATGAAGAGAAAAGTAATCCATATGGAAAGATGAAGAGACACTCTTTTGGTTGAAAAAAGTTGACCCCCCCTCAAATAATAATAATAATACCTTTTTTAGTAAAAAATAATGTATGCGTAAAAAAAATGACGAATACAATAATTCATGGAGACGGGATGTTTCCCTTTAATTTTTCAAGAGAAAGCCAGCATACAATTTTTATTTTTTTCTCTATTTTTATTTTATCGTATTTGATATTTTAGTAGTGTTTGGTTATATTCTCGGTGTTTTTTAAAAAAATATTTGGGAAAAATATTTTAGGGACTAGCTTGGGGGAATGTGATGTGAGTTTGATTTTGTTTTCTAAATTTGTTAGAAATTATTTTGAATTGGATTGGTATGTTTGATTTTATTTTGCAATGAGACAATTTGTACTTTAATTGTTAAATCAACATATTTTTGTCTTGTTAGTGAAATAAAAATGTAATTTTATATTAGTATATTATATATGCATAATTATAATTTGAGATGGTGTATACATACATATATATAATGATTATGTTTTTCTTTTGAAATGATGAAAAAATAATATTTTAGAATATTTTAGTATTATTTTGAAAATTTTGGAAAAAAGATAAAAAAAATATTATAATAATTTTTATTTTCCTCATAAGAAAAACGTTATGAGGAAATAAAAACAAACATAGCCTTTCCTTGTCAAAATCTTCAAACAAAGCCACGAAAATACCTCTTGGTTAGCCTAATGTCTAGTTCCCCACAAAATCAAATAAATGGTCCTATTATTCTTAATAAAACTTTATAGAAAGTTGAAATCCACGGTCTACAGCAAGCCGAGTTCTTAGAGTAGCTTGGCACAAAATTTGGCCACAACAATTGTCATTGCCATTGGATTATTAATTTTAATGCGTTGAAATTCTCTACTATAATTTTTTTGGGAAGTGGGGTTGTGGAATATGATGATTGTTTGTTTGTATTTTGGATAGTAAGTGGGGAATATTTTGGGAGAAAATTAGTTGTTTGGTTGTATTTTTGGAGGAGACAAGATATAATGTCAATAACCTTTTTTGTTAGGCTGATAAGGTAAAATGAATATTTTAAATTTATTTATACATGTGTATATATAGATTGAATGAGTGGTAATGTGTATACATATATGTAATGTGAAGGGTATAATTTATGACAAGTAAGAATACATTAGAGAGTGAATAGTAAGAATATTTTGGAAATGAATTTTGTATTTTGGGAGTGGGGTTAGGAAATGTGTATTGTTTGTTTGTTTAAATTTTTAGAGTTGAAAAATATATTGAGAATTTGCAACCAAACATAACCTTTGGGTAAAGGCCTTGTTTATTTATGATTGAAGCATTTTGCCAAAATAATTTGGCAAAGTGGTTTTTGACAAGTGGAATTAAAGAATGTGATGATTGTTCATTTGTATTTTGGGTGGTAGATGAAAAATAAATTGGAAGAAATTCATTTAAGTTTTGGAAGGAGGCAAAATATCACATCAATAATTTTTTTATTGAGTTTGTATGGTAAATTAATATTTTAAAATTATTTATGTATGTGCGTATATATTGAATATGGGGGACAAAATGAGAGGGTTAGACATTAAAAAATAGATAAGAAATAAATTGTCAGTATATTTTAAGCCTTTTTGAATGTATTTTAAAAAATAAAATTGAAAATGTAATACATAGTTTATTTATATTTTAAAAATTAAAAAATATTTTTACAATTCATAAACAAACAAAATCTTTGTTTTCAAGATAGTTTTTCGTACTCCCAAGTCGACAGATGTATCAAGCAACGCAGCTTTCGAGAATGCCTAGCTGAAAGAGCTTACAGGTTGGACTAATGTTTTTAAAATCGAACCAGACAATGAACCGGTAATATTACTAGTTACTGGTTCAATCGGTTCCACCAGTGGTCGAACCGGTATGACGTCATAATGATGCAATAATTATATTTAATTATATATATATATATATATAATATTTTAATATTACAAAAAAATAAAACTTTCAATTGATATAGAAAGAATATTATTTGAAAAAAAATATAACTTACTTATTTTGAAGTACATTTTTTAGACAATAATAATGTTTAAAAATTAGTCAACTATAAATAAATAAAAAATAATATTTCACATTAATTTAAATAATCATTTATTTCATACTTCAACTTAAGTAAAAATAAATTTTTTTATGCTAAATATTCGATATAATTTCAGAGATATTAAACAAAATAAAATAATAAATTAAATATAAACATTCATATATAACTACCGTTTCATTAAATTTTAAAAAAATAAATTTATGTTTTAAAAAATTACATGTCCAAAATTTTTAATCATCATCTTCAACATAATTTTCTCTTTTCTTTTTTTAAAATAATTAAAAATTAAAAAAGGAAAGAAAAAAAAAACTAAACCGCTTCAACCGGTTCAATTTTGACCATTTCCGATTTTTATTGCTCAACCGGACCAGACTGACTTCCGATTACTGGTCGGACCGATAGAACCGGCCAGTCCGGTTCGATTTTCAAAACATGGGGTCGGACCAATCATGTACCACTTTATGCGGGCTACCATATCACTGGAGGTTCAACTAGGCTTTCAGGGATCAACCCATTTATACATCATGCGTGGAAATAGGATATGTTAGGTTAAACTTTGATTTAAATAGGTCAAACTTATTATACAAATGACAAAATTTAGCATAATTTATTATTTATGATAGATATTTTTTTAGACCTAAGTTTAAGCTTTTTAATAATTTTTGAACTCTTGGTCTAGCCTAAAAGTTTACTTAAAAGCTTATTTTTTTCCTAAAGTTTTAATTAAATAAATCTAAATTTTTAATATATTTAAAGTTGTAAGTTGTAACTATAAAATAATTAAAATTATAAATAACATGTGCATAATTACGAAAGCTCAAATTTAAGTCTAAAATAATATTATTTCAACAAAAAATAATATTAAAAAACATAAAGAATTTTATAGAAGTCTTCACTATTAAAAATTAGTAATAAGATAGTTATTTAATATTATTGATAATATTATTTTTTTATATGAAGAAGGATAAACGGACCTGTCTGTTAGACTTTGTGAACTTTTAAAATAGCCTAAACCTAGCATATTTAGTTAAAAAGGTTACTTTTTAAGTCTTGATCTAGTATTTTTTTTAAATAGGCTAGGCCTAATTAGACCATAAATAGACTGGGTTAGACTATGGACCCCTAATGAGCAGCTTGACCTATTATCATCTCTAGGTATTATCTAGTGTATTAATAATTATAAAATTTATAAATTATATATATATATATATCTTATTATTAATATATTAATTGAATTAATTACTTTATATATTTTTCAAGTATTGACTAAATTAATCATATTTTAAAAAAGAATAAAAGATTTAAAATTTTTCTCTCCTCACCTATACATTTCTCTCTCCCTGTCCCTGTCCCTCTCTCTCTCTCTCTCTCTCATGCATAACTTGAGTCATATCATCGAGTTGAGCTCTTCATTATTATCATGTAATTACATTTAATTTTGTCAAAACTTTTGTTTTCAATTCATTGACAAATTGATTAAGTTTTCTAATGCTTATGCTTTTAATATTAACTAAAAAGCAAGTGCTAGGCTGAGTGGTTAATTGGCCAAACCACATTACATTCATAGTTCTATATGTGAGATTTTGATATGCGAATTTTAATAAATTTTTGATAAATATGTGAGTATAAATAAATTAAAAAGGGACTAAAATAAGTGTTACATAATCATTATTTTTCCCCCCATGAAGATAGAATTTTAGAACTCTTCATACATATATATATATATATATATATATATAAATTTTGGTCAAATTTACCAAAAGAACAACTTGAATGCACTCTTTCATAACTCTAGCAATCATATATTTTTGTAGCGTTCTTTCTTGACTTGAAAATTGAGCTTAGACAGCGAGCATTGAGATTTTAATACATTTGTGTATTACCTCTCCATTGAAGATCTTCAAGCAAATTGCTAGTTCTACTAATGCTAATTAAGTATTAAAAAAAATAGAAAAGCGTAGGGTAAAGTGTAATGTACCCCTAAATTGGCAAATTACTTCTCTATGAAAAATAAATATTTAAAACACTACCCTGTGTTTTCTAAAATCACGCAGTGCGCCCTTTTTTGGCGCTAGTGTTCACCACGCACTTGTGAATGCAACTGGGTATAGTTTTTCATATTAGAAAAGTCCGTTTTACCCCCATATTCCCCAATAAATCAAATATTTTCCTCCCCCTCTCAACTTGACAGACCCAAAATTTCAGTTTTCTATTTTCAATCTAAATTTGTATCAACAATGCCATCTTCTTCTTTCAATAGTGCAAGGAATATGTTTAGATTGAGCAAGCCTACACTTGACCTAAGGTATGTGAGGCCTCCACTATGTAGATGCCTAGCAGACGTTGCTCTTCAAGTTGTTGTGAATGAAAGAAAAGCTCATTTGGTAAACTTTACTATTGTTGTTCTCTTCAATAGTGCAATTTCTTCTAATGGTGTATGCTAATCAAAGCAACATCGTCTCCAAGTGGTCTTCCAGTTACATGTCCATAGGAGTGTAGCGGTGATCCATTTAATAGTGGTGAGGAAATTGATTTAGCAGATGAAGAAGTGGTTTATGGGATGTCATATGTAGTTGTGTGTAGGAAGTATAAGAATTCAGCAAATGTTGTCCATGTCTATTGGATCTTAATTATTGTTTTGTTGACAATTTTGGTGGTTGTAGTGCTTATGAAGTGAGGAATTGTCATTTGTAAAAATTGCTGATGTTGTTTATGTTATACATGGAAGCTTTAGTTCTTGCATTTATGTTTTGTTCACTATCTGGAATATTGCTATTTTATAATTAAGTTATGCAATCATAGGAAGGTAAATTGCTAATTTTTCAAAAAAATGAAAAATGAAAAATCCATCTTGCATATTAAGACATCTAGCTAAAAAGCAATATCCAACCAGTTACCCTCATCCAACTAAAAAGTAACATCCAACCAATTTAGTTCACAATCACAATTGATCCAACAAGAAGAAACTAATAAAATCAAATGTGTGATGACAAAAAAAAATGTGCCAATTGGTCAAATGAAGACTAGTGATGATATTTTGATAAGAACAAGTCACAATCTTCAATAAAGTGCTCCAACAACTCAACATAAGAAATAAATACATCTAATGTATTCAACATATTCCAAATCCCACACAAGTAAAAAAGGGCTTCTTTTTGCCTTAAAAGATATGCCCATAGCCACATACCCTACAAAACATATAATTGTTCCCAAAACACGAAAACCATATCCCTAGCAGTCCAAAACAGCAATGTAACATCTAAAGCTACTATGGTCTCCTTTTAGCTGCTCTTTTATTGATATTTTGCAACACCTTATTCTCTGTTTGCTTATTCTTTCTCTTGGTTGCTTTGGGATCATTTGTAGGCACAGTAGAAAATTGAATTGATCCAGATAGAGTAGCTAATTCAATTGTTACTGCAGACACTCTAGTTGATGCATGATTTGTTGGAGGTCTAACAAAATGCAAAGGAACCAGATCCCCTTCTTCCTTTGCCTCTTCCCCCCAGTAATGCTATATTTCTAGGGCCCAAGTAAGTTCTACCTTCACCTCTATGAGTACCTTGTTTTTGCATAAACGAAAAAATGAGGCATAGCTAAATCAAAATATCAAAGGAGCAACAATACTCTACAATTTGGTAGTTAGATATTGTCTTCAATGCTATAGGGGCCTTCTTGTATGTTTATATGTGATATTATATGACATAGGGGGCTATTTGGCCTATTTGAAATAAACTGTATCAAAAGAAGCAATAACGAAACTACTGTATTACTAGTAGGCATCAACAACCAAAGAAAATCTAAGTGTGTCCATTTAAACCAATTAACAGTAGTAAACAAAAAACACTGTAAAATGAAGAGAGACCAACTGAAACATAATATTTCAAAGATCTAAAAACACAACATTATTTCTTACTCTTCTTGAAAGCTGTGCTAGCAGATCTATAGTGCTTCTTTGAGTTGGCTCACCTTGGCTAACTGGAGGAACTTCAGAATCTTGATTATTTAACTCTGAATGAGCTATAGCATATAGGGTATCAACAGCTTACAAGATGCATACAACAATACCAAGAAAGTTTTTGAACATACATATATGCAATTATAAGTTTAAGATCTAAAAAGTTAACCTTGTAATGGTTGGACTTAGGATGAGTGGGGTTTTTGCATGAAACTTTATTGCGAACTCTTTGTAAATAATTTTTGCATGCATATGTAAGCTCCTTTCTTGTTGATATAGTCCTATGCAATTTATCAGGACCTCTTCTTCTTTCCTTTCTTGGTCTCCCAACTTTTTTTTGATTTTAGGTGGCTTTAGAGGTGCAAAATTTGTCTTAATGTAGTCCTTTGACCCAAGAACCCCATGGAACATATGGTCATACACCTTCAAGTATGTGTCCTTTTTGTAGCAATCAGAAACATAATCTCCCAACTTGAACCTTCTCTCTGAAATAGCTGCAAAGACATGACAACATAGATAAGCATTCAACTGAAATATCCCATATGTACATGTTTTTTTCTCCAAATCGACAATGTATTGGTCATTTGGACTATCAACTTCAAACTGCTTGCCCCCACACCATCTAGCATAGCAATGCCTAGTCTCTCTCTAGATCTTATTGATCTTTTTGAGGATATATGGGCATATACATCCAACATATTTCGCCATTCCAACCCTCTTAGTCTGAATCCTTGTCATTAACTTGCTTCTAATGCTTTCAAACATAGTAATTATTGGTTTGTCCCTAGCATCAAGAATATAGTTGTTAATAGACTCATAAAGGTTATTTACTTATATATCATTCTTACAATAAGTAGAAAAATGTGACCTAGCCCAGTGTTTAGAGAGAATTTTCCTCAACCATTTAGACACTGTCTCAAGATCCTCATTAACCTTTGGATCCTCAGCCTCTGACAATTTCATATAATGCTTAAAATATATTTTCTTGCCAACATTCCAAAAGAACTCTTTCTTCTTTTGTCCATTGAACTTCTTCTTAAACTTGTCATGCATGTGTCTTAGGCATTATCTGTGTTCACTATATGGTGCACATCCCTCAATACCTCTATAAGACCTTTTTGCCTATCAGAGATGAAAGTCCATCTCCTATGTCCAATATCATCAAGTAGCCCTTTGAAAAACCAGGTCCATGTGTCATTGTTCTCCATTGGGACAACTATTATGGCAATAGGCACCATATTATCATTAACATCTCTTCTTATAGCAACCAGAAGCTGTCCTCCATATGCAGTCTTCAAGAAACATCCATCTAGACCTATTATAGGTCTAGAAGCTTCAAATGCCTTTTTCATGGCATGAAATGAGAAGTGCATTCTCTCAAAAATAGAAAGTTTACTATTTTCAACCTTCGTCAATAGAAGCTTGCTTCCAGGATTCATCTCTATAACTGTAGCACAATAATCCCACAGTTTTCCATATTGTTGGCCATCCACTCCTCTGATCTTTTACAAGGCATGTCTTTTAGCTCTAATTGCTTTCCATGTACTAACATTAAGATTTACCTTTCTCTAGATAGTATTCTTCAACTTTTCAACTAAAATTTTGGGGTTGTCCCTTATTACATTCTCCACTCTTTTGGCTAAATACCTTGCCTTTACAAGGCTATTTTGATCAACTCTTGGACATGTGTGTATTCCTTTAATAGTTTTGACCTGAGAAGTTTCGCTTTACTGGATTAGAGAGGCATAGATCCTCAAATTGCTGCTCTCATTCTTGCATTTAGCTTTTATTTTGGCCTTTTCATTTATAATTCAATTAAGCTCAAACCCTTCCCTCACAGCCCAATCCCTCAAATCTTCTCTATAGACCTGTGCATTACTGAATTTCATCACTAGTACCATATTGAAGCCTTTCATGTCTTGACCTTCTTTAAAATGTGGATGCTTTGGATCTTTATTATTTGTTCTGCTCAAACTTCTAAATTCATCTTCTATTCGAGGGTCACTATACCAATCTGAGTGTTCTACATGCTGAGCTCTTTGTGGCTTCTTGCTCTTTCTTTTCTTTGCCTTCATGACCTTTTTCAACTTATTCATTAGCTCTCTTCTAGTGATGTTCCTCTCCAAGAACATATCATCATCACTAGAACCCTTCAAATCCTCAAGTACAAGCCTTGGTGTATCAGAGTCAATCTCAATGTCACTCTCGGACTCATTTGGCTCATAATTCTCATTTTCTGAATTTGATGGATGAACAAATTCAACTCTGTCATCTTCAGGTTGAAGATCTGCATCTATGTCTTTTTCTGGACCATGACATGAAGAAGGCTCTTCAACTCTAACCTCATCAGGTTGCCAATCAAAATTAAAATATTTACTATAATTAAAGTCCTGCCCAAACTCAAAGTCTTGTGAATCATGATGTTCTTCAGTAGGAGCATGTTGTTCTCCTTGTTATGTAAGTTCATCTTTTTCATGTTTAGTAGTAGCAAGTTGTTGTGAAGCTACACCAATTTGTTGTCCTTGTTCAGTTACATGTTCTTCTTCTTATGCATCGTGTAAAACATTTTCAGTAGGATCATGATGTTTTTGTAGGTGCATCTTCTCCATGTTCAGCAACAGTAGGTTGTTCTGAGGGTACATCAGTTTGCTATCCTTTTTTAGTTACATCAAAATGAACACTAGTTGCTTCAATCAAATTAGGTGCATCATGTTGTTCTTCTTGCACATGAGCTTGTTGTTGTTCATAAAGTACTTCATCATCTGCCTCTTTTGGCTGAGGTGGTTGTGTACTCAAACCTTCAAATCGCATCTCATCTAGTTGTGTTTACTCATTTATAGAATTGGCTCATCCAATATTTTGATTAACTTCCATGTAGTTGCTTTTCTGAAATTCTTCCAAGCTAAAGATATCCCCATGGTCATTTATAACTTGGATTAGATCTGCTATCTCTTCCTTATATATTTGCACAGGTATGGTGCAAAAGGTCAGTTATGTTGTAATCAGTAACCTTACTATTAATTTGCCTGAATCCAAGTTCATATGGAAAATTAGGTATTTTATAATAGAAGTTAACTATCCCTTTCTTCCCTCCATGTCTTACATATATGTCCTATAGAAGATCCAAGTTCAAATAGTCTAAGTTTAACTTTGGTATGTGAATCAATGTCCCTCCTCTATACATTAATTTGGTGTTCTTACAAATTCACCCCCAATCCAAAATTCTAAATCATGATAGTCAACCATCTACATACAAAAATGAGGAAAATAATTAACCATATGCATAAAAGTAAGAAAAACATTCCATTGAAAAACTTGGAACCTATAAATGAAATATTTATTAAAAACATCAAACCAACTGGTTACAGTGAATTAACTAATTTAGGAACAACAATGCACTATGTGAAATAGTAAAACAATCAAAGGAAGCATAGTATATTGCCATTAAATAATCTAGGATAAGTGCACTAGCAAATATTGCTTTAAACAAGGTAAGCACATTGTTTCATGTCTTTCTTATGTTCTGTCTTATTGGAGCCACTAAGATAACATATTTTTGGATAGACCCTACATTAACAAGTGCCGAAAAATGGGTACAGAAGTTTTGACTCTACATTAACAACACTCCAACAACATCATTCGTATCCTAAAAAGGCAAAAATTAGGCTACAAAAAGCACACAAATGAACGATCCAACAATAACAACATTTAAATGACATATATTAAGCACAAAACTCCATCTAGGCAACAAAGTTAGAAAATGGGGCCTTATAGCATGCTTGACCATTGTACATAAAAACCGCACAAACGAAGAAGAAAAACGCTTATTTCAAATGTACAGAGTAGAAAAACTCAAAAATAAACATAAAATAAAATTAGTTTACATACCTTGTGCGCGACTAAATCCTCAACTCCAACGCCTTCGAACCACTCTCCGAAATGGTTTGGGCCTCCAATTTTGATGAAATCAACTTGCAATCGCAATAAATGGTTCGGTTTCACGGGTGATTTACGGATATCCAGGCCAGGTTCTTGATTTTAGGGTTCAATATTTTCACTCTTGCAAAAGAGTTTATATTTGGTCTGAAAAATAAGCTTCAAACTCTTTATTTTCATTTGAGGGTAGTTCTATTCATTTAGTATAAAAATTGCTAATAATCCTTCAAAACAAGCTGTAGAAGGCGGTGGGTATGATTTTTTAAAATATAAGAAAATAGATTGAACATTTATTTTTCACATTAGGGTAAACTGTCTATTTATTAAAACACAAAAGGGTAAATATCTATTAGTCCAAAAATGTATGATATTGTGAATTAGGATTCTTTATTTATATTTTATGGAGAACTCAAAAAAAATAAAATAAAATAAAATAAAATAAATGGAAGAAATATCCAGGGTAGGTTAGGGTTCGTTCCGTCAAATCTCAAAAGGCTGCTGCAGTCAATCTACATTTAATAGTACAAGTTATTATATTAGGGTTCTGTTTGCATTAAGTGGTTAGGTTAGATGTACTAAGTTGTAGTCAAAATTTTACGCATCATTTTTCACTTGGGTTGGCCGATAACTTGAAAGTGAACCCAGAATGAGATGCACCTTTTTTTTTGGACGAGGCATCCCACCTCAATCCAATTTAATTAAACTGAAAATATTGACCAACTAAAAAATTTCAAAATACCCACGACTGAGGATGCAACAAATTACATTATTTACATGCTAAGATATTCTTCCAATTAATTCATCGGCCCCCCAACCACAGCAAAAATGCTAAGATATACCTAATCATAAAGTTGAGCGAGACTTGCCAACCAATCGATTCTTGACCATCCAGCTTTTAATTCACACAAAGGATCATCGTTTTTAGGCTCCTCAGCCTACAATTGTATGGGGACCGCCCACAATGAACACGTCGTTGGCCCATATTCCCTAGAGCAAAGAGGAATCGTAGAGAATGAATTCTTAATAATTATCACTTCAACAACATGCGGCTGATTCTCGTTTTATTTTATTGTTTGTACACATGTTAGGTGACTATTAAATTTGAATTATTAATTATGAGTGAAATTAATGTTATGAAATTAATTAGTCACTCGATACAGTACATATATATTTAAAATAAAATATTTAATACTTAGCAACTATTAAAATTATTGAATCATAAATTGCTAAAAAGAAAAAAAAGAATTAGTTTTAAGATTCTTTGATATATATATATATATAATATTAATTCGTTAAAATGTTTGCAATTAAAAATCTACTCTTGAGATCTCCCAAATAATCATCTAAAATATTTATAACATAATTTAAATTAAATTATTGGATTCTTCATCCAATTATATATCTGGTTTATCATATATTTGTCATGTGTCCCAATATAATATAATCCGATTTAGGTGAAATTATTGAATGTTTAATAATATGCGTCATGTACCACATATTTTTGCATAGATGCCTCTGAAAGTAAACGAGATCTACGCCTATTAAATGCTGAAGCAATATGTGCAGAGTGCAGTACCGCTATTACGTAATACACATACGCGCAATATTTTGTTGATATACACAAGTACTCAACAACTATATATATATAAATATGTGCGCGCGCGCGCGTGTCTGTAGAGATATAATTTTCTTGGTGATAGATTGCTGGGGTAATTTTGTGGGGATGTACACATAACATAAGCCCCTCTGATACAGAGAGAGAGAGAGAGTATTGCCTTTCTGTGTGGACTCAACACTCAGATATTCCTCCCATAAATAAGTTTTATTTTTTTGCTTTTTTCTTTAAAAAAAAATGGGAAAAAGAAAGCTTGGCGTCTGCAACGATTCCGAAAAAACCAGGAAAACGACAGCACTCTCTCTCTCTCAGCTCCAATCAATCTAAGTGGCCCTCTCGTTAGTTTCACCACCGTTCCCCCATCCTATACACAGTGCAGTCTCTGCACCACCGCCGCCGCTGCCACAGTTATTCTTAATTTTCTATAGAAATAAAAGAAATATAAGTCAGCAAAATATATCATATATACAGGGATATACAGTGGATTAATATATATATATATATACACATTTGTTCAGTAGTACAGTGTGGGGGGATAAAGGATTGGGATTGGGATGGCGGCGTCAGCGGTGGTGTGCTCGTGGCTAATGGCGGCGTGCATCTCAGTCGCTTGTGAAAAGGACTCGTCCATTTCCATGCTGTCGACGACGTCGTCTAAATCATCCCGCCTCAGCAAATGGGCGCCGCGCCGCAGGAAGAGGGCTATTGCCAAGTGTGCACCGGGGTTACCTGGCATTCCCAATCTCATGAGCTCTTGCTTAGCCTTCAAGCCCTGCGATCAATTTTATAAATCTTCGCATGCCTCTGAAATTTTCTTTGGCCTCGGATCGAGAAATGTATCGCTGCATCGCAGGCGCAGGAAATTACACCGCCCAACCGCCCATTCTGGTGAGATTTTTGTACATAGTACTGCATGATTATGTGATTTAGCTTATTTTTGTCGGATTTGGTGCATTCTTTTGGCTTGTCCGCTGAAGCTGATTGTCTTTAGTTGTATTTCGAATTTGATTTAGGACTTTAATTTCTATTCATTTATTATTGCTCATGATGGCTTAATTCACTTTTTCATATAGTGTTTTTCATTTTTTTTTCTAGTTTAGTTCGAAACAATCCAGGTTTAGATTTGTAGCCATAGACTTAATTGTTAGGGAACTAGGTTTGATAGAATTAGTGGTCGCTACATTGTTCTTGAGCGGGTGCTTGATGATTCATTGCCGTGTTGTTCATATTTTATGCATGAAGCACGCAATGATGCACTGGAGGGTAATTCTGGTAGAGTTGTTGCATTATTCATCCGTACAAGTGTTGCTCTCTTTGTCTTTCTTATGTATGGTAATGAATATGTGTAATTGGGCATTGCTGTCTGAGGACATAAAATTTTGCTACTTCAGTTTTTCTCCAGGGTGGGTGAGGTTTGGTTAAATGCAATCTTTATGGTTGTTGCTTCCCACTTTCTTTGTTACCCCTCCAATCCATGCTTTGGTGACAAAGTGCTCGTGTTGGGTCAATAGGTGGTTCACTTGTTATGACCTTCTTAGCTGCTGTCGGTTTTAATCTTTGAAAATTCTGCGTGACACATGGTTGGCTTGCCTTCAATTTACTTTTGTGCATCATGATATGTTAGAATGGTTGTACTGGGCTGTTAATGGATTGTTGGTTTCTCTTCGTTGCCGTGTAAATTGTAGGAGAAGCAATGGCCATAGCTGTGCATCCTGCCATGGAAGTCACGCCCGAGAAGAAACCACCAACCAAGCAAAGAAGAGTGGTTGTGACAGGTATGGGTGTGGAGACACCACTCGGTCATGATCCAGATGTCTTCTACAACAACCTGCTTGAAGGAATCAGTGGCATTAGTGAGATAGAGGCTTTTGATTGTTCCCAGTATCCAACAGTATGTTTTGCTTGCGATCTCTTTTCACTGTTCCAGGCTAGTGGTTCTGATTTTCTGTTGAAGTGAAGTTGACCCAGAAGGGTTTCAATTGCAGAGAATTGCTGGAGAGATCAAGTCATTCTCGACAGATGGCTTGGTTGCTCCCAAACTTTCCAAAAGAATGGACAATTTCATGCTTTACATGCTGACAGCGGGCAAGAAGGCTTTGGCTGATGGAGGAGTTACAGAAAATGTCATGAATGAACTAAATAAAGCAAGATGTGGAGTGCTGATTGGTTCTGCTATGGGTGGAATGAAGGTAAGATTAAATTATTCTTGGCACAGAAATGAGAGGAAAATGGATGTTGGGGGTGAACTGATGAATAAATGTGCAAGAAATTGAGTGGACAAGTACTACAGGTTTGTGCATTTGCAGCCAGAAAAACATGATTGTATGTATACCAGTTCTGCTGCTATTCTGTCTCCTGTATTACCACAATATGGGTGCACGAACCCTATTAGCACTTTTTTCCTTTGAGATTCCATTGTTGAAGCAGTTGTGTGCTTGTGGCTCGTCAAATGAAAATGAGAATATCTTATTTTGATCCTGAGATTAGACCTTCTTATAAATTTTAGAAGTTCTATACTAGGTTGAATCCTCACCTATATGTACATAAGCTCTTGAAAATGTGGAAAGTAGATTGTTCTTTCTAATAGTTTTGGTCAAGAGATTTCTGCTTGTACCTAATTTTATGTAGAGTTTCTTTTTTATCGCACTCTCCTTATTATCTGGATAGGTCTTTAACGATGCAATTGAAGCTTTGCGGATCTCGTATAGGAAGATGAATCCATTTTGTGTACCTTTTGCAACCACAAACATGGGTTCTGCCATGCTTGCCATGGATCTGGTAATACTTTGATTGGAGTAGCTTGATTAACAGATAACCTTTTGACATCATCCTAAGCTTGATTAACTCTGTATTACAGGGATGGATGGGCCCTAACTATTCGATATCTACTGCTTGTGCAACAAGCAACTTCTGTATCCTGAATGCTGCCAATCACATCATCAGAGGTGAAGCTGTAAGTCACTACTTTTTCAAGTTTCAGTGTATGTCTGAGCTCCACATTCTATTTTGATTTTTGTTCGATATTCTTTGAAGAATCAATGGAGAGTATTCAAACACAACCATCCTCTGGTCTATTGTCATGTGTGTTCATGCTTGTTGAAAATTTTCAGGATATGATGCTTTGTGGTGGCTCCGATGCAGCGATCATACCGATTGGTGATATTATTTTTCTTGCTTTACATATGTTCAAGTGCTCTTGTCTTCAGTTTCCATTCATAAACTTTGGTGCAGGATTGGGAGGCTTTGTCGCATGCAGAGCACTGTCACAGAGGAACAGTGATCCTACCAAAGCCTCACGCCCCTGGGATAGTGTAATGCTCTGTATTATTTCTGATCATAGGTGAAGGAATTGACGGGAATATCTGCAGAAAATTTGAATATTATCTCATATATTTAATGTTTCAATGCCTGCGATTCCTTCACTCCATGTACTCGCCCTTCTTATCATTATTTGCTAGAACCTAGAGTGCAAAGTGGAACTTCAAATTATTTCTCAAATGATTTATTGTTTCAGTAGATTTCTTAAATGAAATTGTTTTGCAAGAAAATTTTATGATCTGTCTGGGATAGCCATTGAAAAATCTGTCTTCACTGGTCCACGGTAGCATCATAGCAGAAAATTGTATGGGACTGATGAAGACTTGTGCTTGCCATGTAACCCTTACTCTAGTGAATACCTTCAATGTCCAAAACTCGCATTTTCTCTGCCAAACAATTGTGTTTCATTCAGACATTCAAGATCTGAGTTCTGGGTTTACATGTTTGGTTGATTTAGATTTTATATTTATGAATATAGAAGGAAAATGACGCTAACAAAAGACCATTAAATTTAGTGTTTTGTGACTGCTAGGGAAGGAAAGAGAACTAGTTAAAGTTCCATGTTCTTTTATCTGTTTTGCCACTTCCCCTATGACTTAATTTTGGTCTTTGACAGAGTCGGGATGGATTTGTTATGGGAGAAGGGGCTGGAGTATTACTTTTGGAAGAACTTGAGCATGCTAAGGTATCTTGAAACTCTAATCGGTTCAAGAGTAATATTCTTGTTGTGCATGGGTGTATCTTCAAGGATTTGGTAGAGGGATTGGCAAGTGATTTTTATATAACTTACTCATGTGTTTTTGAGGACATCTTGTCCTCTTCCTTGTAATTTTTTTTTGGTCCGTAATTGGTTTTAATATCAAAAAATAATATGTGGATGAGCAGAAAAGAGGTGCAACCATTTATGCTGAGTTTCTTGGTGGAAGCTTTACTTGTGATGCTTATCACATGACAGAGCCTCATCCAGAAGGTATATCCCCTGTTTTTCACATCCTAGAATTAACATGTGTGGAAGTCAAGGTCATATTTTGTGAGTGCAAGTCATGAGTAAGAGAAAAGGGCAGGAATATCAAGTCTCTGTGTTAAGAAGCTGCCAAATACGCAGAAGTTTTACTGATTACCAGTGCCTAGTTAAAGTGCTGCAGCTATCAGATATAATATTTAAGTTTAAGTGCAAGAGTGGTTTCAATCTAATCCATTCCACCTACTTTAATTAACTAAGTGATCCTTTTAGGGCTTCAGCTTCATGTTAGTATAAAAACTGAGCACAACTTAATTTAACAAAGTTCTAATCCTTAATGTAGTTGGTAAATATGTGAAACTGAGTACGTGGATAGATCAATGCCCAGGAAGGACCTGGCGATTGTTTATCATAATGAAATTATGAACAATGTGACTTAGAAATTATGCATCTCTAATAGAAAATTTGTTTAGGAAAAGGATTTAGTTGTGTTTTTGAAAAAAGTTGGAAGATTTGTAAGTACTGTTATGGTTTATATCCTCAAAGCATTTGAATTGGTATGCTCTAGTCTTAACCATGGCAAAAATTTGGTTTTCTTTCTCACAAAGGATATATCAATGTTTCTTTCACAATCTTAGAATTTACTTGAAGTAGCAACAAACATAGAATTTACTTGAAGTGGCAACTAACATAGCTGCAGCTCTCATGCCTTTTCTCCTACAGTGGCCAAAAGAAAGAAAATAATCTAGAACTTATTACGATCTTTAAATATATGGCATTATTAGTATATAAGCACGAATTATGCATTTATTATATTAATCAGCTTTGACCAGCTACAGAGCCTTCATTGAGGTCTAGGATTGTAACAATTTCCATTAATTTTTAAAGCATAACTAAAAATGGTGAATATATGTCTATAGGCAGTTGAACTGTTCCAACTAGGTGATGAATTTTTGTGTTTCTGTACATTAATTTGAAACCCATGCTTTATAACTCTTTCATGATTTGTTCAACTTTCGTTTGATATTCAAGAATTGTGTTGCATTTATATTTATGAGTGTGTGTGTGAACTTGCATTTCCTAGAGTAGCACAATAGATATATATATTTCAATGACTTGGCATATTTCTAATGTGGATGCTGGTTATTTATTTGGCAATTTTATCACCCAAACCTTCGGTCGCCTTTTGAGAACTGTAACAAGTAACCTATAACGTGATTGTGATTTGATTTTATGGCTTGGTATAGCTTACAAAATTTCCTTTTCTCATACTTGTGCATAGTTTCCTTTATGGCAGAGGACTATAAACATACTGTAGTTCTCATTTTAACATCAAATAATAACAGCCCTTGGCATGGATTGTTGCTCGATTTCCATTCTATTATTTCATGGAATTAAGTGGTAAGATCATATTTTCCTTGTTTAGGTTTGGTACAACTTATAATATTATTAGGACGGGGGATTTTCTGTATTGGTTGAAATAGTTCTCTTTTTCTTAGTTTATGATCTTCTGGATATCAGAGGTTTTAAACAATTTGCTACCCCCAAAATGAAGGCCTCTATTTATATTATAATTTTATTGCTATATATATATATATTTATATATGACCCTTTAATCATATGCACAAGCAGGAAGAGGTGTAATTTTGTGCATAGGGAAGGCCCTGGCTCAGTCAGGAGTATCTAAGGAAGATGTGAATTATATAAATGCACATGCAACATCTACTCCATCTGGTGATCTCAAGGAATATCAAGCGCTTCTTCATTGTTTTGGGCAGAATCCAGAGGTTTTGCTAACAAATACTTCCTTTCACTTCATATTACTAGTAGTTTATTCAAAAGCTTTTTTGCACAATTTGTGTGTAATTAAGCTATTTTGCAGTTAAAGGTGAACTCCACAAAATCTATGATTGGGCACCTACTTGGTGCAGCTGGTGCTGTGGAGGCTGTCGCGACTGTACAGGTGCCTTGCATATTTAATTAGTTTGCATAATGCAGCAGAGAATTTCAGCATATGTTGTTGGCTTAGCATTTCTTGGTAATAATCGTCACAAAAGAAAAGAAAATCAGCATTGTGGGAAGGTTGGGCTGGATTTTCTTTCTCATCCTCCCAGTGCCCTTATTTGGAAAGGGATTGACATCTAAATACGTCGTCTTAAGCCAAAAATTTTATAGGGTACTTTTCTTCTGTTGTTTAGGAATGGCTAATCAGTTTTTAAACTGAATCAGATGCTTAGTTGTAGAGTTTCCAACTGGGTGGTATATGAGCTCACTTCCTTCAAATCAATGCTTCCTTGGTTCTTGTTTTCTAATCATGTGTAATTATGTGATTCATTGATTAAGTGTTCCTTTAATGCACTTTGTCCATTCAATTATTGATTTATAGAAAGGTAAAATTGTAGTTCCAGTAGGCATTACGTTTTTACTTGTCATAAAATCATGCTCAGCACTTCTCGTCATTACGGTTAGGCATCTTAATGTGATCACCTAATTAGATGTTAGTAACGACATATATTTAATCCATGGTTAAGTAGATCTTATCATCTTGTAGGCGATTCGGACGGGCTGGGTTCATCCAAATATCAATCTTGAAAATCCAGACGATGGTGTGGTATGGTCTTTTGCTCTCAATCTTCAGTAATTTCATGTGCAAATGGAACAGTGTTGTAGCATGTTGTCTCCTGTCTAATTATTTACTTTGGAAAAGAAAATATGTTTTCCCAACCATTGTCTAGAACATTTTAAACTGCAGCTGAATGTTATGGTTTGTAGCTGGGAAACTTCAGAGATGAGGAGCATCTGGACAAAACTAAGTTTTGGCATTAAATGCATCAAATTAGATGGATGAATACATGCATGATTGGACTGTGAAATCTGTGTACATTTTTGAGTTGATTTTCTTACTCAGTTGCCGCAGCCTAAGATAGTTCGTTTGATTCTGGCACTTTACTGACTACATGAATCCACCTAGCATTTATTGATGACCAAGAATGCATTTACCTAGTTAAGTTCGTTCAGGCACCATTATTTTTTTCATCAAGCTGTACAACATTTATTGATGACCACACTTGATCCAGGATACAAATGTGCTGGTAGGACCAACAAAAGAAAGACTAGAAATTAAGGTGGCCTTGTCTAATTCATTTGGGTTTGGTGGCCACAATTCATCAATTTTATTTGCTCCATTCAAGTAGATTTCATGGTGCTTATATTGGAAAAAGAATGGTGGCAGAGGTATGTAATGTGCTTATATTCGACCTCAATTCATGACTAGGAAGAAGGCTGTTAAATGTTGCATTATTATTTGTTGTGTCCATATTTAGATAAAAAATTTAATCAGATGGTTTGGCTTCTCTGCAGTGTTGTTGGGCAGCATTCTTTATGCTCCATGGGACGATTGACCAGAAGAAAGGAAATGAAGTGGCCTTGGATTGAAGGGGATACAAAAACTCGTTGGTTGTAGTTTTGATACTCTTTTCGTCTTTGCCAGAGAACCTATATACAATCTCTTTGTAACCACTAACCCTGGAATTAGATTGAAATTAGCTGTTTTGAATGTCCTAGTAAAACAAAGATTCCTAACCTGTATGATTTCGATTTTGACTTTGGAATTTTATGGCATCATCGAACTAATTGAAAAGACGTTACATCTGCAATAAACTGAAAATTCTAATGATCAATTGTTTACTATACTAGGTGGAGTAGTTGCATGACGTGCATGATAAAAGGCACTGGATAAACATAGTTCTCCATAGAACCCGTAAACTCCTGAATTGTCATCTAATTGCCAGATTATCGCGTTCAAGGCGACTCCACACTCGTCTCTTTCCATGATCATGCTGTTACTGGACGCCTACAAGTAACTTTCAGCAGACAGGTACTTAGCTAAAAATTTTAGGCCTCATTCAACGTATCTTTCTCTTTTTTGCTCCAACGTGCCTTTTCTTTTTATTTTTTTATTTTTTTATTTTCTCCCTCTTTCAAACACATATTCTTTAACTACTTAAAAAATATGTTATATTTTTTTAAATTGTTTTCGTCAAATAGAACAAACTCATAGAATAGTTAAAGAATAAATAAATTTAAAGTATCTAAAGCATGCACAATCCTTTAGTCATGCAGTATGTAATTCCAGCAGACAGTGCATATCGATACAACCATCATTTTGCCCCTTAATACATTGATGAAAATAAAATTGTATTCAAGTGCCAAATATTGTTGTATCTGCTTCATGAATCATGTTGCACAGGAGAACCCAAATTAGAGGATCATATATTTGTCTGGATCCACGGTAGGAAATGGGAGCCAAAAAATGAGAAGACAAAAGATGAAGTAGATCGAGGAAAAAATGTCTGAGCCCGGGTTCGAACCGGGGACCTCTAGTGTGTGAGACTAGCGTGATAACCAACTACACCACCCAGACATTCTGCTGGTCATCTGATCCTTTGTTTAAATTTTTTGCAACAATCACGGCCTGTTGTGAAAGTGCACGGGGCGGATTACTGGCAATTAGAAATCCTCTTTGAATAAACTCATTTTGCTTAACTAAGATTAGAAACTTCAATAGTTTAGGCAATATTTAATTATATTTTGGAGGATTTGAGGAGAATATAGTTCAGCAGTGGAATTGAACAATATATTAAAAATAGAATTATAGGGTTTTACGCTGAAAGAGAGAGAGAGAGAGAGAGAGAGAGAGGGAGGGAGAAGTTTTCCTATAAATATATTTCATATAAATATTTATATTGACTGTTGTAATTGATGCGTACCAGAATCTCAATCTATAATCTTTGTCGAATCTCACACGTAATTCTAACAAACCAGATTATACTGCTGGATATTGACTTCAGTCATTACAAATGGAGAATTCTGAAGACTTGCCACAAAGATTATTGTCCAAAAAGGTTGATTGGACATCAATGAGCCTTCCCCTCTGTAGTGTTTGAGTGTCAATGCATCCTACCTGCAACCGTATAGAGGAGGCTTCTTAAAGAGCTTATTCAATGATCCAATTCTGATTGCTGAGGTGAGCATAGGTAGGTAGGTTCTTTTCCCTCTTGAATGAATGAATGCGTATACAGTACACAACAGTGGAGCCCCTCGTTAGTCAACTTCCATTTATGAAATAATGAGAGTTATTTACCCATTAAAACTTGTTTCGCCAACCATCTTCGAGGTTCTAGGCTTTAGGCTCTAGCTAGTAGGGTGAGCATTGGGGTCATACCTGGTTAAGTTTGGGCTGAAATTTCTGCGATTATTGGCTCAGTGAGAAGGGTTTCTAACTGAAATTGGACTTGATACACGGAGAGAGATCTACACTCAACATCAAAACGACTAAAATTTTAGAAGTGCTTGGTACTTAACAGTATCAATCTCATCAGTTTATAAACATAACTCATTCTCTTTGGAATTCTTAGGTACAAACAAACAAACATGCGACTCATGCCAACAAAATTCTTTGCAAGACTTGTAATATAAATAAACCTCAAAAACAAATCTAGAACAAGGTGGAAAGATCAACCATAGTTGTAACAGAGATAGAACCTCAATATGGCTAATTACATATTTCTCACCTAATCTACAAAAGCATGCATAGGCATTCATGTTTTCTTTTGGTTGCCTTTCTTTTTGCCCTTTTTCATCGCTACTCCCTTCATGCAAAGGACTTTTGAGACGCTTTTCCCTTCTAGCTTCTTTGTTAGCTTCACTACACTTGCCATACCTTTTCTTGCAGCCGCCCTATGCTCCGGCCTTCGGCTCATCATTTTGCGGTCAAGTGGCCAATATGCAAAAGGCTCGAGCTTGTCCTTTCTAGTCACATCACCACCTGCCTTCTTGCTCGCATACTCCTTGCCTGTGTATGCCCAACCAGTCTCCGACGTCTTCCTCCGTTTCTGAGTCTTCCTTGAGCTTGCAGACAAGTGGCTTGGGGCTTCACTTCGTCCATCCACCTCAGTGTCAGATGGCTGCTCTCGCTTCTGTTTCCTATTGGACTTTTTGCTCTTACCGTCCTCTTGAATAACCAGACGCCCTTCAGAGTCTATCCAGGGTTCATCATCTGAATCAGACTTCCTTTTGGCTGGCTGTGATGATCTAAGAGCAGACCTTGTCTTCTGACGATCAAGCAAGTCAAGAGGCTCATCATCTAATTGGTCAAATGAGTCTTCTTGCAAGCTCTTTGCTGCCTTACGGGTTCTCTTGGATCTGGTCATGAAATCAACTGTTAGTTCAAAAACATAAATAAAGAGCCAGAGCTTCCAAGTGTCAGATCAATGACAGGGTGCTGTAGTGGCATCCCACATCCTAAGTCAATATGGATTATATAAAGCAGTTGCACAAGTATCTACCAACTGACCTCAACAAAGATGCTTTGGATTTTGACATTGAGGAATACTTGCTGTGCCGACTAGCAATACTCTTTTCATCCATAAATTCACCATCACTATTCCTTGTTTCCTCATCTTCAAAATCAGAAAATATTTTTGTATGATTCCATCTGCTTATCCTGTAAGACAGATGAATGAATCGCCACACCAGGATTATCACAGAAATTAAAAATGACCAAGTAGTTCATAGAAGCTGGGATGTTATGAGTTATTCAATCAGTAAATTTAACATATCTGCTAATTTTTGGTACGCACTACACATGTTCTCTCTCCCTCTCCTTGGAGTAATGATATTTTGCATTCAAGTTTGCAACCTCATCTGTGTGGAATGTGAATGCTTGAGGGTGTACAGCCTCAGCTCTTTAGGTGAATAATTTTATTTTGAGAATTTAGTTCTATTTGAATATTAAATTAACACGTAAATATACACCTTCTCAAAATCTGAAATAACCTGAGGAGGTTGGTCATCAATAGCCTTTCTAAGGTTTACTTGCGAAAGTCATCATCCTTGCATGTGATAATTGCTAGCTGCTTCAATACTAGGGCAGGAATCAATGGTTCTGATACCAATTTCAGAAATAAATATTCTTCACCAGTTTTTGGTATTGAAGTAGCATCCCATTGCAACCCAAGAGAAAGTTAAAGAAAAAGCTGTCTGTAGGGTAGTGCTAAACTTACAAAACACTAGGCGCAAGTGCAACTTCCAAGTAAGGTGCCAAGGAGTACTTACAGTTTGAAACATACAAAACATAAGATGCAACTTCCAACTAAGGTGCAGAGGAGGACTCAGTTTGACGTTCATGATATAATTTAAATAAATAAATCTTTTTTAAAAGCTAAAAAACTAGAAAAAAAAAACGAAAAAACAAAATAAATAAGGGAACTAGAGGAAAATCCAAGGGTGATCCCAAAAGCTTCTAGCCTTCTACATACCAACAGTGGTAAGAACAAATGGATTCCGCCAAAATTCCGGAATAATTCATTTCTGTTGCAGTCATTGTAATAGGAAGGGCCACATTTAGATTTTATAATCACTACTATGAAGTATCCATGTGCATAACAGGAAAAGAAAATACCTAGATGTAGTTGCTTTTGACAGTATGGACATGTCTTCTACAGATTTAGCAGCCTGTTTCCTCTCTTTCCGCTCCTTGAGCTGCATAAGAATAGATGATATACCAAGAAATTATATTTTTTCAGTACAAAGAAGAGTTAGTCATCCTGAATTGAAAATTACTAAAAACCTTTCTTATGTTAGTTAGGAGTTTCATGTGCTCTTCGGGCATGACTTCCTTCACAGCATCCAGACCACATTTCTTCACCAGCATTTCAAGAAGCAGTTTAACCTACAGATATACAGAAAACAGGCAAACCTTACAACTCTAAAACCCAACAAAAATTTACAGCACAAAGGAGACAATCTTCACATATAACTTCTCAGCTTATTGTGGTGTAAGCATTTCTTAACTGATTTTGCATAGAATTTAAACCTCAGGGAAAGCAAAACTTACTTTAGCTTTGAAATGGTTTCTAGTACTATCTTGCCAATTCAGTAACCCTTCCACCATGCTTCGCAAATGTGTTTGCAGGCTCTCAGCATGTGATTTGGCCACCAATACCTTCAGCAAACCTAAATTAGCCTGCCACACATTCAAGAAGAAGAACCAATGGAGTCAAACAAAAAGTAGCAGGACCGGACAAATTCAATTAGTAGCAAGTTTCAATTTTAAAGGAGTGAGGTGGACCTTAATTATTTCTTTGTTCTTTCTTTGCAGGAGGAGAAATGTGGACGGAAGAACATGGTAAGCAAGAGAAACAAGATCAGAGAACTCATATGCCAAGCGAGCTAAGCCTGTCATCGCAGCACTAATCATATGAGGGGTCTCACCCGCGAGGCCCCCAGCAACCTACATGTAAGCAAAACAAGAAAATCACAAAAATGGAAATAGAAGAGGAATATTTCAACAAGTGTCAAATCAAGTACCGTGTTAAAAAATTCGTGCAATTTCTCCTTCTTGCCACCTTTGTCCTCATCTCCACATGCATAACCAATCTGAACAAGAATATCATATGCTCTATTTCTTGTTTTCTTGTTAGCCTAGCGAGAAAATAACCAATAAGACACAGCACCTCTGAACTAACAAGCATGACTGTAAACCCCAGAGAAAATGGAGCAATGATTAACATACACTTATGCATTGAAACAAGTCCTTTACTAAATTATTAGATTTTCACAAGCAACTTTATAACTTTCCTAATCCAGAAAAGTTCCAGTCTGGCTAAAATAAATTACAGCTGAAGATCTACCAAGACAAGTTGGCAAAGTTTATAAATCATTAAGTGTCTATTCAGAATTGTAGGCATAGTATTTAAGTCACTCAAAAGAGTCATTTTAAACAAGAGACTTCAACTCTGGGAGAGGAAGTAGCACAATCAATATGGGATTAAAGATTGACATCAATCAGACAAACTTTAAACTCTGCAGTCAGAAAAATGTATAAGCAGCATGAAACAAGAAAGGACTTAATGCCTAAGAAGAAGAATAAATATAGGTTGCAGAGGATAAATGAAGTGCTTATGGCCAAAGAAGAAGACAACAAATATCATTTCAGATTATGGAAAGTCAAATAAATAGCATTATGTTGTATTGGCCTGTAAGATTTCATCTTTGTACTTGGCATTGTCCCAGAAAATCAGTAAAACATGGATTACAAGTTAGACCAAGGATGCAGCAGCACACAGACCCACAGACAGTAATTCCACATAATAAGGCTGCTGATGCCTCATCAATCCAAAATATTCCCTATGATTCCCCACTGCAGCCTCAGTTCCTCCAACAGCTCATTATTCTCCAAAGATTTTGAGAACCACTTATGAAGTTGCTGGCATTCTAAAATGTCAAATAGAAGTACTGATCACTCAGATTGGGCCTATTATTAAGCATCTTGACCACATAACTACATAGTTTGTTTTGACCATCTACAAAGCGGACTAGGAGGTTTGTGATCTGTAAAGTCAACATCTCCTGATAGATAGTTAATCTCCATGGTGTTGGCATAATCTCTGAATCATCTGAAAACGGTATTACCTCCAAATTGGAAGTCATATCAAAGACAACTCAAAAAATATGAGATATGCAGTGTTCAGGCTTTTAACAGAAGCAGCAATAGTAACTTTCTACTCCACGAAGCTCTCTCAGAATAACACCTCACAAAGGCTAAATAATTAACTAAGGCGTCATTTAGTAGTTGATGCTGTATGACACAGTAAATCTTTTTGCTTTCCCGTTAATTCTTTCAACCTAAAAAAGTAATCTCACTACAACTACAACTGCAGTTGACTGTGTCAGATTGTAACATAAGAGTTAATGCATAGGAGACCAGCAATAGTGGCTAGAGACTAGAGAAACATGTTCACATAACAAACTAGTGTCCTGTGTCTGTGTTAGAAGCTCCAATGTTTGAATCCAACTAATCATCACAAAACAACAAATTGTTCAGTAACAGAAGTAACCAAAGGATCAAAAAAATGACAGGCTGTACCTCTTTCAGTGCTAGTATAATTTCAGTAAGGAAAGAAGCAGTGATGTCATGCCGCCTCTCTTCAGATCCTTCCTGCAGGCATAGGAATGCAAAACTAAACAACTCCAAGTGCGGAACTCAAATGAACAGTCCATTTATAATATTTCAACCTCCTGTTCAAGGTGAGCTAGAACAGAAGAACAATATAATTCTTATTACCTTAGAAACATGGATGACCAAGAAGTATAAACAGTCAAGCCTGTGACGCTTAGCAGAAAAATGACAAGAGGGCAACACTTCAATCATCAAACTGAGCACCTCTTCAAGTTTTCTTGAAATAAAGTCATTAGAACGCTGCCCATTAAATTTCTTTTTCTCATCATCACAAACGTGAAGAAAATTCAATAATAACTACAACTGTGATAGATGCAGAAGAAACTTGAGAAGGATAACCAAACGTCCAAAAAAGAAAAAAAAATTGAAAAAAAAAAGGGAAGGATTTTTAATGGAAGAAGCAGCTTATTATTATCTTCAGTGCCAGGATATAATTCCATATAATTCATAACATGATTAGTAGAACTATTTCGTGATAATATAATGAAAAGGTGAAGTGGGGCCCAGCAAGAAAGAGGCCACGAGATTCAGATAATGAGACCAATTCATGATAATAGCTGCATATTATAATAGTTACTGCATTCTACCAATTCCTAAGAGATTTTATGTGCTTGCATTAAATACTGATATCTTGGGATGCCATACCTATGATTGCAAAATGATATTTCAGAAATTAGTTCACAGAATAATAATGTTCAACATATTAAATGTCAAACTAGACTTAAAAGTAGTTAGATGCAAATAAATGTTAAAAGTTTGTCGAAAACAAAGAAGAAATAACTAAGATATACCAAGAGGAAAGGGAAAAATATAAAAAAGAAGCTAAGGTAGTTTTCTGCTTCTCAACCATTATATTGCTGTTGTTTCAAAATCTTATAGACATAATTTCAGCATTAGATATTGTGGATTAAAAATCACAATGCATAGTGTTCAGACCAAACCTTGCAAGAAATTGGAAGTCTCTACCATATTACTATGATTCCTGAATAAGTAATTTCAATTATCTTTTTATTCTTCGTCAAACGGAAAAAGAAAAAGGGAAGGCAAGCGAGAGAGAGAGAGAGAGAGTTGCCGCAGCATTTTGCATATGAATGAAATTTGCTTGCACAGTGATACAAACACAAGATTCAATATTTTTTTAAACAAGTAACAATAACAGAGACTTCTACTTCTATGAATGCTCATGTTTCTTAATGGGAGCACTAGAGCACCTGAAATATCAAAGATAGGACTCTGTATGCCTTTTTCTGGATCAAGCCATCAACATCCTGGAACACAGAAAATATATACTAGAATTTAGTTGAACACTTCTTAAATCTCAAGGATCTTTCTATCTGCCATCACATGGACAATGGTCAGTAGTAACAAAAAATAAAATAGGTGAACCTTTAATGCAGGTTGTATAGCAACAAATAGAAGATCAATTTCCTTCGAATCTAACCCAGGTAAAAGAGAAACTGCAAGGTCAAATAACTGTGTCCTGTACACAAGTAATGAGCATATAAGCAACACCACAAAAAGGACATGATTCAAAGTTTTTTCTTTTACTGTTATTGGTTTGTTAATGCATGTAAGCTGTAGGAAAGAGGATGGAAATTAGTTATGCCACCCAGATATACATCAGAGAGCTCACCTGGCTGTTGACAGTGAAGATTCATCAGGTGAGCCATCAACTTGCATAGAATTTGAACTTTTGGAGTTCCTTGATTTGCCAACCTCCTGAGTAACTTTCAGAAGCTTCTGCATGGTTTTCTTGAAAAACCATGTGACCACCTCCTTATCTGATATTGAAGCAAGCTCGCCAATTGAAGACTAAAAGAACAAGCAAGTTGTGAAACACTAACCAAAGCTAGCATGATGAAGATCAAAATTTCTTCAGGCAGGTTTCATTTGCTAATATGTTACGAATATTTGGCAGAAGCATGCACCATTTAGCATCAGGTGCTACAATATCTTGTGTTCCCTCGTCATTTAAGTGGACAATCTTGGATGCCAGGACAGTTATTATAGGGATTGATAGCTTGTTTCCTCTTATTCTTTTGTGTTTTTCCAGACTGGATTTGGAGGTCTGAACCTTTCTGAACAGGAAAAAATGCAGAAAATAGAGATGGGGAAAAAGGGATGTAAAAGAAGGGAACAAGTGTGGGCAAGTTCTAAGGTAAGATAGAAAAACATCTAAAAGAATGTACAGGATTCTAATTCTTGTTCTCACTAAAGGAATTAATCATATATGTGTTGTATTTTTGGTGGTTAAATTGATGGTATCAGTATTCTTCCATCTGAGCATTCTTTAACTACGTTCGATGGGTTCAAGCAACTCATCCAACACCTGATATGGACAACGTGCTGTTATCTGCTGATTATGTTCTGGTTTGTATTGCACTTCGACATTTCCTTGTCCAATATAACAGTTTGTGGCTTGTTCAAAGTGAGGATAACTTGTGCAAATATTATGAATTGATAAAAGGAGAAATTTGCATCTTATTTAACAGTAGTTAATGAGAAATAAATCTAGTATTTGAAGAAGAGGCAACTATAAGCACATACAGGGCATTTATCTACGGGACACAAGGGGCAGTCTGTCGCATGGGATGTGCAGAAGCAAGTTTCATAAGTGATAAAGTTCTACCAGATTGAATAAAAAATTATACTATTTAATCTTCCAAGATCAAGTTTATCTCTTCAAGCCAATGATGGAGAGAAAAACAAAAAGAAGTATTTGAATTACCTGCAAAATACCAGCAGCATCTTTGGAAGATTTAAAATAGACCCCGGTAAGAACAGACAACAATTCACGAGCAGAGGATTTCAATGTACTCAAGTTAGACCCAGCAAAATCTGCAGTATAGAGGGCAATAGCCCGTTCTTCTGGTACGCCTATTTCAATATTTGGACTATTCTCTTTTCCTTCCAGAATTCCCTTATTCTGCTGAATAAGAATCTGCAAGCTGGAGCATATAATACCACGAACATCAGGTTCTTCTTGTAGAGCAGTACATAATGCTCTCTCCAGATCCTTGAAACTTTCAGCAGTATCGACAGGGTAGTTGCAAAATGATGGTAGCAATGACCACAATGAGTACACAATTCCATCAACACTTCTCGCTGAATAGATTTTTCCTTCTTGCTCAAGCTGGATTAAGCATTCTTTAGCACACACCACAAAAATCATATATGTTAATAAGATACTCTCAGAAAGATTTATACCACTGCAGACATCCGCTTCATTTCTCCAATCATGGGTAAAATTGACTTGGCAAAGAAACTCAAATGAGCACCAACAGTATACTGTTTCAGAATTGGAAAAAGCCAAAGATTGCTCTCAGATAGATCTTGAACTTCCAACTTAAGGGGTAGAAGACTCAAAAAAGTTTCAGGTCCCATAGCACCAAGAGCTGATCCAATACACTCATGCAACTGCCAAAATTAATCACAGAACTATTTAAAAACCAGAAAATTAGACAGGAAAGAAAGAATTTGGCACCTCATAGATAAAATTCTACACCACACCCCAAAACTTGCTGTAATTATTTGGCCGCACTTTGGGGCAGGCTGACATAATCTGTGTATACAAATAGAAGAGGATAATAATAGATTCATAAAAATACGGAATAAGACGATGGATTAACTTAAAAAATTCAGCCCCCAAGATAGTTTGAAAAGTTCAACTGAAATGTCCATATGCACACACAACTTGGTGAATGGATAATATAATTAGAGCCCACTCATGGGCCATGAAATAATTGTGCCCCCGGAAAGACAAATAGTTTAAGAACAAATTTTAACCAATCCTTAACAATCACACGTGTGAATTACTTTTCATCGTAGTCTGTTCACAATTTCATCGACATTTTCGTTCAAATAGGGAAATGCACCAAAATTCAAAACATTTTACTTTTATTTCATGGGGGTGGAGAATTTACCTATTCATCCAAACATAATCCATCTCCACATAATACTCCTAAAAGAGATTTTTCTAAACAAACAAGGAACTGCCTGACTTAGCCTCAGAACTCAGAAGCTCCACTCTTAACAAGATATCCAGCAACAAGAAGAAGGAAAAGGATTGAATAGAGGAACTCCCGAACATTTGGCGATCTCAGATGTGTCGATATCAATGGTGACTCATTATTTCGATGAATCATTTCTTCGGACAGAAGAAGATTATGTAAACACTTACTCGAAATCTCACTTATCAGATTCCATTGTGGAAGACACCATTTTTTTTGAAGAATTCGCCATGATATACCTAATCCATGCATAATATCATGAAAAATGGATACAAATTTTTGACTGCTACTTAGTATCGGCAATAGGTCTGAAAAAGTATCTAAAAATATCAAATTTAGATATTGGAGGCCCACTTACACAACTGTGAGACAACCTATATGCAACTTCTCCAACTTTATTACTGGCAAGCAATAATTTTCTCTTCTTCTGATAGGTCATCTTTCTCCTGCTTATATGTTGAAACTCTCATACATAAAATGACAGATCTCTTGATAGCAATACCTGATAAATCCTGTAACTAGAAAATTGACGGCAGGTGGGCTCCAGTTTGGCTAAACTCAGAGAGTTCGTATTGCATTGATGAATTCCACAGGAACTCAACCAGATTTTGGATATGACTGTATTTTAATTCCTCATAAACTCACCTACATTTCAATAAATGCAAAAGCTAGCTTCTCAACAAAGTCTTCATATCTTCCATTTAAGTTGAAAGCAAAGTGAGGACATTCTTAATCCACTTTCGTGGTGCCCAATTAAGAAAAACATAGCTTTTGCAAAAGAAGGTCCGAGTTGGAATGTTTAGGGTCAACTTATATCTTTGGGTTTCCAGAAGACCTCCAGTTTTAATTATTTAACTTTGTAAATGCCAAATAGCTACTGATTGACTTGGCAAAGGATTTTCAGTAGAAGCAGATGTATTCTATAAATAATCTCAGTGGCCCAGTACTTTCTAACTTGGTTCTTCCAAAATCACAAATTTGAAACTTGATTCAGCCACTGTCTTGGAGGTACACCATAGGAATTTATAAAAGGATTTCCATGACAGTTTCAGTGGCGACTCATTTTTCATACATGCTAGTATGAGACACGAGGAGAACCTTTTTAACAGAAATATTAAAGCATATAGCTTGACAGAAACAATACAAGGGCTTTATAAAACCACAAAAAACCACAAAAATACGATCACACAGTACACACATGTTCTGGATCCAAGTTCCTTTTTAATGATGATTACCTGTTTCCTGAAAGAAAAGTCTACGTCTGACAATTTCTGCATATCAGCTAAATTCTTGAGTGTTACCTTCAGCAAGTAAGAAGAATATTTACCTGCAATGCCAATTATTAAGGGCCTTCATTTCAAATTAATTCAGATCCTCAGTCGATTAACGTCACAGGAATAATATTCAAAAGTAAAAATGGAAAATTTCCTTGTGTTTTCTGAGCAAATGAACAAGGAAAAAAGAATGATGTGTTGGATGAAGCTCATTTATCTGGAACCAGGACACCAGGAAAGTTATTGATACTAAATAAACTAAACTAAAAAAATTGTCAAAGCATCAGCATAAGCATTTGCAATAGTTGCACAGACTATTTATCCCACGTGGTAGAAGCAGCTAACCCAGTGCAAATACCTAATTTGTCAAACATGGTAGAAACTATTTGAAATGACATGTCCCAGACTGCTTCAAAATGATAATCGAGCAGGCTTCCAATAGTTGCACAAACTTTTTCTATGACAGTTGGGCTGGATTTCCTTGTGGCTGCATTGGTACTAACTGTAATCTGATCAACACCCTGTTTGATCAAGCTCTCATCAATGCATGAATGGATTAAGCTCTTAAATGTTGCCACCGCCACCACCACTGCCTCCTCATGTTCAGAAGCCAAAATATCTGAGAAAAGCCCCAAAGGAAAATTTTAGTACAATTCATTTAAGGACATATGGTAATAGCTTAATTTAAGCCAGAAAATACAGGGAAAAAAGGGAAAACAATTATACAATCTTGTTAAGAATTTTCCAGATCATATGCTATGAATGATAAATAACCTAAGTTCGAGTAAAGAACAGACAAGGAACAATTAACCTTTTAGTGCATTGAAAACAACAGGAAGCTTGACCACACAAATTTGCCTGTCCAGAGAATAAACTCTTTTCATCCCAGTGTCTAGCAACCGAGCAGTGAATGTCATGCTATCAGCGGTGGATGTCATGCTATCAGCAGATGACCTTTCTGAAGAAATTGACATAGCTAAAGAGCATAACAGGTCAAGCAGGACTTCTGCAGGAATTTCTCCAGTAGAATGGAGACATAGGGCATTCAGACCATCTGTTATTCGCCTAGTAACAATGGGATATCTCAGTTCCAAGAGAGATTTGAAGTACTTCAAGATGTTTGCTGAGGATTTTGATGACATATAAGGAAGACAGATTTTAAGAGCATCCAGAATGTAAAGGATCTCCTGTGCTCCTTTGGGCACTTCTGAAACATTTTTATTTGATCCTCCAGCAAGCAGAAGAAACCTTTCAAAGACATTTGTAATTGCTTCACTTGCAGGTGCCAGCATTGGTGCAAGCACCGCTGCTAACTGAAAGTACTCCAGGACTTCACGTAGACATGAATGTGATTGTTTTCTTACCTGTGTTTCACCATCCAACTCATGCTCAGAGAGTTGAGTTGAAAAAATATAGAGTAGTGCATGAAAACTAGTCATCACTAAAGTCAACAGTCATTGACCTAGTGTAGGGGTTCCATCAATCATCAGTTCTTTGACAATCTCAACAGCAAGAACCCAATTATCCATTTTTGTTCATTCTTAATGGCACTAAATTTATTTCTTGGACCAAATCAAACAAGAGCAACCTCATTCCTAATATTATTCTGGGTACCCAAACCAATGGATATTGTCTCTCAAAATTATGGAAGCTAACTACACATGAAACCAGATACAATATGACTAGGTTGTGAACATAGAAATAGCTTAGCAGGTTGCTTGCGTTGTCTTTTTAAACTAATCAGTTAATATGAAACAACTATTGAAATGGGGAATGAAAATGTCCATTCAAATCTCAATGTTTTATAAACTTCAAAATAAAGCGATTGAACTTCGAAGAACAAGAATTCATCCTCAGATCAGCAAATTTTTGTCCGGGTAAATCCAACACCACAAACTGAATTAATTCAACCACATAAAAAGCAAGCAACCAAATATAATTCAATATATTCAGCCACTCATAACATAATACGAAAACCCAATGCCCCAAATACGTCAAATCACACCAAGCAACATAGTCTCTAGCAAGCTGCATTTACTCAAAGTCAAAATTGAGTATGCAAAAATAGAAACATCTAAAAAGATGACACCTCAGCTTTTTCTATCTTTTAAGAAAATAAAGAACTCACCTTTCAATTGAACAAAAATCAGTATCATATCTTCCCCAAAACAACCATAAACGCATAAAATAACAACATAAAATGGAATTTTAACTTTAAAGAGACATAAATTTTCCAGACCTTGAGCCGATCATCAGTTATATAACTGAGGAGAACGCCGTACAACTGCGCCACGTCTGCCCACCCCACCTTCTCCCTCACGATCAGCAATCGCGAACCACACTTTAATCCAGGCACAACTCCATTAACTCCGATAGATTTCACTCGAAGAATCCGAATTAGAAGCTCTGATAGATAAACGTATTTTGTTTTGAGCACAGCAGGGGACAATCTGTCGATGACGAGGGACAGAATAGTAAGCAGGGCGTCGAGGAGGTGGCCTGGAGGGTCGGTGCTGGATGAGAGGCGATCGAGGGACGAGCACGTGGCGCCGAAGTACGTGATGGGGGTAAGAGGGAGGTTTTGGTCTTTCAGTTCCTGTGACATGGCGCCTATGGCGGCGCAGATGTGGAGGTGGTGCTCGTTGTTGGAGTTGCTGAACTGGGAGAGCACAGCGGAGCAGAAGTCCTCGTTTTGGTATTGTACTGACGGCGCCGCCTCCATTTCGACGCCTTCCATGACTGCCGGAGGTAGGTGAGCGGCGGGAGCAAGAGGAATTGTAGGGTTTTAGCTTTCAGGGGAAGAAGGTTTTGGTTAAAACAAAGGTCAGCCAAAGCAGAAATTCCGGTGCTCAAATTGATTGTGGCGCTCCGCTAGACTACTAACCTTGGGTAGAATTGTCCTTCCATGTTTAGATTTTCCTTCTCTACCTCAAAATTTTTATTTTATTTTATTTTAATATGCACACATCATATTAATATGTTTGAGCAATCCAATATTAGTTTTATCAATTATGTAATTAATTTTAATTTAGAAAAATTATAAAAAAATTAATTATTGAAAAAAATATTACCTTGTTGGGCAACTTATCAGAAGTTACGTGCTACTTTATAAATTTTGCTTACAAGAAATGTTAACAATGACAAAAAATTTCCAATAAGCCATAAAAAAAATACAAAATAAAATTAACACTTAAATATATAAAATATATAATTTTATATATAGATATATAAATATTAAAATTTATGTATAGATTAATGCATAAGTTAATACAATTGTTAAAAAATTCTTTACAGCAATTAAAACAAATTATATATGATGCATATGTACTTCCAGCCCGAGCTAAAGTAGTCATAAAGGCTATGATTGAAAAGTCGTTTCAGCCTGAGATCACCCCAAATAGTCTGGCCGAGCTGAATTCAAAAGAAGCAGTCGAGATGAGGGTTTGAGGTGACCGAGCTGAGCTCAGAGTTACAGCTTCAACCTAATACAACCGACAGACAAGGAACGTGGTTTCACATGGCACCGTGTCAATCAACTCTAATGAATGTGGATAGTTATATGTTTAGTGGGTAGTTACAACCCTAGTTAGTGGGGTTCTTAGCCATATAAAAGGCCTTGTACAATATTATAAAAAGGAGATAGATTATCAGAGAGAGAATACAAGATTACTTTTTTGCTTTTAATTGGTGCTCTGTAAAATTATTTTTGTTGGCATCATTTTGACGTCGTCTGTGGGAAAGAGATTAGGAGTTGATATGTGAGAATGGGTGATTCAGAAGAGAACAGAGAGACAGGTATGAGCATAATATCACAGAGTGAGCCAATGCTCGTAACCGCCGCCATGCCATCAACTACGATGGCACAACTGGCAGTCATTGAAGGAAGGGTTGCCCCGGTATCTCCGATGGTGGAGGCAAATGACTATAGAATAGTTGGTCAACTTCTTATGGTCAACATTTAGCATTATTGCTGCCACTTAATCTGCTGGAACCATGCATACATCTCCTCTGCCAATGTTGCCAGGTCCTATGGTCATCCCTTTTTGGTTGGGAATAGCACCTAAGATTCCGTCGCCTGCCACCCTAGTGCCCCTCCTAGGATTGGTTAGCCCTATATCACCAGCAAGGGCGACAATCACTTTGATAGCGCACATGCTCGCACGTGTAGCCCCCATGCAGAGCCCCAGAGCTGCCTTGGTGTCAGGAGTAGTTGCGTAGGGCACAATTATAGCTGGGCCACCTTTCCCCAATAATCCAAGTTTAGTCATAGGAGAACAGGAAGTCACAGCCGCACCAGCCGAAGGAATACTAGAAGAACCTAGAAAAGAGGGTGCACGAAACATACCTAAAGAGGTTCACATAAAGATCCCCATCCACTTAGCAGATAGGGAAACAGTAGTGAAGAGTCAAATCTCAGTGGGATATGGCATGGATAGGAGAGACAAGTCTTAATCAGATTGGATGGCGAAAATGAAAGAAATGAGAAGGGAGATGGAAGATATGAGGAAAAGGATCGAAGGAAGGACATGAGAAGAAGTCAAGGCCTTATCGTTTGACGAGGCCATATTACGTGATCCATTCCTGAAGAACCACAAGTCCTTCAATATACCCAGATACACGAGCACTGCCGACCCTACTAATCACTTGTGTGAATTTGAGAACTTGGCCCTGTTATACTAATTCTTGGATGGAGTGAAGTGCAGGACTTTCCTTACCACCCTAGGAGGGGCTGCCTAAAGATGGTTTGGGCAATTACCACCCTAGTCTATTCATATATTCGATAAATTCGCATGAAGATTCCTACATTAATTCACCAGTAACAAATAATATAGGAGAAGTACACAGAGCTTACTTTTCTTCTGGCAAGGGAAGGCGAAAAGCTTGAGAAGTTTTGTAAGGCGATTCACTACGGCAGCCTTAGAGGTTCCTTCGGCCACTCCAGAATTATTAAGTGGTGCCTTTGCTCAAGGGCTGCAACCTAGTCTTTTCTTCCAATTCTTAAGCAGAAAACCAGCAAAAAGCTATGATGAGCTCCTAAGGTAGACAGAGAAGTATATCCACAAGAAGGAAGACTATGAGACGAAGGAGAGGGAGTTGAAGAAAAAGAGAAGGGACAAGAGAGAAGATATTGCCAATAAAAAACCTAGGAAAGAAAAGAGACACAGAGCTGCGCTTGTGCGGCAGGTGAAAGCTCCATCGATGATAGGCCAAAATTTGATCATTACACCCCCCTGCGGCTGCCCAGGGAATAAGTTATGAAGGCTATTAAGTATCTTAACCTGTTTCGATGGCCATGCTCCCATAGAGACCCGCCAAGATGACCCAGGTCTGACAGATTCTGTTGCTTTCACAATAAGCATGAATACGAGATGAAAGAATGTGACCACTTGCAGAATAAGTTGGAACAACTGGTACAGGATGGATAGCTGAATGAATTTGTACTCAGATCATGAGCCGAAGGCAAAGACAAGCACCCCGCACAAATCTGAGAGAGACAACCAAAAATTTGACAACCTAGCTAGGAGAATGATGCTGAAAATAGGACTGTCAGAGGAGCAATTCACATGATTTCAGGAGGTTTGGCTGAGGGAGACCCTCATCGAGCTAGGAGAGCAAGAGTCAGGGCTGCTGCACATAAAATATAGAGGTGGCGTTAGTCTCTTCCGTTAGTGACATCCTAGTTATCCAGTTCGGACCAGAGGACTTGAAGATACTGTATTTTCCTCATCAAAATGCTTTGATTGTTATAGCAATGACAGCCAACTATGAAGTAGCCCGCATTTTTGCTGATGGAGATAGCTCGGCAATCATTCTTTTCTATGATGCCTTTCAACAGATAGATCTGGAAAACACCATGCTCGAGCCAGTGAACATCACTATTTAGATTTTTAGGAGAAGCAATTCAGCCCAAGGGATGAATTTCTTTCTAGTCTCTTTAGGGGCAGGGATGTACTGAAAGACATGTATGGTAAATTTCTTAGTAGTAGAAGGCCCTTCAGCATATAATGTTTTTTTAGCAGGCTCAAGCTGCAGTTCTTTCAGGTGGTAGCTTTTCCATACCATATAAAGCTGAAGTACGTGGTGGGGTGATTGGTAGAGGAAATAGTGGGATATCAGTATACTTCTAGGAAGTGCTACGTGGATGCAGTGAGAAAGGGATCCCACAAGGGTGATGAGGCCGGATGTAAGCAAAGGCAAAATGGCATGGGCGCACCTGTAGGTATGAAAAAGCAGCAAAAAATTGAACCTGAGAGGGAGCTTCTATCGATAAAGTTGGTCCTAAGAGATCCTAACAAGATCACATGGATAGGCTCTCACCTAGAGACTAGCTTAAAAGTAGAGCTAATTGTTGCACTAAAGGATTATGTGGATGTTTTTGCCTTTTTCGTCAAAGACCTTACAGGTATAGACCCAAAGGTGGCCAAGCACAGACTTAATGTGGATCCAATTGTTAGGCCAGTTAAGCAGAAAAAGAGGCATTTCGATCATGAGAAAGACTGTATAATCCAACAGGAGATAGAGAAGCTCTTAGATGCTAGGCATATTGTGGAAATCTAGCTCCCTGAGTGGATCTCCAATGTGGTATTGGTGCCAAAGCAAGCGCACAAGTGGAGACTGCGCATAGACTTCAAGGATTTGAACAAAGCCTGCCTAAAAGATTTCTACCATCTATCCAGGATCGATCTAATAGTAGACTCTACTTTTTAATGCGAACTCCTTAGCATGGTGGATACCTTGCAGGGATGCCATAAAATTCCACTCAGCTTAGAGGATCGTAAGCGGGTAAGCTTCATTACATCCCAAGGAACCTATTGTTATCTAGTTATATCTTTTGGTCTAAAGAATGTAGAGCCATGTATCAGAGGCTAATGGATCAGATGTTCAAGCATCAAATCGATCAAAATGTGGAAGTGTATGTTGATGATATGTTGGTAAAAAGTGTAAGTTGAGCTGAATATGTTGGGGATTTAAATGAGACTTTCAAAACCCTGTGCAAGTATGGGATAAAGTTGAATCCAAAGAAATGTACGTTTGGAGTAAAGGAAGGTAAGGTTTTGGGCTATCTGGTGACAGAAAGGGAAATTGAGGCTAACCCAAAAAAAATCCAAGCTATGTTGGATATGAGTCCCCTAAGAATCGTGAATGAAGTCTAGAGGTTAGCTGGAAGGATAGCCACTGTGAGCATATTCATATCTAGATCAGCTGATAGAAGTCTACCTTTTTTTGGAATCTTATGGAAGGTGAAGCAATTTGAATAGGGAGAAGCAGCACAACGTGCGTTTGAGGAGCTAAAAGCCTACTTAGCAGAGCTCCCCTTACTGATGAAGCCACCCCAAGGAAAACTCTTTATTTGTATTTAGTGGCATCTAAGCAGGCAGTAAGCTCGATACTCATAAGGGAGGATGGAACAGTGCAAAAGTCGGTATACTATGTCAGCAAGATCTTGTATGCTGCCAAGTTAAGATACCTAAAAATTGAGAAAATAGCACTAACCTTAGTGGTCACAGCAAGAAAATTATGGCCTTACTTTTTATCTCATCTTATAATTATGTGAACTAACCACCCATTGAAGTAAACTCTTAGAAGGCTGACGTGGCAGGAAGACTAGTTAAATGGTCAGTGGAGTTGGGAAAATTTGATATTGGCTATGCCCCCAAGAAAGCCATAGAAGTGCAGGCCCAGGCGGACTTCATAGCAGACACGCCTATGAGGGGGATAAAGGTTTGTGGATAGTGTATATAGATGAGTCATCAGGACATGGAGGAAGTGAAGCTGGAATTGTTGTTGTTGATCCTAAAGAGGAAGAAATGGAGTTTGCAATGAAGTTCTATTTTAAGGCCTCCAACAATGAAGCAAAATATGAGGCCATGATATGAGGGATTAAAATGGTCGTGCATAGTGGCACCAGATGCATCTAGGTGTTCACTGATTCACAATTAGTAGCAAAATAGATCGAAGGATAGTATGAGGCCAAAGAAGCCAAAATGAACAAATATCTGCAGCTGGTAGATAAGCTACGACAAGATCTGGCCGAGCTTTAAATAACTCAGATACTTCAGGAAGAGAACAGTAAGGCAGATTATTTGGCCAAGATAGTTAGCTCTTTTAGCGAGTGTAACACCCGACAAATCACAATCTACGAGCTAGAGAAAGAAAGTCTTGAAGCTAAAGTCCTCACAATGGAAGAAGGTCAGGATTAGAGGACCCCCATGATATGATACCTATAGGGAGACAACTTGACAGCCGATCATAAGTTGTGTGTACGAGCAACGCGATTCACCATGATGAATGGATTGTTGTGCAAGAGAGGCTTTTCTAAACCATTGCTACGCTAGTTGTCCCATCAGAAAGGGGAACACATCCTGCGATAAATTCATGAAGGATGCTACGGGAATTACTTAAGAGGGACTGTGTTAGCCTTTGAGACTATCCGAATGGGGTACTTTTGGCCTTTTATCTGAGCTAACATAGGAGAGTTGGTGAAGAAATATGATAAGTGTCAAAGACATGCCCAGGTCAGCCATATACCCTCTAAGCCCATGCATGGAATGAGTGCCCCTGCCCCTTCACAAAATGGGGAATAGATATCGTAGGGCCTTTCCCCCTAGCAACCAGGCAGAGGAAGTTCCTGTTGGTTGCAGTGGATTACTTCAGTAAATGGGTAGAAGTAGAGCCTTTGGCTAAGATAACGGAGAACAAGGTGCTCAAATTCTTATGGAGAAACATATTATGTAGGTATGACATCCCGAGGGAGTTGATCTCGGACAACAAAAAGCAATTCCAGGGGGCCAAAGTGCAAGCCTGGTGTAAAGAAATAAAAATTATCCAACACTTCAACGCCGTAGCCCACCTACAAACCAATTGGCAGACTGAGGTCATCAATCATGATCTTTTGAGGAGTTTGAAGAAAAGGTTGAACCAAGCTAGTTGTGGTTGGGTAGAGGAGCTTTTTGGAGTATTATGGGCCCATAGGATTACATTGAAAGCGTCAACCAGGAAACACCCTTTAGTATGGTCTACAGTGTGGATGAGCTGATACCAGCTGAGGTGGGTCTGGAATCACATTGGGTACTAGCATACAATCCTGAAGAGAATGCGGAGTTACTCAAGGATTCTCTAGATATGATCAAAGAAAAGAGGGAGAACGCTTACCTCAGGTCGGCTAAGTACAAGCAAAGGATCTAAACCGCCTTCAACAAAAGGGTCAAGCCTCACAGTTTCCAGGTGGGAGATTAGGTCTTTAGAAGAGTGGATGCACTGGTAAATGTTGGAAAATTGAAACCCAACTAGGAGGGGCCCTACAGAGTTATCACCACGCTGAAAGAAAGAGCTTATAAGCTGGAACCGACAGAAAGAAAGAAGCTAGCTCGTCTATGGAATGTTCAGAACTTATGATATTTTTACATGTAACTTCTTTTAGAATCTATTTTATTGTTCTTACTTTACATTAGTTGATTTGCTATGTTTAGTTTTCTTGTAAAAATTAGACTAAGTCAGTTTCCATTTCTAGTAAGCTCAAGGTAAGTAAGATCAGCTTATCTCTTGTTAAGTTTTGAAAGTCATGTTTGCTTTTTTTTAAATCACTGATCTAAACTGAAGATGGTGAATGCCAAATGAAAATCAACTCAATTGATCTAAACAACTGAAGATAGCAAATGCCAGATAAAAATCAGCTCGGTTGATCTAAACTAAAGATGGCAAATGCCATATGAAAATCAGCTCGGCTAATCTAAACTAAAGTTGGAAAATGCCAGATAAAAATCAACTCAATTGATCTAAACAACTAAAGATGGCGAATGCCAGATGAAAATTAGCTCAATTGATCGAAACTAAAGATGGCGAATGCCAGATGAAAATTAGCTCAATTGATCGAAACTAAAGATGGCAAATGCTAGATAAAAATCAGCTTGGCTGATCTAAACTAAAGATGGCAAATGCCAAATAAAAATCAGCTCGACTGATCTAAACTAAAGACGGCGAATGCCAAATAAAAATCAGCTTGACTAATCTAAACAACTAAAGAAGGCAAATGTTAAATGAAAATTAGCTCGACTGATCTAAACAACTGAAAATGGAAAATGCCAGATAAAAATCGGCTTGGCTGATCTAAACTAAAGTTGGCGAATGCCAAATAAAAATTAGTTTGGCTAATCTAAACTATTGGATATTGCGAATGCCCAATAAAAATCAACTTGTCTGATCTAAGACAACTAAACATGGCTAAACTACAATTACTAAGGAATACCTAGAGCACTTGTAGGAAGTTGAAGTTAATATTGACTCAGAAAAATTGAAGGGCGAATGATCAAGACTGCAAAATAAATATCCCTTTGTTCCATTAAGTAATGTGGTTATATTTGTTAAAAAAAAGATAGCCCTAACAAGTGGGTAGGGTACGTTACAAAGACTTTCAATTGCTGGGCCCAACCTGCTCAGAGGGCAACGCAGTAGCCGAGGTAGTAGCCTGGTTCGAAAGCCCAACTCGAGAATACCTCGGTCCCTCCTAAAGCCTCGATCTTTAACCTCAGCTCGACTGGGGATTGGGGCTCAGCAGGATCATTTTCAACTTCATCAGCAAGGTCATTTTCATCTTCTAAGTCTGATAGGAGGGTTTCCAACCCAAACATTCGATCTATATTCTCATCCAGCTGTCCTATGCGTAGCACTCCTCTGGTCTCTAGCTGGTCTACACAGATGTTGATGCCATGATGGTTGTATTTTAGAGCTTTTTTTACAAGTATCTTCTTGAAATCATTGCTCTTCAGATATTTGCTCAGGCATGATCTCTAGTTAGCTTCCAAGAAGTTTCTCCCCTCCTCTGTATATTGGAATACCTCAAAGAAGGTATCCTGTCTCTCATAACGGCCGTCCTCCCAATCCTTCTCCAATGCTTCTTCCTACTGAGACAACAGCTTGGATATCTACAGCTCGAACTTGGCTAAGCTACCAACCACCTCGTTATGCTTGGCCCTCAATGTCGAAAGCCGCTGCCTCAAGTCCGTAAATTGACTCATCTTAACATGAAGTTTATCTAGCTTGACTTTCAACCCTTGGTTATTTGTCTTCAGTTGTTGGTGTTCCCCTTCCCATCGGGTGAGAATGCTCCTTGTAAGGATACTCGTCTAAAAAAAGAAGTGGTTAAGTAGAAATCAAGAAAAGCGACAAGTAAAAGTTTAGCTTTTAGAAGTAGCATGCCTTGCAAAGATAGGAAGTGAACTAATTGTGAAGGCTATCGAAGGGCATTCTGTCGGCTAGTTGTCGATCTGAGATAGTCAAAATTTCCCATAAGAAGTCCCTACCCAGGGTATGAGTGGAGTCCATTAAGATCAAGTTGCCGGCCATGAGATAGGTGTTAGGTTGGCTGTGACACAGAGTCAAGGAGCTCAACTCTTTCGGGATGTTCTCCTCGGCTAAATCTTGTTTAGCTGGCTCAACAAGTGAAGGTCTCTTAGGTACTAGAGCTGCTGAAGGAGGGTTTTGATGTTTTCGCAGAGATGGCTCGGCTGGAGCCTTGCATGAAGAGCTGGCTCTACTAGATTATTTTAGAGGGCGGTTGTTCTTTTGTCTGCCTAGCTAGCTAGCCACTACGGCCAACAGGAATGCCTTAGTAGAAATCCTCTCTATAAAAAAAAAAGAAAGAAAGAAAAAGAGGTCAGATACAAGATCGCCTAAGCAGCATTCATCTTAAGGTAAAAGGTGAGTACCAAAAGGTTCTAGGAGCTCATCAGCTTTAGAACTCAAGGAAAAGTGGTACAAAAAGCCTGGTATTCCTAAGTAGGTCAACTGTAGCTGACAACTATTTAGCCTATTTAGCAAGAACTGCCGACCTGAAGGGAATGTCCTACTTTTGGTTGAGCTCTTTGAGGGCATATATTCTATCCATCTATCAGAAAAGTCCCCCGGCTTAGGTGATGCTATGTACACGCAATATTCTTTCTAATATTTCACTGAGGTGGGGTATTTGGATAGGAAATGCATGTCCTCCCGAGATGTTAAGTAAAACAGCCTAGAACCTAACGATTTAGGGTAAAAAAGAGAATGAAAGAGGGTAGTCGTAGGCTCTACTTATAGGTATCTACATTGAATGATAAAGTCGGTTATTAATCTAAATAAGTTGGGGGTGAATTGATTAAGTGAAATGCCCAAGCCTCTAGACACCAACCTAAACAGCTTAGGCAAAGGAAAACATAGCCCGCTGCACAACTGTTCTACATAAAAGTATAGAAACCCTGAATGGGGGTGATGTGGCTAATCTAAAGGTTTGGGCACTATTATATGATACTCCTTTAAGATACCTATGATCTCTCTCAACCTATGGCTCTTGTGCCTAGTCATCCTAGAGAAGTACGCTTCGTAATAAGGTAACCCCACCTAAGTTATTCCTTGCTCAGTCTCCTTTATCACCTCCGATGGGATATTGAGAATTGAGTCATCTGAGTCATCTTCCCCAACCAACTCAATGGACATTCTAAGTTTTCTAAAAACTCTAATGAAATAAAATTGAAAAATGCAAAGTGAAGAATTAGAAAAAACCTAGACTCATTTTCTAGAGGCGCGGAAGGTGAGCGGAGTTTCCTTCAAATCGCAACGGCGATCGCTACTTAGACGACAAAGTAATTGCCAAAGTGCGCAAAGGAAACGAAGAAGAAAATAAAAGAGTAGAGAAGGTCTGTAGAGATGGCGAAGGAAAGGGAAGGCTAAACTGGCGCACGGCTTTTATAGGGGAAGGAGAAGGGCTTTTAGACTCCCAAATTCAAACTTGGCCGTACACGTGTCTCTGGGGATATGTGAGATAAGACAGCCTAATTAATGCTGCAAATAAAACAAGCAAACTTGGGGAAAGACAAAGCAATGATGGTTATTCCTTGAAAAGGAGCGAAATTATTACAGATCCGTCTGAACCCATCTTGGGTGTCAATTAGCTTGTATGAGCATCCTATTGGGAATACACTTAGACCGCTTCCCTCACGCTTGAACCACCATTAGCTCGAACTATCATAGTTCAAACCTTTTTGAACTTGATTGTTGGAGCGTGAGGTGATGCGTATGTACCTCCAACCTGAGCTAAAGTAGTTGTGAAGGCTACGATTGGAAAGTCATTTAAGCCTGAGATCACCCCAAATGGTCTGGTCGAGTTGAATTTAGAAGAAGCAGCCGAGATGAGAGTTTGAGGTGACCGAGCTAAGTTCAGAAGAAACAGCCGAGATGAGGGTTTGAGATTGCTCGAGCTGAGCTCAGAGTTGCAGCTTCAGCCCAATACAACCGAAAGACAAAGAACATGGGCCACATGTGGCACCATGTTGATCAACTCTGATGAATGTGGATAGTTATGGATTTAGTGAGCAGTTACAACTCTAGTTAGTAGGGTTCTTAACTATATAAAAGGCTTTGTACGAGATTATAGAAAATGAGATAGATTATCAAAGAGAGAATACAAGATTATCTTTTTATTTTCAATTGATGCTCTGTAAAATTATTCTTGTTGGCATCAATATAGAATAAAAATAATTTAAAAAATAAAAAAATAGAACCTTTGGTGCTAATTCAAAAAGTAGCATCCTACATGGCATTGGGGCTGAGATATGGCGTAAGAATTGGTACGATTTTATTTTCACCCCTTTCTCCATTTATTTTGATTTTATAAATTAAATTTTACATTAGAGTAAAATAATAAAAAAGGGTATTTTGGTATAATATTGTTGACTTATTAATTAATTACTTTATCTTGTGTCAACCAAATAATACTGAATAAAATAGTAGTCTTTCACTTAATATCAATTTCATTAATTTTTTATATTTCATTAATTAAATTAATTAAAATAAAAATTATTATTCAATTTAATGTGAGGATATTTATTCTAGAAAGATGGACAAGAAATAATTATTAATTAATTAGTAAATTTTAATTATTTTAAAATTAATAATATTTTGGAGTTGAAAATGAAGGTTATAAACATGGGAGGAAAAATAAATATGTTTTTTTGGTTGAAAATGAGATAAAATAATATAAAATTCAGACAGAAAAGAAAAGAAAAACTGTTTGGGAACATAACCAATCAACCTAAATTTTTTATTTTTTTAATTTTTCTGGAGAGCTAATATTTGCTTTTCACAAATGGATAAGCACACTCCACTTTTTCACTAAATAAAAACTGATAAAATTATCCATTAGCTAATGAGACTATATTTCATTATTTTTTAATGACTAATATGCGGTGAATGTAGTTAATAATATGTTACGTGAAAAACGTAAAATTAAACATATTTATTGTTCATTAAAGTAGTGGCTTTTTTTACCATTCTAATTAATTATTTAGATATATATTCTTTCATGTTTGATATTTATTTTAATAATTGATTTCTTTTATGTTGACAATGAATTTCTTTTGTCTTCTATGATTCAATAACTAAATTTTGGGAAAACTCATTTTATGAGATAGAGTCGAAAGTAATACTTTATTTTTTGACATATCATTTGATTTGTCTCAAATACCATTCCGTACTGGTATAGGGGCTTCATAAATCTCAATACTTATAGAATAATGATGCTGATGCTGTACAAAAATAAAATAATGTCATAATTAAGGGGGCATACAGATGTGTGTAGGACATAATTTAGAAGATTAAGAGCATGCAACTTATTAAATCAAATAAAAGAAATTAAAAAAGAATTTTGAATCGAAAATTTATTTCACACCCTCATCTAAAGATTATCCAAATGAAATTAAAATAAAATACTAAGATCGGTAGATAATCTAATCTAATTAACGATCAAGAATCCTACGCAAATATCGTAATTAACTAATAATGCACATCAGCCCACATGAGATGAACTAATAAACAAGGTCACAATATTAGGAAAGCCCTCATTAATTATTGGAAGCAATTATTACTCAACTTAATGCCATTGTCTTGTCCGAAACCCAAAAAAGAAGAGATGTGGTACGAGTGAAATATCTCAATTTTGGAGACATGGAGAAAACAGGTACCATAATTAACTAGCCAGGACCACAACATAATTGAGGGGAATGTAACGCGAATACGAAACACTAATGCAGTGTCCCAGCGCCTCTTAACCAAGGCGGCCCAAGCTAATCACATGATCAACTGTTATAATTCTCCGCTTGCAACTGGCTGGCTGATTCAGTCAGCCATACAATTAATGTCGGATCCACGTCCCCCCTTCATTAATGGTGTTGTTGGTATCTGGGGTCGACCAATGGCCATTCTCAAACACTCAAGAACAGTGTATAGACACGGGATAGATGATTGAAATATATGGTCTCATAAATTATGTATATATGAGCAAGTAGGATCACTTCATTGTTCAAATGAAAACTTTTGAGTGATCAAATCAAACCGGAATCAAGATTTTAAAATTATGTTTGAATAATTCTTAATTAAATAGTAAAATGCGGCCGTTTGTAGCTATAAACTTGGAAATAATTATAACAGAATGATGATATGGATTTATCACGTCAAACTTTTATGTCATAATTCGCAATCTAAATATGCAATGCGGATAAAATGAATGCCCTACGAACCAAGTTGTACTGAGGCCAAAATAGAGATA
>JACGDI010005648.1:160283-179055 GCA_014898725.1 Jacaranda copaia
AAAAAAAGACATAAAACTTGAAATGTTCAATCAATAAAGTTTAATTTTTGAGAAACTACTGTCATTTAGTTCTTAACTCATATGTATCACGAATACTAAAACTTTAATATAGAGTCGTATATATGACTGGTTAGGACTTGTTTGGTTTTATTTCAGTATCTAGCATTTTGAAAAGTTAAAAGTACTTTTGTAGTTTGTTTGAGAATAATAATTAGAATAGATTTAAGAATTAAAATTTATATAGTTTATATTTTTTGTATCTAAAAAGACATGTATATTTTAAATGTTTTGAAATACTTGTAGATGCTTTATATATATATATATATATAATCAAATTTAAATTCAATTTATGTGATGATAAGATAATATAGTAAGTTTAAGAGAAAGGAAAAATGAAAATAAGTGTATTTGCCATGAAAATATGTAGAAGTTTTGACGGTTTCCAGTTTTTAAATAGTGCAAAAATTAATAAAAATTGTGTTTAAAAGTGAATAGAAATGGCCCCTCAATTTTTCACTTGGAATTTAAAAAATATTAACTCCTGAATTAATTGCAATAATCTTCTATCAATATTAAGAGATGGGGACAAAAATAGAGATCATCAAACAGAAAGATATGATATGAAATAAAAAATAGAACATCTATTAAAAATATGATATTGCGGTGAGAAAAATATTAGATCGACAACTCATTTTGTATACATTTTTCAGTTGAGGTTTTATCACATATAATATTCATTAATATATATTAAGTATATTTAATTAATTTATAATCACATATCTTAAGAAAATATTTCATTTACTCAAATAAGAGCAGCACAGTACTTGAACTGAAAATAATTGCTAGAGCAATTAGCAGGATACTAGGCTGACTAATAAGAAATTGCAAGCACATTCGTACAATAATTTGTTTGATTAAGATTAATGCTGCAAACAGAAGCTATTTCGAAGGAAATTCGGGAAAACTATGCACACACACAAAAACAAAACTACCAAGCAGCAGAACAATATTACAGGACTAGATTATGACAGCACATATTTATAGAAAGCGAGAGACGGGGAAGGAGCGAGCTTGAGAGTGGCATTTTAGATTTTAAAGAACTGAAATCGAAACAGAGAACCAGGTTATCATCAAGCTCAAGGAGCAGCACGCTTTCAGGCTTTAGCCACGGGACTCGTCGAGAAGGTTGATGAGATAAAGCGCGTTACTGGTAACTCTAGCGACGTTCGTCATCTTCCGACGCACATCCGACCGGACTTTGCCGTCGATCTCCTTAAAGCCGTCGAGACAGGTGTCCTCATTCGTCAAGGCGGCGCTGACCCACGTCTCTGCATTGCTCATCTGCCACCTGAAGTCGGCGCCGCGGCTGAGGTGCTGCAGCGCCGCCAGGGTCTTGTTCAGCTCCTCCACGGAGTCACCCATTTGCTCCACGCAGTCTCTGAGGGCCCTCTGCTCCCTCTGGCCGCTGCCGTTCACCTGGGACAGGAACTCCGAGGCCCTGCGCACGTGCGCCAGGCTGACCCTCACCGCCACCTTCGCGAGGTCGCGAGGTGTGCTAGCGGCGCCGGCGTAGGATGAGAGCGTCCGCAGGCAGATATTTGGGTAGCTGGCGTGGACGCACGACCTGCGCACCAGGTCGTGCTTTGGTGCATAGCCGGCAAGGGTTGTCGAAAGCAGGGGTGAGAGGAGGAGAATGAGCAAACAGGAATAAAGGGGCCTCGTCATTTATTGTGGAAGAGATCAGTTGATAATGAAGCTGTTTAAGGTGGCGGTGCTACGCGGCGGAGGCTTAGTGCGTGTTGTGTGTGGGAAATGGGGGGTGGCCTAATCTTTTAGGGCAGTGTGTGAGATAGTGTCTCAAAGTATGGGATAAAAAGGTGGGTATGGGCAGTTGGGATGTTTTTATAGGGGTTGGTGGTGAGAAGTTTTTTCCTCCTAGATATAAGCGCGAGGGAGAGAGAGAGAGACATCAATTTGGTTGTCAAAATGGTACAAATTACGAGAAGAAACCTGTAAATATTAATATTATATTATTATCATCGAAATTGTGTGGAGTTTTCAAGGTCATTCTGGTAAAAGAAAATAAGAGATATGGCACATCGGGCAGAGATGTAATCGCAGCGCTGAGGTCAGGACTGGGGATGCAGCCAAGCAAGTCTTTGGGATAGCAAATGGGAGGTCGACACTTGTCAACATTATCTCATATTTTTCAGCCATTTTTACCCATTTTTACTGTTGTGGTAGAAAGTTCAATTCAATTTTCTGAGGTTGGTTAATAAGATAGTTGAATCTGGGACAGTAGTTGAGGATGCATTGCTGTGGATCAGTCAGTACTATGTACTATTACTATCGTGGCTTCCTCTTTTAAGTAGGACATTCATTACATTTGCTGTCCAATCTGAACTCACATGATTTCAGATCAGCTGTTGAAAATAATAAGATTGATCTCCTTCACATTCAGAGACGAACGAATTTTGTGTACTTCTCTTCTTCTGCATTTTCTTTGTGGGCCTTTTTAAGAAAGAGAATTCCATTAATATGTCAGCATAATAATATTTTGATATCATCAAGTCTTTATATTTAATAATTTATTTAATTATTACCTTTAGTATTGTCTGTGAAAATATGTGGCCATGAGTCTCTTTCCAAGCTCTTTAATTGAGAGGCTATATAATGTGGGAAAATCAAGTTTTACATAATATTTAAAATTGCAAAATCACTAATTTTATTGATATAGTAAGTTAACTGACCTCCCAGCATTATGAGTACATTATCGACTCGAACATTGGAGGGATGCTCCAATTCTCAACCCAACCTCATTGTGATGCCCAAAGGTAATTCCTGAGTTGTAAAGCCAAGTTTCATTGATCTCCTTGACCGTTAGGTACTATGAACCAATATGCAATAACCTATGAAGCGACCTAGTCCTCAAGGAATTTATCTATGCCCATTCACTTGGCATGGGTAGCTGCATTAAATATTTATTAGGTTCTTAGTACATTATCTCTCTTTTACCTTAATGACAAGCCACAACATGCTCTATCACAGTAAATATATATGAATAGGCAATTCTTTTCCAGTAAGGTAATGGTGCTCGCCCTATGTTTGATAGAGACAACCACTTATCTACCTATTCTATGGAAAAGAACTATATATCTAGCTTCAACTTTAATAGGGGCCCAATAGTAATTTGACCTCAAAGCATCCTATAAATACTCCAACTCAACACTTGCCTTAGGTATGCACTTTAGACATCCTAAGCTTCCGATTACATTATACTCTTTCCTCCATTCACATACTGACTTAAGTATCGAATGATCTTAATTGAGGGCCACTTTGACAAACTTAACGTGCTCATTTTGATTGCAAGTTCATCTGTGTGCTTCAAGTTGAGCTTCAGCCTAATCATTCGAAGAACTTACTTTGATATAACATCTTTCCCACTAGATGCCCTTATTAGCATTCAACATTGTCCATAACAAAATGACGACCAAACGATAAAACCAAAATGAAAGTGAGAACATACTCCTTCAAACACTGCCAACGAAACCCTATGGAAGACAAGGACCGGCCACCTTAGGCCCACAACTATGAAGAAGTAGCTGACACCATCTAAGATATCTCTAAACTCAATTGCACTCCATAACACAACAGACAAAATAAAGAACGTGAACGTCCAAGAAGAGCTACTAGCTAACGGAGACCCATGAATGGGAGGAAGTCTCCAATCAAGTTAGACAGTTGAATAAAAATTTAAAAGACCTATTAAGGCAATAATCAGACCATTTGTTAAAGCATTGATTTACACTGGGTTGTTAAACTGAGGTTAAGATCTATTTTTTGATATGATCAACTTTGTGATAAATTTTTGTACTAGTTTGTGAGCAAAAAAAAGCCTACTAAACTCCCTCACACCTATCTTCACTTAGTAAAACAAAATGGAGAGGAATCCCTAAGGGCTAAGAGAACTCTTTACTCGATTCAATAATAAAATGTTGAAAATTGACAATTCTGATGATATGTAATAGTCTAATAGGCCCAGTCTAATAAGCTATTGACCTCAGAAAGTGCTCCTAGGCCCACTTAACATGTATAGTCCAATGGCGCTTCTGGACTCAACTGGGCTGAATCACTCGACCACAACTGCCTGGTCAAGTAGATTGTTCTCGACCACATTCAACGAAAGGCTTCAAGCCACTTTACATGATCAACCATTCCTTTGGTCGACCACCTTTTCTGTTTGATCATTATCGATTAGAATGCTTACTTCGACATTGATTTATATACTTACCACATTCAATGCTCTGATATGCGGCATGCCTTCGCAATAATAGAGTGTGCCACCCTAGTACAATCTCTACCACTAACCCTGCCACCAACTCTGCTACTAACTTTAACAAAGAGGCATATCACTAGAGTACTGTTCACTCTAGAAATCAGGAGATAATCCCACCTAGAATAGTATTGGGATTAAAAATGACCAACAACCCCAAACAAGGACAAAAGTCTTCTACACTTGATAATGGCATCTTAAACATAATATCTACCAAGAGAAGATTATAAATATCTCATTACCAGTTACACTCCAGGTAATATCATATACATTACACACTTTTACTCTTCTATTCAATTACCTTATGTTGACCAGAACTAACTTGAGTGTTGGAATGTCTTGGCCGGGAGCACCTCAACTTGTTTAATGTTTGTTATTCGTTGTAGATCTCAGACCTCCAAGAATATTGCTCTTGGATTGTTCGACCTCCCTAGTCAGATCAACCTAAACATAAATCTTTTCACTAAATATGACATTCAACCTCATTATTTTGGCGTCGTTTGTGGGAAAATTGAGATTACAACTGAAAAAATGATGAACACAAGAAAAATTGCATCTGAGATGAAGGATAACCGGAGCTCCACATCTCTACCTCCCCAACCACCCTAACAAGGTTCACATGCTCCAGGCCCCAGCGTCCTATAGGAGCAAGTTGTAACATTGACTATGCCATAGCTGATGTAGTAGATAAGTGAATAAATCTCTGCTCAACTTCTCTCTACATTAAATAGGCATACTATTGTGCCAGCCCCAGCTGGTAGTACCACTCCGCAACCGCTCCATCGAAAGAAAAGTCCCCCCAGGATAACCATAGTCACCAGGAATCTAAACGGCCACTAGCTAAACGTGATGCCAGTCCTAGACGGCCCTAGGGAGAAAGGGGACGATCGAAGATAAAAGAGAAAATTACTGACTCTGTAGACCACCACATTCGACCTAATCTAGTCCCGCAATGCGATGGGGTCAACGTTCCAGACGTAACCAGTTTGAGGAAGTGGAAGAATCTACAGATCACGTAGCTCAGCCTATTCGAGCCCCGCTACATAATAGGACCAAACGCGTGAGACCTTATTTTGACCGGAATGTAACCCAAGTTGATTAGAAAGAGTGGAAAAAAGTATCCCACCAAGTACAACAACTAAACAGGTGCTCTAATGAGATCTTAAGAAGAAATACAGACAGGGCTCCCAATCTAAAGGCCCCCCAAAGGTCTCATCGAGAGAGAGGCTCCTCTTTCATCCTGGAGATTATTGATGAGCACATTGCTGTTGATGCCAAATTTTTGATCGAACTGCTTAGACACGATAGCTCAATAGACCCCAATGAGCATTTGATGTAGTTGCACGGGCACAGCGAGTACATCCACGCTAAGAATGCGTTAATGCTTTAATGCAAGAGTGCTCGAGGTCGATGGAGGAGTTGCACAACTTGATGGAAAGGTATATGACCCAAGAGGAGATGAACAAGCTCAAATTTGAATCCTCTGAAGTCGAAAAAAGAAAAACAAAGAGAGATGACAAAAAATACAAAGAAAGAGGTCGATCTCCAATACAGTACTTCCACGACTATATCCCATTGAATATCCCAAGAAAAAAGGTATTATACACCATCTAGCATGAAAATCTCATCAAGAAATCGAGGAAGCTGATGAAGACTGAAGCAATAAAAAAAGTTAAAGAAATACTGCCACTTTCATAAACAAAAGGAACATGACACAAATGAATGCTTCAATCTTCAGGATGAAATCATGAGGCACATCAGACAGGGCCATCTCAAAAAATATATGGTTGTTGATGCAAAAGCTAAAGGGGGCAAAATTGATCGAACTTTTCGTAGAGAAAGGTCAGTTAACCCAAAAAGGGAGGACAAAGGAAAGAAATCCATCCAAGAAGATTGCTTGCTCATTCGAGGAGTAATTGATATGATCACGAGAGGTCCCACTTGGAGGGGACTTAAAATCAACGAAGAGGCAGACTCAGAGGAGGCTAGAGTCGACTAAAGCCTTACCTATCGAAACAACGTTTTATCTATCAATGAGCATAGAGCCCATTTCTTTCACCAAAAATGACTTATCCTACATCGAGAGAAAGAATATCAACCACAAAACTGATTGTCCCATGATAGTCTCTATTGAGATTGCCAATTTTGAATTGAGGAAAGTCCTGGTCGATAATAGCAGTTCAACCACATCTTCTTCCTTTCTACCTTGAAAAGAATGAACTTGGGGCAACTAAAGTTTGAACTTGTACGTATCCCTCTGGTTGGGTTTGGGGGGTCAGAAATTATTTTGAAAGGGTCTATCAATCTATCGATGTTATTTCATGAGATACCCCAAAGAAGGACTCTGATGGTGAACTATCTGGTGGTTGATGCCCCATTTGCTTATAATGTTATAATTGGTCGACTAGCCTTAAATGATTTTCATGCCATTATGTTGACCTACCACATGAAGATTAAATTTTTGACCACAACAGGTACAAGGGAATTGCTGTGTAACATCAAGAAAGCTTGGAGGTTTTACAATATTTCGATCGAGTTAAGCTCACTTGACTCGACCACAATTGAAGACCTTAAGGGATACCTCTGTAGCGGAACTCAAAGAGACCCAATCCAACAAGAAGAGAAAGTTGGAAGATACTTTGTTGGAGCCTATCAAGGAATTCAAAACTATCAAGTTGGAATAAGGGAACCCCAACAAGACAACTTGAATCAGGATAGATATGGGCCCTTACTTGGAATGCCTTATGGTTGATTTTTTTAGAAGAAACATTGACATCTTTACCTGGAAAGCATTCGACCTCTAGGAAATTAACCCCAGTGTGATCATCTCCCACCTTAATATTAACCTCTCATATAAATTGATTAAGCAGAAGATGAGGACATTCAATGCCGAGAGGACCCAGATCATCAAAAAAGAAAAGTTCAAAAGCTCTTAAACACATGTTACATTGTAGAAATTCAATATCCATCTTGGCTTTATAATGTTGTACTCATCCCGAAGAATGAAGGACAGTAGCGAATGTGTAACAATTTCACAAATCTGAATAAAGCTTGCCCTAAAGATTCTTACCCCCTGCCTTGAATAGATTTATTAGTAGACTCCACTACTGGTTATGAGTTATTGAGTATGATGGATGCATTTCAAGGCTATCATCAAATATTCATAGCTCACGAGGATAGGGATAAAACTTTTTTTGTTATTTCCAATGGGGTTTATTGCTTTTTGATCATGCCTTTTAAACTTAAAAATGCTAGAGCAACTTACCAAAGGTTGGTCAACTTCATGTTTAAAAATGAAATAGGCAAGTCAATGGAGATGTATGTCAACGATATGATTGTAAAGATGGAAAAGGCTCAAGACCACTTGTTCGACTTTAATCACACTTTTGCAATTTTGAGAGCATTTAATCTAAAATTGAATCTAAACAAGTGTACATTTGGGATTCAAAGAGGAAAATTTTTAGGATATATGGTCAATTAACAGGGCATTGAGGCTAATCCAGAGAAGATTCAAGCTATTTTGGACATCACCCCTGCTTGATCAGTTAGAGATGTGTAGCAGTTGGTCGAAAAGATTATTACCTTAGGCAGATTCATCGCAAGATTGGCGGACAAAAGCTTGCCTTTCTTCAAAATTCTTAAGAATGCCAAGAAATTATGTTTTCAGTGGAATGAACAATGTGATCAAGCGTAGCTCGAGTTAACGCAGTATTAGTCCTCACCCCCTATGCTTGCAAAACTTGAACTTAGTGAAGTTCTTCAAATATATTTGGCAGTATCAGAGGCATCCATTAGCTCGATCTTGATCTTGACTAAGGGTGGAAGTCATTGATCAGTCCATTATTACAGTAAGCCACTCTAAGGGCCTAAGTATAACTACCTGGAGATTGAGAAATTTATCTTGGCACTAGTCACAGTAGCTCAAAAACTACATTCATATTTCCAATCTCATGCCATGATAGTGGTGACCAACTAGCCGTTGAAGCAAGTGTTGTCGAAGCCAAATACATCTAAGAGGCTAACTAAATAGGCTATCGAATTGTGAGAATTTGATATTACTTTTCAACTAAGAACAGCCATCAAAGCGCAGGTTATTGTAGACTTCATCTCCAAATGAGCCGACCTGCTTGGGAAAGATTGCAAAGCCCCTATATCGACCACTTTTGGAGGGGGAGTAAGAGTTATCCTCCATTCCCCAGCAGTGGAGGAATACGATTTTGCAATAAAACTTGACTATGCAGTTACTAATAATGAAGCAAAATATGAGGCCCTCCTTATCAAAATAAGGATGGCACTCAACCAAGGCATCGAGCACGTAGCTGCAATCATTGACTCCCAATTGGTAGCAGAGCAGGTTAGGGAAAATTTTAAGGCTAAGGATTCTACAATAAGCAGGTATCTGACCAAGGTTAGAAAATTGCAGCAATTATTCAAAAAGTTCACCCTTAGTCAAGCACCCTGATATGAGAATGAGTGAGCAAATGCCTTGTCCAAAATTGCTAGCTCGACAAGAAGCACAAGAGATAGGATAATAACATTTTTGATTGCCAAAAAGCCATTGATTGGCCCACCTGAGGAGAACCTAGTAGGGAGCATTAAGGAGACAGTCCGTTTATGGTAGGATCTAATCAAACTTTACTTGAGTCATGGCATAGTCCTCAAAGACAATAATTAGGCTCAATGCCTTCGAGGACAAACTGCCAAGTTTGCGGTCGACGAGCATGACCAACTGTATAAGTGGTCGATCTCTGGACCAACCGGGCTCTTGATGTTTTGCAGGATATCCATGCAAGCATGTGTGGGAATCATTTTGGGACAAGATCCCTTGCATATAAAATAATCAGGTATGGGTATTTTTAGCTAACATTATTAAAAGATTGTATAGATTTTGCTCAAAAATGTACATCTTGCCAAGTTCATTCAAGCCTATTGAACCAACCTACTGCGTCCATGGTCAATGTTCAAATTTTTTAGATGTTTGATTAATAGGGGATCGATATTTTAGGTTCACTACCAAAGTTAATAGGTAAAAAAAAATTCATAATTATGGCGATCAAATATTTTACCGAATGGGTCAAGACTGAGGCTGTTCTGAAGATAACGGACGCAGTCATCAAGGGTTTCATCTGGAAAAACATCATCTGTCATTTTAGCCTTTGAGATCTTTATTTTAGACAATAGGACTTAATTCCAGAGTAAAAGTACCAGAAGCTAGTGTGAAGCCTTGGGAATCCCCTGACACTTTACTTTAGTGGGTAATCCTCAATCGAACTGCCAGACAGAGGTGACAAATAGAATGATCCTCAACCATTTGAAAGCCAGGATATAGGATACTGGCTCAAGTTGGGTAGACGACCTCCTAGGAGTGCTGTGAGCATATAGAACAACTCTCCGAACTGCTACAGGTCATAACATTTATAATCTGGTCTATGGATTTGAGGTAGTCATCAGCTCAGAACTCATTCAACATACAACTCGAGTCATTCACTTTCACTTGCTCAGAAACACATAAAAAAAAAGCTCGACCTTAAGACTATTGATGAGCGAAGGCAAGAAGCCTAAAGTATTATGCAGCATTACAAGTCAAAGTTGGTGGAGAACTATAACAAAGGGGTCAGGCTATGCCGATTTAAGGTCGGAGACCTAATTTTCAAAAAGGTGGAAGTGGTCAAGAATGTTGGCAATTCAACCCAAAATAGGAGAGACCATACACCATTGTGAAGGTATCAAAGCATAACGCCTACAAGCTTGCTAATATAGATGGGGATGAGCTCCCTCGCTTGTGGAACGCCATCCACCTAAAGAAATTCTACATATGAAACTGCATTGTAAGCATCCTCATATTCTTTGGTATGAATAAAGTTCCTGCAACATTGCTACCATTTGTCTGCATTGTCACAGCTGTATCTATCTCACACCACTCCAAGTCCTAAGCTGACTTTGTAGTTGATGAATAAGTAGTTCCACCTTGCCACTTAAGTTCCAAGTCGACCCCATCATCGATGAATAAATAGCTTCATGCTGCCACTTGAGTTCTAAATTGATTTTGTGGTTGATGAATAAGTAGCTTCATGCTGCCACCTAAATTTCAATTTAACCTCATAGTCGATAAATAAGCAGCTCTACGCTGCCACTCAAGATTCAAGTCAACCTCATAGTCAATGAATAAGTAGCTTCACGTTGCTACTTAAATCTCATGTTGACCCAATAGCCAACAAAGAAGCAACTTCACGTTGCCCAATCAAACTTTGAGTTGATCCTATTGTTGATGTAAAATAGCTTTACGCTACCAAACTAAAGTTCTAAATCGACCATGCAATTGACTCAAAATAGCTGTACACTAAAAACTCAAGGCTTTTTAGCCTAAACTAAATAATCGACCATAAAATAAGTCGATCAACAAGTCGACCATAAAATAATAAAAATCAATTGTAAAGTTCAGTATGCTTTAGCAAGACCATGCATATCTCTCAAATAAAAAATTAACGATAAAGTTGTTGAATATTGCATTAAATTTTATGGATAACTAACATGGTTGTCAACTATCCACCCATACAATCATGACAGTAAAGTTGCATTCAACAAGAAATATGTGAACTTCATTTCATTTGACAACAAATAGGTCAAAAAAGATCTTTCATTCATTGAATAGTCATTACAATAACATGTCTATCACAAAAATAAAAGAAAAAAAGTAAAGTGGTAGCAACAATAGATTACTTGAAGATCAAGTCTGGCTCAACTAGACTTAGTCACCTTCCTGCTAGTCTTGATTAGGCTCCAGCATTATAGACGCAAGCGGCTGGATGGCTTGAGGTGGTTAGGAAGCCCTGTCTTAGCTCTCAGTGAAGGCAAATTTGCTTGCCAACTCTGTTAGCCTGGCCTTAACCTCAGCCTATTTTTGTTGGACTTTAGTTATTGGCTCAACGGGGGCTTGGTCATGGTGTCTTTCTCCCCAACTCCATCAACCCCACCCTCTTCAGATTTGAGGTAGGGCTATAGCTTCTTATCCAAGGCAGGGCTTATTCTGTTTTTATCATTAGCCTGGAATGCGTAGCCCAAACACTCAAATTGTTTTACTGCCTTATGGAACGTATTGCGAGCGTTATCAATAGACATGACTATGTTTGCATCATGAAAGGCCAAACTCAGCATGAGCTATTCCACCGCCTCCCGCTACATTATGGGGAGCTATTGAGCGAAGGCCTCCCAAGCCTCTTCAAGTGCATTTGCGTGACTAGTCGATCGACCAAAGGAATAGCTCATCTGCATGTTCAAGTGAGCCTTTTTTAGCACGAAGTCCATTTGACTCCTTTCCTCGACCACCTATACCAGTTGCTGATCTTTAGAATTCAGCTGCTCCCAAAGGTTAGCCACTTCCTTCATTAGCTGGTCGATCAAGAGCTGGGAATACTCGAGTTATACCTTGAGGGTCTTCGTATCTCCTCTCCCTTGCAGCTCCTCTCGATCATCCAAGGCCAACTTTGATCGACAGTACAGGCTATATCCCAACTGGCCTATCTAAAACATAGAGTGTCAGTAAATAATACAACTTTGAAAAATAAGAATTTGATGAGAAATAATTAACCTCACACTTACCAGATTATAATGATAGGCCAGAGCCTTGAGTACTCCAACCTAACTCAGCAGCATGAGTCTCCACTGGTCCTTGAAAAAGAGCCTGATCACTATATACTTGAGGGCATTGGGGCTAATCATCCTCGATTGTATTGTAGAGGTAAAATTAGTAACCTTTATGGTAGGGTCGGGCTCGAAGCTGGGCGATTCCAGTTGAGGTAGTTGAAATAGCACTCTATCGCTGCGCTTGCCAAACAGGTTGTACCTTGTCACCGCCTTCGACTTGCCCTTATTGCCCGCCGTCTTCTTAGGTATCAATCCTCCTTGCTTGATTATTGGTCTTTTGCCCCAACCCAAAAGGCTACTTTGAACTCACTCCTTTGGTTGAGCAAGTTGGGGTTGGGGCATCTGTTTGATTTGGGGCTCGGCAAGGGCGGTGGTCAATCAGATCAATGGCGCAGGTTCAGCCGCAGAGGCCTCTCATCGAGTAGCCACTCGATGGCACTCCTCATTCTTTTATGCTCATGCTGTAGCTTTTGCTTGACTTCAGGTCATTACCTCTTCTCGATTTGCCAAAAAAAGATTAAATAAATTGATCAAATTTGAGTAGAAAAAAATATATTATTAACACAATCGACAAAAATCTCTACCTAGCTGATCACCTATGGGTAGATCGAGCTTGGCCGACAATAAGCTAGCAAGCACTAAATACTTCTCTTTGGTTAAAATTGAGGCCTCCATATGCCTAAATTCGATTAGGTCTCGAATAAAGGTATTAAGCCAACTAGGCGTTTGGTTCCTTAGTATTTCCACATGCCCTCTCCACCAACCCCTTGGGATGTTAAACTCTTTGGGCCTTCAAACATAAAGAAAATATTTCTTCCACTCTTAGCCGTATAAAGAGGAAGGGGATATCAGGAACTTTCGACGCAGATGCACCGTCAAGTAATAGAAGCTAAACTCTTTTATATTACCCAATTTCTAGGACATTGACAAATGAAATAGATTAGAGAGGTTGGCAAAGAAGGCTAGCTAGTTGAACATGTACATCAACATAGCAAAATTGTATATTATGGTAAAATAGTTAGGGAGGAGTTGGATTATACAAACCTTGAGGCCCACTAAGAGGTTGAATATGGCTAGCGCTAAGGAAAACCTAAGGCTACACCTAAATCCCTCATCAAACACCATTATACATCCCCTAGGAGGTCGATGCATCCTACCTCGAAGCCTGGGCACTAAAGGTTCATACTCATAAGGAATGTGGTACATCTCTTTAATTCAAACTAGGTCAACCGGGGATATTTTGGAGAATATTTTGCTGTAGTGATATAATCGACTGCATGACGTAGGTACTTCACTAGGGCCAATCTTTCCCCTAGAGGCAGCTCTCTCAGTGCTCGATGAACTATCAGAACTACTCTCACGCATACTCTTAGATGCACTATCAACCTTAATTTTCCCCTGAAAATATACACCTTCAGACCTAATGTTTTCACTATCTGAAGCACTAGACATCTTTACAAAGAATAATGAAACAAAGCACAAGCTTGTAGAAGAACTTACAACTGGTAGCTTGAAAACTCTAAGTGCAGAAAAGATTTAGAAAGCTTTGAAAGCAAGAACTCAACTAGAGTGGATATCAGCAAAAGTGTAAAATAGGTCTCTCTATCCCTCATATTTATAGGCAGTTGGACGCGAGAACCCAAGTGATAGTAATAATTACACTGCTGCCTCTTGGCGCTTTGTATTCTGTGATATAATTGATGCATTAAATGCGCAAAATCGCTAGAAACCCTGGTCGAGAATTCAAAAACCATAATCGAGAGCTCAAAATCTTGGTCAAATACGATAATCATTGAAAACCATCATAACTGCCACTCAGTTATCTACTCCTTACTTTTTTTCGTCAACAAGCTCGATTAGGATCGCTAGTAGGGGGGACTCATGATATGGGATAGCCCAACAGGTTTATCCCAATAAGCTATCAACCTTAGAGACGGCTCTAGGCCCACTTAACATGCATAGCCCAATGGCGCTTTTGGACCCAACTAGGTTGGATCACTTGACCATAATCACTTGATCGAGTATATTATTTTCAATCCAACTCAACATGAGGTTTTAAGCTACTTTGCTCGATCAACCATCCTTCTGGTCGACCACTTTGTCTATTTGATTGTTATTGACTAGAATGCTTACTCCGGCGCTGACTTATATCCTTACCGCATTCAATACTTCGATAAGTAACATGCCTTTACATTAATGGCGCATGCCACCCCAGTACAGTTTTTGTCACCAAATTTGGCAGAGAGGTGCACCACCAGAGTACTGTTCACTTTGAAAATCAAGAGATGATGCCACCTGAAATAGTACCGAGATTGAAAATGACTAACAACCCCTAGGCAAGGACAAAAGCTCTCTACACTTGATATGGGCATCTTAGATATATTATCTACCAAGAGAAAATTATAAACATATCATTGCCAGCTACACTCCAGGTAATGCCATATATACTACACGCTTCTTCTCTTTTGTTCAATTACTTATTTCGATCAGAACTAACTTGAGCGTCGGAGTGCCTTCGCTGGGGGCACCTCGGCTAGTTTAACGTTTGATGTTTATTGCAGATCTTAGACCTCGAAGAATATTACTGTTGGATCGTTCGACCTCCCTGGTCAGATCAGCCCCAACACAACCCTTTTCACTAAATACAACCTTCAACCTCATCACCTAGGTTTATTTTTTTGTGATGTCCTTTTTCTAGGTTTGAAGCATAAAGATTGTGCCAACGCCCTTGTTTGGGAGAAGCCTCAAACTATGAAGCACCTCCTTGTCTTCACCGACAACTATAAGTACATGACATAAGAGGAGATGAACAGGATAAAGTTTGGAAGCACAAACTTAGACAAGATGACCAAGTTGAAAGATAGATACTAAAACACACGACTTTAACAAACAACAAGAGAAAATCCCATCGGCAATGGTCTTATTTTATTTTTTTCAATAATTAATGATATAAAAATTTGTAGCACATATATAATGAGAGGAGTCAAAAGTTTTAGAATAATTTATAAATTGCTTTTGCTTTTTAGTCCATCAAGATCTTCTTTTCAAAAGGATAAAATCTTTCATTAATACATATTAATGAGACAATACCACAATATAATTAATACATACTTAGTGTGAAGTTAATCGTAAAAAAAATACGGTAGATGTCTATTTAAAATAAAAGACAAGATGGGAGATTTTTTGATCCAGCAGTGGGGAATTGGGCCTTAAATTGCTGGTTCTCCTTAAATGTGCAAGTTCCATTGAGATGCATGGCCACCATTGTAAGTCTACAGCCACATCAATGCTTTGTTGCAGCCATTAATGCAGGCACTACACCTTTTTCTCAACTGTAGCTGGACGTCTCACAGCCAGACTAAAGTTAGGAAATGTTCACATTTGAGTATCATAATTCTTATTCTCTTTTTATAATAAAAAGCATGAAGAGATGGCCAATGAAAAAAAAAAAATCTTTTTAGACCTAATTATAAGAATATATCATTGTTATTAAATATTTGATATGAACTATAATTATTTTTCAAAAAGGAATTCATCATCAGTATAAGTCTATTAAAATACTAATAATACAGAAGTTTCTCCACAACTTAAGTGACTAGATTGAACTATACTACATACCACAAGTGAATTCTAACACTTAATAATTTTATATAAAAAGTTAAAGACAAAATCAACCGAAATACCCGCTCAATGATTGAATATATCAATTCATTCCTTGACTATAGTTTTCTTTTGCTCGTCGTCAGAAATTCGTTTTCAAAAGTAAAAGGACCCCTCTTGGAAACAATTTCTTCTTAGTAGTGTTTTAGATGTCAATTCGCAGCAGGGCATGTGCGAGTTGCAGAGCTGCATGTACTGCAATGGTCCCTCTTCCCTACCATTTTTTCTTGCTTGCAAATATAAATTTTTATGTCAAGAGATATGCCAAATGATTTCTCGCGCATACACACATGTAATTATCCCCTACCACTAATGCATAATTTGGAGGCACACCGATCTAAATCCTTGCGCATTGGATGAATTCAATCAACCTTAAATCTTATAATCAAGGATAAAGTCAAAAATTTTATTTTATACTACAAAAGTCAGGAATGAGATAGTTGTTTTAATTGATATAGGAGGATAATTTTAAAAAAAATTCTAAAGAGATTAAAATTTTAGTTCACTTAATTTACATATAAAATTTAGAGTTGTGGAGAAACAAACCAACGCCACACTTGCTATATCAATGCTTCTGACTAATCAAAAAACAAAAACAATATTTACACATAAATATGTATACATATATGAATTCCATAAACCTCAAAGCTTACATTGATAAAGAGGAATAAATGAACAAATAATTAAAGACAATAAAATTATTTTAGATATTTGTCACGCCCCAGGTCTGCGGGCCCATTGGACTCAAAAATTGTCTTCGAATTCACCAAATGTACTCTAAAATTAAGGTATGATCAACTTGCCCAAAAGGGATATCCAATGAATGCATAAGAATTTTTGAGTCAGAGCTTTTATAGTAGTCATTCTTTCAGTATTCAATCTATATGAGGTGGGTATTACAATCACCCCTTGTTCAGAACACTACATTCTCATCAAAGTGTGATACATATCCAAAATCGGTAACCAGGTTTTAGAGCTCTAGAAGCGGCTTCCATGAATTCAAGAGGTGGATACACACACAAATTGCTAAGTTTGAATATGTATATATATATATATATATATGAACTCATCAATTAACTTGAATATTAGAAAGTTTTCACCAGCCAAATTCAATAACCTTCATCGTCTATATCCTTTCAGAAATCTTCTTATTGAATCAAAAACACGTTGTCTCCCTGCTCCATTAAAGCTGGCCTATGATTTAAGAAAGGCTCTTCCTCAACCTATATCAGTTATCATCATTTATAAATGACTATAATGTTCTTTTTAATATTATTAATTAACAATAAGATGTATGATACCTCGTATTCTACTCATTAAAATAAAATTCAGAGACAGAATATTAGTAAAATAAATGTCAGTTTCAGCCATGATCGCATCCGCCCATCTGACTTGGGATTTTTTCAAAATCATCTGCCAAGCTCATGGATGATGATTTGCAAAATGAGAAATAGATCGGCCCAAATGCATTTGGAATATGCAAATTAATGAAGGAAGAATATGCTATTTCTCCATAGATACATATGCCGCACTTGGTTTTATGACTTTCTTAATATATGATAAAAGGATAGTACTGCAATATGTATCCGCAAGAATAGCAAAGACACTTACAGTGGAAATTTTACAAAGGCAAAGCGCAGAACTTGAAGGGCTTTAAGATGGTGATTCGACCAAAAGTTCAAATAGCAAAAGTGTAAATGGAGTCGGTTATCCCCCTATTTATAGACATTCGCATGTGGGAATTTGTGTAACTGCTATGATGACAGCCTGCCCCAGTACACTTCGTATTCTGCTCACTAATAGCCACATTAAATGCAAAGAAACTGGCTCAAACCCTAGTTGGTAGTTTAAAAACCTGGGTCGGTAGTTTAAAAACTCAGGTCGAGAATTCAAAAATTCTGATCGAGCATAGTACTCGCTATAGTTGAATGTAAACTCCTTGATCCTTCTCGTTGGCAAGCTTGATCAAGACCGTAAGTTAGGGGGGCTCATGATATGGGATAACCCAGAAGGCTCAACATCAATTGAGACAGCCCGAGAGGCCCAACGATAAATTTGTTTGGTCGACCCGTATCAATCTCAGGACCACTCTAGAAGTTCGAATATTCGAGTCTGATGAACATGTATCAACCTCAAGACCCACTTTGGCGTTGACTCGGACCCCCACTGTGTTTATTAGTCTGACAGGCTACATGCCTCCGCATTAATGATGCGTGACAGCTGGTACAGCCGCTGCTACCAACACTGACAACTCTGACAATCCTGCCAACAACTTTGGTAGAGACGCGCCTCCACTGTCATTGTTTATCTAGAAAAATAGGAGATTTAGCCACTTGGCATAGTATCGGGATTTGGACATGGAATGATCTCCAACCCCCTGATAAAGACAAAAGTCAGTATACCTGATAAGGGTATTAAGGTCAAATCACGCCTACAAAAAACTATAAATACTTCAGGATCAACTACGTTCGAGGTAATGCCCCATATACTATAAGCCTTACATTCTCTATATTCTGTTCGATCTCTTCATCTTGACCAAAACTAACTTGAGCGTCGGAGTGCCTTAGCCGGGGGCACCTCGGCTAGTTTAACATATATTGTGGTTGCAGATCTCAAGCCCCAAGTTATACACAATCTTGAGAACTTAACCTCCCTGGTCGATTTACTAGTAACACAACTCCCTTTTTCCCTATGCACAGTTTTCAGCAACATTAGTATCATATAAAAGAATAAATAATGAATTTTATAGTATAGTCAAAATTCTTAGTGTAACACAATCAATTTCTAATCTCTCCCTCTAAGCCAAGTGACAGTGAATTTAAGAGTGTCAAAATCCCAAAGTAATGCCCCACGGACGATCACAAAATAATAAATGTATATATGGAAAACATATTTTGCTTTCACAACTTAAATTAAAACAAATATAAAAGTGATTAGTTATTGATGGTGATACTCTGTCTACGAAATTCTATGGCCCCTGAAATATTTCTTTTTCCTTTTTCTCTTCCTCTTTAAATTTTTGTGGAGTACAATAATGATTCTATGTTTCCTTCCTAACAGTAGTGTTAGCATGATTTGAGGTAGCATGATTTGAGGCTGTTAGCATGATTTGAGGCTGATTTGAGGCTGGATTAG
>JACGDI010005648.1:179155-252313 GCA_014898725.1 Jacaranda copaia
GGACAACACGCCTAAACAACATCATGGAAACAATTAATTGCTGGTGTCTTAATACACGCGTAATTGGACCAACTAAAAATAATTGATCAGACCTGTAGAAATTATTTAATGTACATGAACTTAATTAGGTTGCCATTTAATTAGCAAAACTGCAGTTTTTTCTTCATCAATACGTGTTTCCATATTTAAGAAATTAAGTGTTCTCATGATGTCTTTTGGATAAACTTAATACCTCACATATTTTGAGTAATAGGGGTTCATTACTATTACTTTGGCCCGGCACCAGAATTACTCACATTTGGCATTAATTATCATTTATTAGTAAAAGTAGATTGTCTGAATTGTCCCTACGACCCCAACACATATTATTATATAATAATGATAAGAAAAATAACTATATTATGGACTTTGAGGTGAAATAAAGTCCAATTAAATTACTTAAGCTCATGGACAAATACCATTTATTTGAATAAACTCAAAATTTTATTTCGTTTATATTATTAATTTTGGTTGGCAAAATGTAAAAAATTCATTAGTTACAAAAATTTAGATTTATTAATAACTCATGTTAAAGTGTTGTACTCTCACAATAGTACGTTTTTGACTTTTTGAAATAAACAGTATATTGATAAAATATATATTACAAATACAATAATTTATTGACTAATCTATAATCTGAACAATTCTATGAAGTACATATAATATTTGTTTAATTATTTAATTTCATCACTTATTTAATCAATTATTTCTCACCTCATCTAACAAAGTAAACAGAGTATATTTACAATTAGAAGCATGCCACATATATATTGAAAAAGATTAGTAAATAGATGGAAGGGATATATATATATATTAGGAAATATATTCTAATTATTTTTCTTATTTTTTATGGTTGCCAAAGAGCATTCCAAGAGCAGATGTATTCTTTATTCTGTCTTTGTCAAGAAGTGCATAAGCATGAATTGTTGGAGAGACTCGCCAGGCCCAGTGGATTACTGCCTGGTGGCTGCCTACATTATTCAATTGCAGCTTTGGGGTTCATTTGAATGTGTTTTTAGAGGTGTTTTTATTTTTTAATGAAAATAAATAGTGAAAAATTAGATATAAATTTAAGCTTGAAAGTAAAACGTTGTTTAAAAATTTTATTTAAAATGTAATGATTGTATTGGTTTGAAAATGAGTTTATTTAGAAAATGTTTTTTTTTGTATTAAAAATCATGTAAATGTGAGTAGGAGAAAATAAAAAGTAATGACAAGTGAAAATGAAAAGAGAATGTAATAGTATTTTTTGGAGAATATTTTAAGAATGAAAATATTTATAAAAATTAAAAAAAATTGATAATTCTCTATTTTCTTTTTCAACAAAAAATAAAAAAGGTATTTAAAAACAAAACCAAACCACCACTTAGCAAATTGATGTAATAACACTCCAACCCTCTAATTGCATTAGCCGGACATTGGTCTTTGGATTCAAAAGTGCAAATGAAACTGAGTATAAATTTCAGACTGGCCTGTAAAGACAGATAATATTAAGGAAAACGTGGCAAAAAACGTAGTACATGACATTTACTATTATTTATGTAGTGTAGCAATTTGGTAGCCATTAGTCCCCCGCTTACATAATTAGTTGAGTAGTTATCACTGCTGAAAACAGGCAATAGCTGCCCCATTTTGGTCCCTGCCCTGCTTTTGTTTGTGAATCAAATTAATGATGTGAATCTAGATATTAAACTATGATTAATGTCTTCCGGGTTCAGCTACAGAATTTGGCAACTGACTTCAATAAAGATCGTACAGCATTTAATTCATTTTTATTTTACACGACAACTACCTGAAATAGAGAAAAGAGAGGGTAAAAATGGAACTTTTGCATTCGGAAAGTGCTGATGTTTAGAAAACGACAAAATATATTAACATGTTTTTTCTCAGAAACCTTAACCAACTGCGTCGCCAGCAATCAATCATTATTCTCTCCAATCCCACCAAATCACTATACAATACAACATGTCGTTCGACCTAACCCGCCGAGTGTCCCCGCCTACAGCCGTCCCACAACCGCACCACGCTGCCGTCCAGCACCGTCCTGTCTTGCCACCGGAACCACCCCATATCCTCCATTCTCATCACCACCATCATTCTTTCCCAATCGCCGCACCACCTACTCGACTTCTCAGTCACCTCCGCAGCCCCGCCTTCGGTATCCTGATGACTCTCACCGCCCTCACTATCTTCCCTAAAATCATCCTCCTGATAATACAATCTAAATTTCGTTTTTGTACTACCTTCTCTCTCCAAAACGGAACAGTATGTCCTGGTCGGAGCAGATAAAAGCTGTGTTTCGCCAGGAATACTTGAGACAGAAGCCGGCTCAGCGGCCGTCGTCTCAGCCACTTTTGGTGGCGCAGCGGATGCTGACGCAGCATCTTGGCTCCAGCTGCGTGGCTCCTCCTGTCTCGTCACCGGGGGTGACGATAAAGCTCTGATCCTCCAGAAGCTGATAGCCGCGGTTATAACAGCGACCCAGGCCCATATATTGTTGACGGCCGTCAGAAAGCCATAGCTCAAGTAGTTGAGAGCTAGAGCTTCAAGCGGAGAATCCAATGCATTCATTTTCACCGCTTTCTCTCTCTAGTTCTTTTCTTTTCTCTCAAAGGTTTTCTATCTTTTTTTCTCTATAGGTAGTTGAGTGTGAAGGTGGGATTATATGGGGGACCGAGGGGAAATCTGGGCCGTCAATCTGATGGCACGAGAGAATCTCAGAGTAGATGCCGAGAATCGAGAAAGGAGATGCTAATTGCCAAGGGTAGATCCAATATTTTGTACCGAAATTTGTTTTTTTAAGCAGATTAGATGGGGGGGCACGTGTAATGTGGTGAGTGGCTTTTGTGGTCTTACTGTACTCAACTCAGTGACCACAAGATTTCTCCCGCTCCTCACTATAGTGTATGTTCGGTGGGGGCTATACGGTGCGGTACTAAAGATGATTGCGTGGTATTGATGCTTACGTGGAGCCATATTACTGGTTTTGGCGGTCAATTGGCATATCAAGTTAATTATTTTGTTTATCTTTCTCGTGTTTTATTCACATTATACATAACGATAGATCACGATAGATAGACATCGACAATTTAAAATGATATACCACAACACTTACACAATAATATAGGTGATAAGGGTAATTGTTCAGAAAATATTGTGGGCTAATATCCAAGGAGATCGACCAAGTGGCAGGTTAAATGGAGTATTTGTGATTATGTTGGGGTAGAGTCATGCAATCAATTAGCAAACATTAAGTTAGCTGAGGAACCTTCGGCTAAAGCACTCCAACACTCAAATCAATAAATCAACTGTAAGGTACAACAGTAGAGTGAGAGCTTTTGAATGAAATGTGCATATCTTCTAAGAGGTTGGTTGTGTGCTATTTGTAATCTTTTTAGGAGGGTTGATATATTTGTGATGACCCTATCATTTAGGATAGGGCATTTATCATCATATAGGGACCTTTTGGTCTTCTCCTATCTCTGTATTACTCTAGGCAACATCACCTCTTGTTTCATAAGATAAGGAGGTACACTGGGGGTGTGTTGGCCTGCTATGGTTGTAAAAGGTGGTTTGGGCAAAAATACGCCCCATTAATGTGGAGGCGTGCCACCGAACAAATCATTTAATGCAACGGGAGGCTCTCATCTTCCCTCAACCACAGCAGTTGAGGGACAGAGCCAATGGGAAATACCACATTTGGTCAACACCCCCATTGAGGCTTAGTCCTTGGACGTTAAACTCAAGCTTTAGCACATCAAAGCGGTTGACCAACTGGTCAACCATGTCAGGCAATGATCAATCAGGATCGTTGAGTCTTGGTGGTTGTTAATATCCACACCTTATAGCTTGAGGATCCTAAGGTCGAGTGCTAGTTGATTGTTAGCTTAGTCCACGATAGATTGGGCTTGTAGCTAGCTACTTGGGCTGTCTTGGGCCTGGACCTATTTGATCATCCATATCATGAGTCCCCCTATTTTCTAGTCTTGATTAAAGTATTCAACGTGAAGGAGTGGAAAATAATCATATCACAAGGCATTAGGAAATTGCTCGATGAGAGTTCATAACATTCAACAGAGACTTCTAGTGTCTGACTAGGGTTTTTCAAAGTTGATCGGGATTTGGTGTATTTAATGCGATAGTTATGCTGTGCTAGTTAAAATACCAAACGACGGCAGTACAATAATCATTGTCATTTTGGTTATCGCACTTTGATAGCTATAAATAGTCGTAGTGAAAAAATTCATTTTCATTTTTACAGCCATCTAGGAGGATGATTGAGGCATTTCAACTACTTTCTGCTTTAGAGTCTTAAAGCATGTAAGTCCTTTTCTACATATTTCGATCATACCATATTCATATCATGTTGAGTGTGTTCGACGAGAGTGCTAGTTGAGATAGTGATAGTGGTATGATGAGTTCAGTTTGTATGTTGATTTAAATGGTGGGTAGCTTGACTAATAGGTCGAATATTTCATCGAGTGATAGCTTGACGTCAAGTAGCTCTAGTGATAAGCATTTTCTTGTTGGGGGTAAGGCAGGGCCAAGTCAACCACCTATTTCTCGAGGTCAGCTGTCTACACCTAATCATTACAGCGAGATAGTGTCTAAGATTACTCCTATTGACCTTGTATTTATAAGATAACATTACTATGTTCCTCTGGAGTATGAGTTGATCATGCACCAACCCTTGACAGAATGCATAATTGTATTCAAGGAAGTCTTTAAATGTGGGCTTATGTTCCCCCTCGTGCAACCCATAGTTGACTTGCTAAGGGGTCTACAAGTGTGCATAAGTCAGCTGCTTCTCAATTGCTTTTTGACTATATACAACTTTGCCGTTTTGATGCATTTACATGACCAGTTGGCCACCTTTGCTAATTTCTCCAACCTTTCCATCTTTCTATTCCCAAAAATTGGGTAGCATCGATGAGTTGGGTTTTTACTACCCACCACCCCCACCTTCGGTGGAAATTCCTAGTGACCTCTGCATTATCCTACGACCAGGAATGGAAAAAGTGGTATCTCTATGTTTAGGGACTTGGGGGTTTTAATATACTTAAGGGGTGGTTTAAGGGGCACGTTGAGATGCCTTGGAATGAGACCTCAACCTGGCTAAATACCTTCATTTGGGACCTAATGTAGTTCAGGCTTATAGAAGCCTCGGGTTATATCGAGGAGAGAAATTTAGTTCTTGCAGACTTATTGCCTACTATCAACTAGGTAGAAGCTTTAGTTTTTGTTGTAAAATTTCATCTGTTTAACTATATAGTTAAGACTACTGTTTGTTTATTTTTGTGCCTTTGTAGATCGCAAGAAATCATAAACCAAACAAAATCTCAAGCTTTAGCCTGGGTTTAAAGGAATTAAGAGCAGTATTAAGGTACAAGTGCTTATAGGGGAGATACGATGTAGGCTATCTTATCGCTGTGCGTCGTGCTGCTTGTGCCAGCAGCTTCTTCGACACAACCTCTAACTACCCCAACTCCAAGTCCATCTCCACAGAGTAGGAAGGTAGCCACTAAGTAGGGTGGACTTGCACCCAAGAGGACGACCACTAACAAAGGCAAGGGTCCCATCCAATCTTCTGGCCCCTTGATGGGCTATGATCTATTTGGTTATTGGGACGATGGCGAGTTGTTCCAGCTAATCGATTTGCCGTCACCTCACTTTAGGATCGACATGGCTGTCTACAACTCCATGTTGATGATGACGGTGGGCTTAAGTGACATACTGCCATTAAAGGTAATGATGGTTAGTTTGTTTGCCTTTGACTAGCGGAGGATGATGGAGATGATACAAAGAGATGTACTGAGAGCAATAGCTTATCACTACAATATGGTAAGTATCTAGTTGATTGTTGAGTGAAAATTAGGTTTTTGCTCTTATTTGATTTTATTCTTTTGTTTGTTATGGTCTTAATTTCGTCGACCAAAATTACATTGTAGGTGAGCCAGCTCAACTATCACCTACGTAGGAGGTTAGAACTTGCTCTCAATAAGTGCAATCAGCTCTGGGAGGACCAGGCTGTGGTGGAGGTGTTCAATGTTGAGGTTGAGGTTGAGTCTGCTCAGGCTCGAATCAAGCAGCTTATGAAGCAGCTCAAAAGCACCAATGCTTAGCCATCAACTGAGCATCCTTTACCTCAAGCTGGAAAGCACCAATGCTCAGCTCGAGGTGAAAGATGCTCAGTTGATGGCTATAGTGGCCATGAGGAGCTTGACCAAAGTGATGCTGAGAAAAGTGAGAGTGGATACTCAGAGTTATTATGATATAGGTCGGGCACACGGTTATAATAGTGTGCTTGACTTCGCTCGGAGAGAGGTTGCTAGGGTACTGCTAGTCATTCAATGAGAGATAGTCTAATAGTTCATGTTTACTTTAATATTCCAGGATGTGAGTATTGTTTTCTCTATCAACAACGTGAAAGGTACCTTCGATAAGGCAATCAAGCAATTGGAGTTTCTCGCCTACTCTATCCGTCCAGAGGATAGGGAACGATTGAACTCTATGCTCAATGAACAGCTGCAAATGTACCTAAATTTGGATGAGATTGCTCTTGCAAAGGGAGCTAATCTAGATAAGCCTACTTTTATCAAGGTGCTCGTAGCTGCACTTATGGTTGTGCCTTATCATGCAGCTGAGGTCAAGGCTGCGGCAGTTGAGTTTAATTTTGCAAATGACTTGGCCTTTGACCTCAGGGATGGTATGGTTAATGTGGCTGACTTTTTCCCTCATGGTGGGCACCTATTCTTAGTCGAAAAAGCGGGACTTCTCAACCAACTCCTACAGCTGAAATAGATGACCGAGAAGGCGACTAGGGGACTGAAGAAGTGGAAACAAGTGCAAAGGTGGAAGGTTTGGGCTTGAGCTGAGCATTACTGGGCAATAGCAGTAAGGCCTTACTTGCAATCAAGGGCTTCAGCTTGGAGAAATAACCATCTAGTGATCAAGAGACGTCAAGGTTTGAAGCTCTACAAAGATTGGCATCAAAGAAGAAGGGGCCTCAACATCTAAAGCTAAACAATTGTGTGGCCTAATTGATTGCTTCACGATAATAAATGAGAAGGCAAGCTCAACCTTTGCAACTTTCTTGCGTTAAAATTCTTCGATATTGGTAACAAAGTGAGTAACATCAAGGAAAGGGTTAGGATTTATCCTTAGTAGGCAGCTTTCCAAACTAACCTTTTCTCTCATGATGTTAACATGGCATTAGGGCTACCTAGATCCAATGCAATTCAATTGTTCATCTATTATCACAAATAAGGAAGCAAACAAGCTAAGTCGAGCTTTGACTATTTTTTTATGCTCGAGTTTGAGCTCAAATCAAAAGTATTGAGCTTGAGCTTGATGAGCTCACGAAATTGAGGCTTGAGCTCGGCTTGGCTCGATTAATTAGGCCTAAACTCAGAATTAAGCTATAAGCTCGAGTTCGGCTTGGGCTCGAGCTCAAAAAGTTAAATTATTTTATAATTTTTTTTTAAAAAATTAGTATATTTTTTTATTTTTTTATAAAATCAAGTTATAGGCTTGATTTTGGCTCGGGTTCAAGCTCGAACTTGAAAGAAAATAGTTTTATAAAAAATTTTAAAATTAGTATATTTTATTATATTTTTTTAATATATAAATATATTTTTTAAAAAAAATATAGGCTCGCTAACTTGCGAACAAGAATTATTTGGCTTGAGCTCAGCTTGAATTCTTCTAACTTGAGTTTGAACACCTTTTGAGTTAGCTCTCAGGCTCGCGAGCTAGCTAAGTTTGTTTGCATTCCTACTCACAACCTTGTAAGTTTTCTTTGAATTCTTTTATTCTCTTACTTCAATCCAACTAACAATTTATCATGGATTTTGCTGTCTACCCAGTCCATGTATATCCTCTATTGCCACTATACGATTGCGATTTTAGAAGTACTCGTAGAAGAGATGTGTTGAGCTTAGAGATAGTTTATTAAGGTCCTCTAAGAAAAAAGTAGTTTGTGCTAATTAATCCCTCTAATGAAGGGTCAAAGAGTTGGAGGCTAACCTCAATAAATAGCTCACCAAGGAGCACCTTCTCAATTTAGTCACTAAGAATAATAAGATGATGGCTGAGGTAGAGAAATGAAAGAAGATGACCAAGGCATCCCATAACCTGAGCTTTGCTATGGCGAGAAAAGAGGGCAATGTTGGAGGCAGAGGCAGCTTACTGATCTTAGTTGCTCAATCACCCAATGAGGTTGTGTGCTCGATTGATTGTTCTTTGCATTCTCATCTTGGGTGCCATCGGGATCTTAAGCTTTAGATTTCGTTTCCATTCTAGTGTTATGTGCATTAGAAGGGAGTTTCCCACAGATGGCAAAATGGAGTTAGGGTCTTTTTCATAAATTAGTTAATGTTGGGTTTTTGCACCTGGACCATGCTTGCATATAATTAGGTTCAAGTTGACGGCGAAATGGAGTTAGGGTCCTTTTCATAAATTAGTGTTGGGTTTTTGCACTTGGACCGTGCTTGCATATAATTAGGCTCGAGTTGCAATAATTGCTTCGATCTTTTTGGCTTTGGTAGTTGATCTTTATATTAGTCAAGTTCTTGGTAGGTTTCAGTCCACTTAGATTTAGGGTCCATATTGAGTGAACTTAATTAAATTGGTTTAGTAGTCTTCTTTATTTAATTAATTTAGTTTTTTTATTGAATTTGTAATTTGGTGACCTTAGGGGTATTAATTCGACATATCAATATCTCACTCTTGTGGTCCTATAAAATTAGAAAATTTGATGAATTTCAAACAGCCGTGTCTCATAGAAGATATTCTTTTAACAAAAGATTGTCGCCGTGGAATATTTTTCTATTTTGTTGCACTGGACTTTATGTAACGTTTCTAGGAAAATAGCATAAAAGAAAAGGCTATATATTTTAATTCTATATATGTGTGTATAAGTTATGCATTTTAACATAAAAGGGAAGACTATATATTTTAATATATCTATAGATATAGGTTATAGGTTATAGGTTATTGAAAAGGGAAAATTATATTAGTGATGCAGCGGGCAAGGACGCAAATTACGGTGGAAATATGTGCGAGGGTGGTTGGACAAAGCCACAAAGGTAGGACAATCGCTGAGAGTGACATCTGGTCCATCAATTGAGGTTAGGTATAGTTGCACATTCGCAATCAGAAAAGTCAATTTGAGCATTCATTATTAGGTTTTAGGAGCTGCCAGTTAAGAATAATTATTTAAAAAATTGGATCGATTTAATCGGTAGGACCAATTAGATCATTGATCGTATTATGAATTGATTTAATTTTAAATAAAAATTGAAGATAAAAAAAATTATTCTATTTTATCAAAATTGTTTGAACTAGCGTTCGAATTGTTTGAATTGTCAAATTGTTTGTGGTTTATTAAAATTAGAGCGATTCATTTATTTGTTTTTCTCTCTTTAGTTTTTGGCATAATTAACACTTTTTTTTTTGGCCTAATGTTTGAACCTCCAAAGCTATTAAACATCTTAAAAGCTAAAAAGCCTAAAATATTCAAACAAATCTATAGAATAAAAGTTCAAATCAAACTTAATATTTTAATTTTTAAATTATGCTAGAAGGTGGAAACCCTTGGTCTCTCAACCAACCCATCTGTTTTGGGCTATCTTTTCCAAAAAGTTTTAAGTTATGAAATTAAACAATATAATTTAGATTATTTGTGTTTTATATTTGGTATTTTATTAAATTTTAAATAATATATATAAAATATACAATGTATATATTTACATAATTATCATGTCACAATTCAATCACGATTCAATTACAATTCAACTAATGATTGAACCAATGAATCGTGAATTGATAAATTTTTCGATTCAATGAATCATATGATTTTTCAAAATTTTCGATTCAATGAATCATATAATTTTTCAAATACTACCAAGAACTAATTAAGAAATGAGAGAACTAAACAAAGACCAAAGTCTATAATATCCTTAGATACAAAGTATATAATTAACCAAAGAAAGTAGTTTTGAATTCGGATCTTTTTTCACTATTAATTGGCAGATTGACTGATGTTTGTCTTGGCATTTTTTTATACTGTTTTGGTCTGAATAAGCCCAAGAGATGAAACAAATGCAGATGTCATAATTTAAGTGCAAATTTTGTGGTAACCTTTTGTGTATATCTTTTCGCACAAGCACTCTCCTATTTATTTATTTATTTATATATATATATATATATATATAAAGATAATTGGGAAACCAATAAAGATTATGATGTCTCTCAATTTCTTTTGCTACTAGATAGTTATTTATTTATTTATATACACGCACATCAAAAGTTCGTTCGAATTCGAATTTCTGATCTCTCACATTATGTGGAAGACTTATACTGTTGGACCACAGGCTACTTCACTACTAGATAATTATCTTCATAGATGAAAATTATAATGAGAATTATCTTCTTGTAAAATTTACTACCGTTCAATTGATGTATTTCAATGAATTATGAATTGTAATATGAGAAAGTAAAATATTGATATTATCATATTTGATATAATGATTTATAATTTAATTAAATATATATTCTATTAGATGATACAAAAAAAGAATTTAAATAAAGCTTAAAAAAGATGTTGAAATTAATTAGCAGCATGGGTGATTGTTAGTATTCTTTCTTTCTTTCCTTCTTTTTTTTTTGAACATTTGAAGCTAATTGTGGTTGCTGTTCCTTTCTTGGTGTTTAACCTTATATAGAAGGGTTTTCTTTAGCAGGTTCCAATATATCAAAGTGTAGCTCTTTTTAGATCTTTTATTTTATTTAATAAATATATAATGCGTATATAAAATATTTTTTTATAAAAATAATTAATTAAGAATTAGATACATTTAATATAAATATAATAAATTAAAATATAAGATAAAATTTGAAATAAAATAAAGAATTTAAAATGTAGTTAGTAGTTATATATGTACGTGAGTCCTGCACATTAGTGGTCGTGCTGGTTTGGAACCGACAGCATTCACAATGGCTAAAAGTTTCACCATAATACACGGATCTATAGTGGAAGCCAATAAATGGAGAATTTGGAAAAACCTCGCCTCCTATTTATTGTAGTATTCACTTCATCATTTAATGATCCAACGCCACAATTGACCATCCAAACAACTTTCTTTCTTAAACCATTTCTTGTTTTCGTTTATGTCCAACCAAACAATAGTCCATATGAAATTTTATTTTTATTTTTTTCATTTTATTTATACACACGCATGTCAAATGTTTGCTAGAAGTGTGCGAGACTTATATTGCTGGACTAGAGATTATTCGGCACAACTCATATGGATAGAATACTTGATGTATAGTTGGCTAACAACAACTAAGGTAGACTAATGATTTGAATGCAGAATTTTTTTTAGATATTTCGAGGATTGCAATCATTATTTTTAGGCCAATTCAATTATAACGCTAATCTTTATTCTTGAAATACCAAAAAACAATTAGGGAAAGTTTCAATAAATGACTACAAATTTAAAATTACAAAATAAATATAGACATAAGTCAAATCAAATATTTGAAAAGTTGTATAATCTATAGCATTGAGTTTTACAATTAATTTTATATTATAGAAGTATCGAGATTTAAAAAAGTTCATACTAATCAAAGCAAGAATCAACATTGCCATTGCATTTAAAACAGATCGCCTCTACATGATTTATATAAAAGAGTGCAAATCGTAAAATGCGTTGACGTTGAAGCTTTGTCGCGAGTGCATAAATGACCTTTAATGCGTATCACACATCTGGTTGGTTGCTTCATCTAATTTTTGCTGCGATTTTATAGTGTAACAATGAAAACGGCGAAATGCTTCCACTTAGGAAAAAAAATAAAGAAAAAAGAAAATAAAAAATGCACATATGATATGGCTGACCATATTGGGTTTTGTCAGGATTTTCACGCAGGGCTGAGTTTAATATTTGTTGGGTTGATTTACATTGAAACCTCCATTAGGGCCGATCCAGCTCTGCCGTAGTGAGGCCCAATCCATGAGAAAATGAGTCTAAACTAATGCTGGGCCCAGCCTTTTTACTGAACAGCAGATGCACTAATAATGCGTTTGAGTTCCAATCTCAAATTGACTATCTGACGACTGACATAATAGAGATGAGGGCGGACCGATAAAAATAATAATAAGTTCCACTTTGATAAATCCTTACAATATTAATTTCTAAACAAAAAATTCACAAGAAAATTCAATTATTTTTATGAGAGAAAAATGTACTAGTTGAAAGAATTAACTTCTTCTTAAACCATAAACGCTCGTATGCAGTTTATTAACTATTTAATGGTATCATAACCTTTTTAAAATTATAAAAACAAAAGAGAACTCGTTACTAAAAGTTTTGGAGGGTATTATTATTATTGTTGTTGTTGTTGTTATTTACTAATTATTGAGAATGTAGGCATTTATTGATAGAATCTTTGATTTGAAAGAACATATTAGGATAAATTTTGCAACATTTGTAAATACTCAAAACTTCATATCTAAGCTGCATAATATGAGACTTTACATACAATATTAATATTAAATGTGTACAATATAAAATTGGACTTAATTGTAAGAAAGCTCGTCAAAATGAAAAATATATTAATGCAATTGCAATCAAGAATTTCGGTTGATGAGCGCTTTAATTCCCTAGACGGCTGGAATGTCAGTTGACAATCCAGTTAAAGAATCTATGTATGCATATGTCAATATATACTTCTTTTAGTTAAAATTCTCCTGCATTCATATGCAATGCATCTTCAAGTGAAATTTTCTAGTGACGACGTAGACGCCTTCTAAATTCTAATGTCTTGTCTTATTTTACTGTCACATTCTTAGGAAAAAAATAATTTTGGGCACTCCTAAAAAGATGTGTTCAAGAAGTCCGGGCCTTTGGAATTTTTTTTTTCTTTGTTTTTGGATTTCTGAAGCACAAGATTAGGAGCGCCAAACGGACTTTCCTCCCCAGTACGTAATAGGTTAATTATGGTACTTTTTCTCTTCTCTCGTTTCTTTTTAAAGTCTATTATGTTGCGCTTTAAATTTTAAAGAAAATAATATAAAAAAATAAATATTTGGAGTAAAAATACAAAATATATTCTTAGATGTCAGAAAATAATATTTCTTAATATACCTAAACTTATCGTTATATATACAAGGTTTGTCCCTACCAAATAGTGTCTCATCAGTATATGTAGAGTGTGGCTCTATCATTATAGCAAAACATTCGCGATTAGTAGGAATGGGCATCCTTATTAAACTATTGTATCTTGTAAACTATCTCAAAGTCTTGGAGTACTCAAATATTCTTATCATTATTAATATTTTTCCCACTGAAATATAAAATTCTAATTAAGTTTACATGGTACGGTTTATATTCCAAGGGAATCACATTAATGTCAATATTCCCAAACGAGACAACGCACTCTATTATTTGAAAAGGACGCGAATGGTGAAATATGGGTAAATATTCCACTTGTAGGAAATTCGATAATGAACTTGCCTAACCAAATTCATATATACTTATTGATGGAATTTTCAGAGAGTTGACTAAACATTGAGTGTATTGGTGTAGTTTTCTGTTGTAGCAGATTTAGAAGGGTTTTAGCGGTAGAAGAATGAGTTAAGTTAGGCAAAGAAACCCACTTATCGACATTTGTTCTCTCTACTATATACATATATATATATATATATATATATAAGTTTAACTTCATTATCGAGGATTTTGGATTATCATAACTTATAATATTGCAATTATAAAACTAGAAGGGTTGAGGGTCTAGACAAACTTTGGTGGAATCCTAGTTCATTGTGGAAAATTTTTACCCTAACATCATTTGATCAAACCTAATATATTGCAAGTATAATAATAATTATTCAGTTCTATTCTTCGTAGTTAATTGCACACTAGTTATAAGCAAAGGTGTAATTAACTTGTCATGTGAATTATTTGTATTAGGTCCAACCTAATTCGAATTGTAATTTTTCATTGATCATAAACAATTATAAGATAACTAATACTTATTCTAAATCTTTTATGTCAATATATATTTCATTATATATTTTATTTCACATATACATGCCAAATTTAGCTAAGCCACAATCAAATATTTTATGGAAAAATATTTAATATACTGACATTTATATATAAGGTAAACATGGAAGATGAAATTAGGGGTGATAATTTTCTAAACAACTCAAAAAAGACATGAAAAAAATCATATTTGAGTTGGGGATTTATAGGTTTTGATTAGAAATGACCCAACTTGTTTCTAGCCCAAAAATTTTGGGGTTGTTTGGTATGTTTTATGGATGACTATCATGTTATATGTTTTGGAGAAATGAATTTTGGAAGTGGGGTCGAAGAATGTGAAAGTGGTATTGTGGAATGTGATGAATTATTGTTTATGTTTTGAAAAATAATTAAAAAATTATTTTGTGGAGTTTTTCTATGTTTGTTTACTCTTTGGGAAACAATATTTTTTATTGTAACAGTCAAATCAATGCCTTTTTTTTGTTGAGTTATTGGAGTGAAAATAAAATTTAATAATATTTTTTATTTTATCAACAGTATATATAAAGGGGTGGGTATTCAGATATTTAAACAAAAAATTAAAGAACATTTCGAGATTTTTGCATGTTAGTGTTTGGAGCCATAACACTAACATGTTTGGTTATATTTCGTTGGAGCAAATTTGTTCCAGCAGAATGAAATCAAACATTAGCTTCGAATTTGGTTTTAGGTCAACTCATCAAACTATAAAGATGTACTTGTATTTTTTCATATATATTTTTTATTTTTCATTTGTTGATGTTATTTATTATATATTATTTTGACCTTCGTGCTTTTTTATTCTAGAAACTATTATTATGAAATTGGAGAAGTGGACGGAGAACAAGATAAAATTGCATTACGCCAAGTCAAGCACTGCAAAAATTTTCTTGAATGTTGAAAGCTAAGTTATTGAAATTTGATAAGTTAATCTCTAGATAGTCATTTTTAGATTTACTTTAAGTTATAGAATAATGACTTCTTATTTTTCATCTTGTTGTGTGACTCCAAGGTCGAACTTTGGTCCGTTTTTAGTCTTTATTTCTTATATATGGATGATTTGAAAATTGATTCAATGAAAAATTTTCAAATCTTTGGTAGTTCAAGTTTTATTGTAGTTGAAATCAAACTCTGCATGTGTTTATTATGTTGAACTATTGAATTTTGTAGCATTATTGTGAATGTGAAGATTGGAATCACACGTTTTCACCAAGAAGTATGATTAATTATTAAATTAGGTGGACCCAAAATTTGATATGATGTTTTTAAAGTTGGAATAGTATTGAGTAGCCCCAAATTTTTATTGCTTTGAGTTGGGTTGAGTTTGAGTAGATTCACGTTACTTTCCCATTTTAACCCAATTTAAACTCACCCAATATGTTCAAATTATCATGTTAAATGAAATACTCATTGAAATAGAAAATATAAATTGAAGTCTTAACAATCATTTATTTGCTTATACCTAGATGGATTTGACCAAATTTGGCAAATTTAAATAAGAAATTTCGTAGGTCTTACTCTGGAATGGTGTCTTTTTCAATAGTTTTTTCTAAATGATTCCATTCTTAACCAATCAGCATTTTCTATTGAGTGACCTTTGACATAATGATATAAGTCTCACATATAAAATGTGAAGATAGAAATTCGAACCCTATTGAGCTCCTTATGTGTGCGTGTACCAATACTTTTTTTTAAAAAAAAATGGAAATCAACCAACACTTCCTCAATTGCGCAAATGCTTTAACAGTTTGAGATCATAATGAAAATGTTGGTACTTTGGTGGGATGAAAGTTAGCTAGATTAGATATATACAAAGTACCTATCCCTAATTACTTAATCAAAATCCATTTCAATTCAAACCAACCATCTCTTGAATGTGGCGTAGGGGCTGACAGTTGAGACGGGAAACAAAAACACAAATGGGCAGATTGTCCAAGTCCATTCCGTTGACAAATTTTAAGACAAATGAAGAGCCAAAAAACCAGATATATAGACAGCCAGTGTTGAAGTAGTACCACCGCCTCCCCAATTGCAGGTTAAATTTGGTCGAAATAAAACCAAGAATTTTTTATTCTTCCATTCACCAAATTATCAACAACCCATCAAAGGGACCAGGCTGACTGCTGCTTGCTATACTTACTTCGGCAGGCATACTTCTTATACGATCAATAATTCAAATTTCTCCATTTACCCTGTCAAAGTTTCAACTCCAAATCTTGACAATGCACGAACAACATTAGTACTATTCAAACAACGTGGTACCTATGTCTCTATCTGGAAATATTATTGTTAAACATATATATATATATATACATACATACATGCGTGTATGTACGTGTAACAAACATGACTACAGTATATATACATAGACAAGAAATTGTTTTTTTTCTCCTACGTTAATTTTCTTTGTTTCCACATTCCAGCTAGCGGACTATTCAAGGTGTTGGATTTTCTCCCTAGTTACTTTCTATCTATTGGATGGGTATATAGCTAGCTAGTCGAGTGTTCGTTACTGGTGTTAATCTACTTTACAGATGGACAAGAACTATTTGTGGAAAATGACATATAGATGGACGTGGGGGAATCTTGTAATTTCGGGGACACTTTCTTCTTCTTACTCTTTCTTTTTTTCCTTTGACCTAAAATATTTATTTATTTTTATTATATTGGAAGAACCATTACATTTATCGACTCACGAATATGGATATGAGACAAAACTAATAGAAAGTTAGAAACTAACGAGACTGAATGGTGAGAGATGAACTAAAACCTAAATTACGACGGGAGACACTAGTTGACATTATCCCTTACCTTCGAATGCTGCAGTTTTTGTTTTTTTGTTTTAATTACAAAGTGTGCATCTTATAATATATAATTCAAGGCTGTATATTTAAAGATTAATTGTTAGATTCTCACATCAAATAAGTATATAAATAGTGGTCTCTATATATGATTTTGGACAATCCTCACATTCTGAGCTGACTTTTTGAATAAGTTAGACCCTAAGTCTATTATTTAATATTATTCAAGACTATATATATAAGAATTATATATTGTCTCCGTAATCCTTAAATATATTGTGTGAGTTATTAGGAATATATGATTATGTAAAATATATATCAATATTTAGTATTTACCGTTTATATATTATTATTTATAATTTCATAAAAGGTTAAATACACTTTGTTCCATTGAAATGTATAACTCGTATCAATTGTGGACTTCAACAGAAATTATACAGCCTAATTATCCCTAAAAATATATCATGTAACATCTACCCCCATTCATATCCCATGAATTCTCATCAATACCCTTTCTAACATTTAATTTTCATTATTTTTTTCACTATTTTTTCATTTTATTTCATCATATTTTGTTCTTTTTTCTTTTTCTCGTTATAATTCCCCACCCCAATTAATCACCCCTCGTTCCTCACCCACCAACAAATATTAATTTACCCTTAAAATTGTTTTACAAAAAATGAAAAAACTAAGGGCTTGTTCGGTTTCATTTCCAAACCTCATTCTACTATTTGAAAATTGAAACGCATTGTTTTTACATATTTTCGCTCGATATCATTTTCATTTTTAAAGTGCATTCTCCAAGAACATATATATCTTATCCTAATAACCTATACATTTTTTCTCTTTATTTTATTATCTCTATCTCTTTCTACCTACGACCTACTAAATTCAATATAATCATTACTTTTCCAATAATTTATCCAAATACAACCTCATTTCCACTAACTAATTTTTCAAATTTTAGAAATAATGAAAATAGAAAATGAGAATGAAAATAAAACCAAACGGGCCCTAAATAATTTGAAACCCTGCGAGAATATAGTTAACTTTGAAATTTAATTTGCACTATTGGCACTTTCAAATATAGAACAGAAAGAAAAATTAATTAAAACTTCTAAAACTACTTCAGAAATCATATAATTTTTAGTCAACCTTGAATTTATATTGGTGTTCAAACTTACTGATATTTGATAGTAACTTCAAAGAGTAGTATTATACACGATATCTATTATCGTTAGGAATAAAATTTAAATTAAGAGTGTGTAAACAAAAAAGACTAAATAGTGATATGACAGATTTAATTAAATAATAACCACTATACCCAAATGCATATGGACATTTTTTTCAAAAAAATTATATTAATGTATAATCACCTACTGCGTATTAATAAATTTAAAAATAAAAAATTACATTTGTACTTAATGTTTTAAATATTTTACTTAATTTTCTTTTATATTTAACTTGATTTGAAGCATTCTCACATATTAATTTTAACAGTAATATATATACACACACACACATTGTGCATAGTGTTGGTTAGCTCTATATTTAATTACAATTCTTTATTTGACCATTAAGAAATCAAGAGGGTATATATAACTCTATTTTTGCAAGTCCAACCACTTGGTGGGACAAGCTGATGATGACTTGATTATGAAAAAATCATATGAACATTGGAATATTAACTTGGCGGATTAAAATATCTGCTCAAGACCTAGGCATATGGTTACACATTTGGACTGGTTGTATCCTATGGGCTAGTCTGTATTTTTGTTATATATGTAATTAATAAATCGGTCTCAAGTTTCAACTATTCAGCTTATATATAATGCACTTGTATTAATTCTAACATAAAATTTCGTTGGTTGACTTGATACACTTTCAAATGTTTGAACGTTTGGTTGACTTCAGCCTGCAAGTCAAGTGTTTAGATTGAAGCCCACAAGCTAGTCAAAACTCTCATTCAAAATGTAACGCAACTTTATGCTTTGTGTTTGAACTCGGCAATTTCATCTTAATATCCATGAAAATGTTGAAACTGCATAAGCTTGTAAGAAAACGATGATTTCTTCGTTTTGTTTATGGAAAAAATGCAATTATGAAGCAGATGTGGTGATTGATCAATTAATCGAATGTCACTTTCCTCATACTTATATATGCATGCAATTAATTCACTTTAACTTAAAAAAATTAATTTGAATATATGTTATAGTAGAAAAATCACATTTGCCCTAGGATCCATGCCTGTTCATCATTGCATATAGTTCTATTTTTAATTTTTAATAACTTAAAAAGTACCACAAATTAATGTGTAGGATCCTCTCCTATTATTATGGATAATTACTGTTAGCTCTTCTCTTGATATATATAAAAATTACAAAGGTTCTTGGAATATTGAAATTTGGTATACATTGATGGAATTTGTTAAATAACAAATTTACTCTTTAAATACACGTTGATAGGAAAATAAAATCATTTAAAACATATACTTAAGAGGACAAAAATGTCCTTCCACTTGCTATGCAATTTTCTATCGAGACACTCATCTTTACTCTCTCTCTCTCTCTCACACACACACACACACATTTCTTGATTTGAAATGCTCTCTTTCTCATACTATTCTCTCTATGTCTATTTGGACTATAGTCTTTCCTTATCTCTCTTTGTTTTCTCTCAGCTATACATTTCTCTCGAGATTATTCTCTATCAGTCATCTTTCTTTATCAGTCACTCTCTTTTGACCATTCTATCTCATCGACATATGTGAAAATAATATAGAAAGTTTATTAAAATTTAGTGACAATCATCAAATCCTGATATATTAAATTTAGAAATTAAAATTTATATAATTTCACAATATTACAGGAGAAGATAGTGTAAGTATCCCTCTTAAGAATAGAACGGGGGCAAGAGGAAATTGTACTTTTCTTCTTAGCTTAATGACCTTTAGCATGCAGCTCACCTTGATCATCGATCAATAGCTCAAGTTAAAATGTAATTTTGGCATGATGCTAATCAATTAGAACACGCACCCATGGAAGATTGGTGCGTTTGGTGGGATGCGAAGAAAGTGCAAATTTGAATTGTTATTTTCTTTGAGAATATGTTTTTATTTTTATTTTTATTTTCAGTTATTCAATTGTACAATATTTTTATACATGATGAAGTTATTAATTATTGTGGCGGCGTTTTCTGCTCGAATATTGCCTTTGAGGAAATTGCTTGATTTAATCTGTAAGAGCATGAGTGGTATATTTTGGGCCATGTGAGATGAAATACTCGATAAGTACTGCCTTGATATTTTTAATAGAAGGGGTCAATTAAATAACATTAGTGAGGAAGTTGCAGCAGAACTCCTGCACACTATGTTGTTATGAGCAGATCTTGAAATCAACAAGAATGTCAACACTTAATATATGGTGCAAGAGTTGTTTGTTAACATGTAGAGGAATTATTATGGATCGAATATATATAAGTTAGCTAATTAGTATTTCATATTTATATATAAAAATAGTGTACTGTTCCATTTCCTCTGAATTTCATCCTATTTTCTTGGATGTTTCCTTTTCCACAGAGGCCATATGGGCTGCACGACACTAAGACCAAACTTTCTCCCGTATGAGAACGAAAGATTTTCCAGCCAACTCCAATTGTTGTGCGCGTGTGTGTGTGGGTGTGTGTGAGAGAGAGAGTTTACTGTGGATTTATTGAAAATATGGAAATTAACTTTAAGTCAATTAATTACTCTTTTAGTTAATGAATATTACTATTGCATTTACTGAGGCCAAACCTGATCTCATAACGTTTTGAAGCAATTTATAAATTGCTTCCCAATGAAACATCTTCTGATAGTTAAGAATAGAACTTCCTATCATGTGTGCTTGCGGGGCATCCCAAACCTAAACGCCCCCTCTTCTTTCCTATATAGTCTTGATATCTTGCAAGTTAGACCACCAAGTATGGTCATAAATTTGAGTAATGTCAAATAAATGATCAAGTAGTCAAATGACTTGAACAGATCATAAGCTATTTTCATCTCTTATATGTTGAGATAATTTTTTGTAGTTATAAAATCCCTATAATATATGTTAACGGGGACAATAATTCACAAAAATTTAATTTTTGTAGCTGAAGTCTGAATATCATCAATATGATTATGTATTATATGTATGTATCACAATTTAAACTTTTAGATCAAAATTGTCATTCAATAATATGTAAAACTTTTCCATATATACCCTATTAATTTTCAAATCTTTAGCTAGATATATTAAGGTGCAAAAGAAGTTTGTTATGAATACTTTGTAAGTTTTAATTGGTCAATCCCACAAGGGGGGCCAAAAAAAATTTAACTCATTGCGCAAGGTATTAATTCAAATATTTTGTTATTAATTTATCAAAACAATCTTAATTATTAAATCTCATAGCAAACAAATCAAATCCTTTATTCTAATTAGGATCCTAAATGAGAGCATCTCAAAACTGTAATAGGCACCACGGCGTTATAGTTAATTTCAATGTCAGGCCTAAATTTAGTTTTAATTTCCTTCACGGATGATTCAGAGTGATCATACAGCTAACCACCGCCTAATACATTCTTATTTTTTGCATTAGATAATATGTCGTTACAAGATGCTGGGATTTCAACAACTACCTTTTTATTACACAAAAACCCCAAATATAGGAAATTAAGGTATCATGATTTCCTTAATAATAATTTTATAAATATATACCTAACCCAGTGCACCCGGTCATCCATATTTGATATAATTGCATCCAAATCTACCCCAAAAGAAAAAAGAAAAAAGAAAAAAGAAGAGAAAAAACAAGTGGCATCTAAATTTCCTTCAAAAGAATTTTTTCTCCTAGCTATTGTCTAAAGGTCCACCATAGTCTATACATGTGCTGTGTTACATGATTAATTTAGATTGATTGAATTATATTTGATATGTGATTGACAAAAAATTTTACACACAAAAAATTTTTAGCCGTCAAAATCTTATTATAGTCTACTCACGTGCTTACCAACATGATCAACATGAATTGATTGAATTATATTTGAGATGTGATTGATAAAAGTTTTATTGTAAATAAAAATTTCTTATCCATATGGTCCACTTTTTCGCGTGCTTGCAAATATAATGATATGGAATCAAATAAATTATACTCGATATGTGAATCAAGTATGGATTGTTGTACAAGAATTTTCTACAAAATGAGTTTATACCTGCCATGCACATCAAATTTTTGTCTATAAATAGACGATAGCCTCCACGTTCAAAACCCATCACCTCAAAGAAACCCTCAATCACATACTTTTCCACCCCAAAAACACTTGGCATAAAACACACAGAGAACAAAGAAACTAATTATGGCTGTCGAGTCCAAGAAGATTGGCATCATCGGCTGCGGCATTAGCGGCATAGCCGCTGCCAAGCAGCTGAGGGAATACGAGCCGGTGGTGTTTGAAGCCACCGACTCCATTGGAGGGGTTTGGAAACACTGTTCTTACAGGTCTACCAAACTGCAAACCCCACGATGTGATTATGAGTTCTCGGATTTTCCTTGGACCCAAAGGGACAACATGAGTTTCCCTTCTTACCAAGAAATATTAGATTATTTGCATTCTTATGCTACATACTTTGACGTTCTGAAATTTGTCAAGTTCAACTCAAAGGTGGTGGAACTTCGTTTCATTGGAGACTGCGAAAAATCCGGTGAATACGGAAGCGTGCTGCCCGGTCACCCTGTCTGGGAAGTTGGAGTTCAGACCGCTCAATCGGAAACTATCCAGGTTGTTTTTCGATTTCCAAATGCACACAGTTTAGTTTAATTTCCTATAATTTTCTCAGAATTTTCCGGGTATTGGTGATCATGGGAAGGAGATAAAAGTCTAAATGCATGCATGTGTAAATCACGTCAAAACCTTTTTCAAAAATTCAAGAAAAATTAATAACTTTCTTACTATCTTAAAATGGTCAGTCAATACGACATAGGACGATTATAAAGTTTTATATATTATGCTGACTTTCTTTTCTCTCTCTCTCTCTCTCTCTCCCCCCCTTTTTTTGCTCTTCTTTTTTTGCATTTCACTTTGAAGTGGTATGCTTTCGAGTTTGTGGTGATCTGCACTGGGAAATACGGCGACATCCCGGCAATACCGAAATTCCCACAAAACAAAGGCCCTGAAGTGTTTAAAGGAAAAGTTCTGCACACTATTGATTACTGCAAACTCAACGAGGAGGAATCAACTCTGTTGCTCAAAGGCAAAAAGGTTGTAATATTTGGCTACAAGAAATCAGCTATTGATTTGGCAGTTGAATGTGCTGAAGCAAACCAAGGTACTTACATACACTTATATTTTATTCATTTATTTTTCATTGAATCGAAAGAATCGAAACTTCCATTTTTGTTTTGATGCTTATCTGTGCATCGATTTTTTAAAGTAATGTGAACATATAAAAAGTTGAACTCAGTATTTTATTGCTTGAAAGTCAAGTAATAAAGAAATCAAGAATCCCAACAAACATACACATTATTAATTCTGTCCTTTGTAAGAATAGTTTCTGCAAGCCTAGTTGATAGATCAATGAACTTTCTATTTTTGGTTAACTTGCCCTCAAAGTCCACATATCTCCGAGTTTAAGCTTGTTTATGGAGTCGTTAGTTATCAGCAATTAATTAATTCAAAAAGTTTCAGAATTTTATTATTATTCTTTTGTTAAATTAAAAAGAATTGTAGATCACAAGGTTCAATCCCATACCACTATTCACTCTTTAACTAAAACAATAAAGTGATGGGTCTGTTGAATGCATATATGTTTTATATTAAAGTTTCTCAATTCAACTTGAATGAAGAAATTTGGCATTAATTTCAGAGCAAAAGTCAGACACAGAAACCAGTAGTTAGAATATTATCAATTTATAATTAACTCAATATAAGTCTTTCATGTTATAATGTTTTGACTTGCACCGTGAACTTTCTTTCACATCTTTCACACAAATATTTAAACTGTGTAAATTAATAATATATCATCACAATAATATATACCTTTTCATCAGTTGAATTGAAAACTTTGAACAACCTAATTCTTGCTTGAGAAATAAGTACCATTCAGAGACAATCTTCAACATTTCAGACAACACACGACTTACGGTACACGCTTTACGCCATATTGATTAACATTATTATTTTCATTTGCATGCACAAATCAAAATCTATGCAACGAATATCTAAATCTTGTAATTTCCTTGAGAGTGATCAGAGTTTTTGGATGCTGACTAAAGAAATTTAATTGTGTTTGAACTGTAGGACCACAGGGCCAACCCTGCACCATGGTTGTAAGGACATTACATTGGACAGTTCCACATTACTCAGTTTGGGGTTTGCCATTTTACATGTTCTATTCGACCAGGGCATCCCAGTTCCTCCACGAAAGACCAAATCAGGGCTTCCTCCGAAACCTAGTCTGCCACATGCTCTCTCCTATGGTAACCCTACAGACATACACACACATATATGTAAAACATATTATAGTTTGAAAAGTCAAGTGTCGTTGATGAGCGGTGGTTTTATTCATGGTTTTACAGAGAAGGGCAGTATCAAAAATTATTGAATCCTATTTAACATGGAAGCTTCCATTAGAGAAATATGGACTAAAACCTGACCACCCTTTTGAGGAAGACTACGCTTCCTGCCAAATGGCCATCTTGCCTGAAAGCTTCTTCTCTGAGGCTGACGGAGGAAAGATTGCCTTCAAAAGAGCTTCAAAGTGGTGGTTTTGGGAGGGAGGAGTTCAGTTTGAAGATGGAAGCAGATTGGACGCTGATGTTGTGGTTCTTGCCACAGGTTTTGATGGGAAGCAGAAATTAAAAGCTATCATTCCAGACCCCTTTCGCAGTCTACTTGAATTTCCTTCTGGCATGATGCCCTTGTACAGGTAAATTTTTTCATGATTATATACATATACAGCGAATTCAAAGGAAAAAAATAGTTTTAATTATTTTTTTGGTTGATGGCAGGGGTACAATTAATCCATTGATTCCAAATATGGCATTTGTTGGTTACATAGAGAGTGTTTCCAATCTTCATACGGCTGAGATACGTTGCAAGTGGCTGTCGCGGCTGGTGGACAATGAATTCAAGCTCCCAAGTTCGGAGACAATGCTTCAACAGACAACCAAAGAGATGGAAATAATGAGGCGGACAACAAGATTTTATAAGAGGAGCTGTATTTCGACCTTCAGCATCAATCACAGTGATGAGATATGTGAAGAGATGGGGTGGAGTTCATGGAGGAAGAAAAACTGGATTGCTGAAGCTTTTAGCCCTTACAACAGCCAAGACTATGAAGAGGAAAAATAATCAAAGCCATCTGATCATGGAATATTAGCTATGTATTTTTGTTGTTTTATATATATATATATATATATTTATTCCTACGATCATGAAATAAATAGTATTGCAATCCATGTAATACATCACTGATGGAATATTAGATATGTATGCTTGTTTGAATGAAATAAAATGTTTGGTATATTTTTCATTTTGTTCAAAACTGACTGAATGGTATTGTGGCGGGTTAAATTATAAAACTCACATAAGCGAAAGAATACAAGTGGAAGTCATCTTATATGTAGTCTTTGATTTTAATTGATTTTAAATAACTTCATAGAAGTATATAAACATTTATGAACTTCTGCATCAGTCAACCTTGCCTAATACAAGCACGAAACACAATTTAATTTAATACTTCTTTATTTTTTTCAATACATACAAACTCACAAGAGCAGTACATGCATGAACGTCAAATATTCATTGAATCAAGTTTACTATTTGTATCCTAGTTTTCTTCTTCTTCTTCTTCTTCTTCCTCTCTCTATCTCTCTCTTGTGTTTTTTTTGTAATTATATTTTATTTTATTTTTTTGGAGAAAAACGATAGCCACCACCACCACCTTTTGTTCTTTTCCGAAGAAAGTTTTACTTTCAAAACTTGCTATTCTAATTCTTCACAGACTTGAGAAATTCACTAAGTTCTTGATTTGTTATAATGTTGTATCATTTTTCCATCAGCTTCTTATAATTCTTACTCGTAGAGTCTTCTATGACTAAGAAGTTTTAATTTAGCAATCCTAAACTCTCCTTCTAAGTCTCCTCTCCTCTTTGGAAGCCAAGTATCTCAACTTTAACTTCAAAAGTCCTTCAACAGATTTTGAATTTGTGAACCTAAAGAAACATCAATCTAACACAAATATTAGGATATATGGTTCACAATTTAATTTAATACTTCCTTCCTTTCTTGATAAATGAACAAGACCATAAAACTAATAATGAATTTTATTAATTACGTTCATGCATTCACATAATTCATATGCTTACTAAATAAATCATTTCTTCGTCAAATAATATTCCTAAAGTCTAATTCATCTTTCCAACAGGCTTGTCCATGTTGACAGCTCCCACGCCCCTGAAATTCCCCTGACGGTGATAAGTATTAAAGGAGATTGAATCATAAATTTTCTCTAGCTTCCAATGTCAGAGGGTGAATATACCATGAACCTACAACAGGAACCATTTGAAACAGAAATCCAGACAACAGAACCAAAATCAGAAGGAACACAAGACATTAACACTTTCACATCACAAAACAATTAAGCAGCTACAGAAGCAGCCACCCTTCTCATTTTCATGATCTTTGAAAAGGAAGTTCAATCCTCAGCCAATAGCTGTAATAATGCCACAGCATATTCTCAGGGAAACATATTCACTTGGAAGTAAAAAATTCCACGGAGAAAGAGAAAAAGCGAATACAAAAGTTAGATATGTGTCGGAATCAAACACTTTTAAGAAACTTCAAGGTTTCATCAATATGCTTTTCTGGTTGGAACTGGTTATTGTAGACAAGTCGACAAACTCCATTCTTGTCGAGGACGTAAGTTTGCCTTCCAGGTAATGCACCGAATAGGTCTGATGGGACACCCCACTCTCTTCTGACCTTGTTACCCTCATCACTAAGCAGGGCAAATGGAAGTCTGTATTTCTGAGCAAAGGCCTACATCATACAAGCACCTCAGACAATTGGCACAAAGTTCACATATACATAAAGCACAAAACAGTAGAAAACAAGGTTTTTTAGGGGATTGGAAAGTGACATGATAGCGTCGCAAGCCACTCTGTGGAAATGAACATTAAGAGTTAAATTGAGTCATAGAGTTATTTTTAATGCTAGGCCCAACTGACAAATCATAATAACTGAATTATTATCATGGTTGCTTGAACATGATATGAATAGATTTAACTAAGTGTGATAAGAAACAAACACTTAATTTTGAAAAAGTTGCCGACATGTCGAACAACTCATTGGTTAGCAGCCAGACAAGGAAGACAGCTAAGCATTGTGGTAACGGCCAAAACCAACCCTCACTTTCTAGAATTTAAAAATTTCAGTTTATGAGACGTATCCATAACAATTTAGCCAGTTACTACCACATAAATGAAGAGATAAATAATCAAGACTGATTTTTAATGATTTATAAATGCAGAAGATGTTATTTTTCAGTTCTGAGGTGAATAAAATATTCAGAAAATGCAGACAGAGTATGCTTTTAAACTACAGAGAAAAGGAACTAAAACTGTAGGCATCAAAGTAAATCTATGATACCTTGTGGGATGCTGTATCATCCCCACTGATTCCGACAACCACAGCTCCTGCTTTCTTAAATTTTTCATAAGAGTCCCTGAAGGCACATGCCTGTAAACATGGTGCAAACATTAATGAGCATCATTATTTTTCAGAAAAATTCAATTTGGACATGGTTCTTGCAAGGTCTGCATGTCACTTTATTAATAAAGGCCAATGCCAAGACTGTGCCTTTAAAGCTTCTTGTTTGCCAGCCATGTCATCAGAAGTGCTGGCTAACTTAAATGTTGTCCATCCGACAAGCCATATAATCTGATGCAGAAGGCAATATTGCAATCTTTTAATCTATGATGAAGCTGAATTGTCCTTTTGTCATGCACATATCATTGTATTTTGAGTTTTCATTAGTTCTCAAAATGCTTTACTGTCTATAATGTAGTTCCAGGTAAAGCACTACTCAAAATTTCAAGAGAATGGGGTTTAAAATTCACAACATACTTCTACATTAGTGATTGCTTCTACTTAGTGTTGAAGACACTCAATATTAGATGTCTTTCCTCCCAAACAGATCAAGTTTTAGTTTATGCAGTGCCAATTGAAAGGTCCTGGATTCAAGTTTTATTGCCAAACATTTGTAATAAATATTTCCAAGTACTAGGTTTTGGAGAAAAGACTACTGTCTACAAGTGACAAGCATTTAGAGATGCCAAATATAAGTTTCTTTCCGTTCTAATTGCTTAAACTTCTACAATGAAGTAGTCTTCAATGCTAAGAACCAGTTCCGCACAGTTGATTCACAATTGAAAACAGAGAACGTGGTGTATTCTTATTCTGTGAAACAAATCTAAAAAAGAATAAATGAATAGAAAATGGAAGGTGTGGTGAGTGAAGAGCATCCAAGTCCTTGCTCAATACTTAAATTTTCTTTCACCTGATTACTTAAATCTTGTGAGACACCGAGTGAATCTAAAGGGGATATAGCACATGCCAATTCTAGGGAAGAGAGCCTGAGAGACAATGTTCTAGCTGTCTAATAACTGACAAAAATGCTCCCATTTTCTTGGCCCCAAAATGTTTAATGGATCTAGTATAGAGAATGCGCATTGCGTATAGATGATAAACATCAGTGTCTTTTTTTCTAAAACCATATTGAACTAATGTGAAATTTTGTAGATATATAAAATTAGATACATTGAAAAATACTTGAGAGAAGACTATGAATAAATAAAAAATCACAGAATCATTAAATTTATAGTATTACTGTGAGATATATTACATTGTTGATTATGAAGTTTGTTTAATTTCTTTTTTGAAACGTCTCGGAGGGGGGAAAAAATTTAAAAAAAAAAGAGTGTTTATTTATATCTTTATACATGTTCTTTGAGTAGTAATTTTGTTCCCTTAGCCATAACAAGATAGAAGTATTTTGGTGAAGTTAAGAATGTTGTCTAAACTAAAAATTTAACATGCTCATATATGTTTACATTTCTTAAGGCAGCGTTTGTTCTTCACTTTCAGTGCTTATATATAGGCAGTGTGTGTGCATGCATCATGTATATGTCTACACACTTACATAATAAACATAAACATACAGACAGACATACATACATGCAAAATTTACATATGTATGCTAAATGCAACATAATTTACTTAGAACTATACTACTACACTAAATGCTACAGAGTTTACATAGAAATATACTGCTATGAATGCTAACTGCTAAATTTTTTCCAAATTCAAACTTGCGAAAACCAAAAACCAAGAATAATACTCCTAGTAAATAAGTATAGACAAGTAGTTAAAAAACAAGGATAGACAAGTAGTTGTTAATGTTAACCAAAAATAATAAGTATATGATTGGATCTATCCATGACTCATTTAACTATTCAATTCCAATCCATGTGAATTAAATACTACGTTGCGAGACTCAGAGCACAATCAAAATTTGAAAGTACAAGCTCCTTGGTTAGTTCTGGGGGTTGAGAGTTGAATATTGAGTAGACTTCTACTTAAATATGAACATGCTAATTCTGTGAAGATACCAATCCAGTTAAAATTACATAATTTCTTATAAAATTATCTAATTTCTCATTACTTAAGAAGGGATAGGATTCTATTAAAATCCTAGCAAAAATCAACCTTAACATCCAACAGAAAAGATATTGTAATTTATGCGGATTGAGTTTATGCATGTGTCCAGTACACTGTAGCTTGGTATAACGTACTTGGACACCAATTCGAGTTTTTAAGTTCCCATTATACATTAAATACAATAATTGTTGAATTTCAATTAATGGAGCATAAATTACAAATGGAGCTTTTCAATTCATTACAGATTCCTACTATGAATTTGCACAAAGGAAACTACTCATTGCCACTTAAAAAATATACCTTGAATGAGTTTATTTTGGAAATCACAAGAAAGTTAAGAAGTGTAAAACATCCAAGCTATTCACACTTCAAAATGTAGAGATACATATAGATCAATGTGAGAATATAAAGCAGGATGAGTGCCAAAACAAATTCACAATTAATGAGAAGGCTGCAGATATATATTGATACTATATAAATGCTCCATATGACAAGCTTTTGATCATTTAGTGCCATATGATCAAGTTTAGTTGGACTCTTTTGAAGCAGCAAATAACCAGAATTTTCAAGCAAGAGGTTTTTCAACTAATCTTCAATTTCCAAATCTGTGTGACGTCAGAAATCGGGAATCACCCAAACACAAAAATGGGGTACCTGTTTGGTGCAACCAGGAGTTTCATCTGCAGGGTAGAAATAAACAACCACAGGCTTGCCTTTGAAGTTAGAAAGGCTCACAGGCTTCCCATTTTGATCTTTCAAAGTAAATGGTGGTGGCACCGACCCTTCTGTCACCTTCAAATTCCCCAAAAACAAATACATAGACACAAACAAAACAAAGAATCATCCATAAACTCTAAAAGGTTTGTTTCCAAAAATAATACAAAAATCGACTACCATTTCCATTTCTGTAAATTTTACAAGCATGAAAAAAAAAGAATTCACAAAATATAATTCAAGAAGAGGGTCATATGTTATGCTAAATTGACTGTTACATTCTGAAATTTCATAGCCTTCCATCAAATTGTAAAGACCAAAAAAGATTTTTTTTCTTTTTTAAACAAGATTAATCAATCTTGGAAAATGTACCTTGGCAACAATGGAACCTTTCATAGAAGCAGAAGAAGGGATTGAAAGGAGGGCTGAATTAGAGCGTTTGAGGCCATGAAATTGAGATTGTGAAGATTTTGAGAAAAGTGAAAGCTTCTGAGAGAATGTGGACTTCGGGGTTTGAGAATGCAGTAAAGAAGTAAGAGTATGATTAGATTGGAGAGAAATTGAAGCCATTTGTGGCCAGAATACAAAGGGAATGCAATGTTCTGCTTGTAGGAAGTATTATTCAAGAATGCCCGTTACACCAAAAGATAAGGAAGACAAGAAGCATATGGTTGGAAGCGGGGTTTGGGGGGAAGGGAAGGTTGCGTGGACAATTGCTGACCCAACACTTGATTGCGATGCTACGGATTCATTACAAGATCAAGATTTTACGCTAATTTGTTCTATATTTTCCAAAAGCTTTTCCAACCCTGATAAAAATTTCAGAATAAAGGCAGTTTCTTTTAAATTTTCTCTTAAAAAAACTCCTCTCAATTCACTTAAAAAATCCTACACCTTAAAAACTACAAGTATCTCCTCATTTTCTTTCCATATCTATCACATTACTTATTCATTTATCATTTTTTCATTTCGCTCATCTCTCTCTCTCTATATATTTATATATGAAAATATAAAACTTTTACAAGTTAAAATTGTTTAAAACTTATGTTTACAAATTTAATTAAATTAATTATAAAAAATATTAATTAAATTTAATTAAATATTATTTATGTTACTACTAAATAATTTATTTATTGAATAACGTATTAAATTAATTAAATTTACTTATTAATTAAATAATGTATTAGTTATATTTAATATTTAATGTATTAATGAAGTATTACAATTGTTCATTTAATTAATAACTTAAGATGTTTTAATTTGATATAATAAATAAATTAATCCTCTAAATATTTTTTATTAAATATTAATCTTCATATTTATTTAAAATAATAATAAAAAATTTGATTATAGGGTGATATTTATTTAATAATCTATTAAATTTAATAAATTAATATTGATATGCTTAAAGTAATTTTTGAGAGAATTAATTAAATTTATGTAAAATTATTTGATTATTACTAAGTATATATTTACTAAATAATGTATTAATTAAATAATAAGTTAAAGTAATTAAATAACTTATTAAACTAATTAAATTAATTTATTTAAATAACTTGTTATTTATATATTAATTATATTTCATAGTTTATGTATAATTAAATATTACGTTTATTTATTTAATAAATAATTTAAGATGATGTAATTTCATATAATATAATATTATTTATTTTTTTAATTTGATGAATCATTATTAAGTTATATATATATAAATTATTAAAAAGTTATTTTACTGAAATAAATAACTAAGTTTATTTATACATAAATTGAAAGTAATAAATAATTAAATAATTATATTTTAATTAATAAGCAACAATTAGTTTATAGTTAATGTACAATAATTAAATTTTTTTATAAATCGATATTAACAATTATGATATAAGCTAATTTTTTTAGAATTAAGATATAATTATGATTTCATGAATAATTAATATTTATTAATATATATACTTTATTCCAAATAATACATCATTTATTAATGTTAAATTTACGAAAATATAAATTTCAAAATAATTAATTAATTAAATTCATTAAACTCATATTTCAACCATTACAAATATAAATACACACACACACACACACCATCCAACTATACATATATATAACATAAAAAAATCATTTTCACCCTACAAATCAAATAAAAAAGTAACTGATTTGACATTTATAATAAAGTTTGTCTTTTTCTAAAATATAAAGAAACAAACAATTTATTCTTAAATTATTTTTCATATTTTTTCAAAACAAAGAGAAACACTTAACACATTCTCCAAATTTTTTTCCAAAAATCCATTCTCCCAAAATTTTTTCTACAAAATTCCCAAAATGTTAAAAAAACATAGTGTTAGTATTTCACCTAGTAATGTGTGGACAATGGAGTGGGCATTTTTTCTTTTTTCTTTTTCTTTTCTTTTGATTTTTGTGTCAATATTTTTCTATTCTTTAATTTATTTTGATTTTCAGTTGGGTTCGCAGGTTGGATACTCCATTTAATTTTATATTTATTTTATAAATATATGATATGTATATTAAATATTTTTTTATAAAAGTAATTAATAAAAATTTATGTGTATTAAATATTTTCTTATATAAATAATTAAGGAAGAATTAGATATATATATATATATATATAAATTATATATACATCAAGTTAAAATAGAAGATAAAAAATAGGATCCAAAATGTTGGGCTCATGGTACAAAGTTTGTGTATCTATTGCATGATTTTCACAAAAACAACTTTTTATGATGATATTTTCACATTAGAATGACTTCCTTATTATTTGCATGCTATGATTTGGCTCAAATTCATCTCAAGTAACTTGCATTTTGCACTAAAAGTAGCGATGTACACCAATAAAGGAACAATCAATTTATAATTAGTTTTATGAACACTAGCAATCTTTTTCTTGCTTGCATAGTTCTTTTATATAAAGAAAGAATTACTTTTTAAAAAATTAACAAATTAAATTAGTTCATTATTAAATTATAAAAACACAAGCTGGCTCAATAAAAGAATAATAACGGCAACCAAAAATTATGGATTGTACTATTCAAAATATTACTATGTTGAAATAATTTTAATTAATTAAAGGAATGAAAAAAAATAGATCACTGATCTACTCGAAATCAAATCTCAATAATTTTTTTTTAATTTAGGTTAAAATAATGAATAAAATAATCCAAGCAAAATACATTGTATGTAAATATCATAAATACATTACCAACAAAGTTTGTATATTGCTTTTTCAGAAATATCATGGTTGTAAATGTGGCAACACAAAAATAACATTTATGATTATTGTTTCATAATATTTATGATATTTGCAATAAAAATCTTGTCAAGTAGTATGTTTAAAAATGGTTGTCGGCTAAATTTGGAAAAACAAAATTTGGTATCACAACCACCTAAAATATTCATATTCCTAATTTCATTTTTGATATTACATTATTTTTTTAAATTTTAAAAAGAATTAAAACACAATTATATAAAAGGACTAAAGATAACTTCCACTTTGAATACAAAAAGGCTTCCTTTTTATTACATTATAGATGACTCTTGTCTTTCATATGTTTTGATAAACTTTGGCTTTTCTTTTTCACCCGGCTTATAAGATCACTAACTGCGAAATGTTGTAGTCCTACAAGTCTTGTGCTAATTGTACTTATTGAGGGAGTTTTGCTGTCTGACAGCAGTATGATCGTTACTGCAATTCAATTAATAATTACAAATCCCTTGACTAGTTATATAGGTTCTGATTTTGTGCTTCAGAAGTACTCCTTGTGGAATTCGAACCTCGTTGAAGTTCTGGCCGTCAATTCTTGTGAAGCTTTCCTCAGCTCCTTTGCCAAGATAGGCATCCCACAATAGAAAACTCCTGCATGCATGCATGTTCCATGAGTTATATATTTGTATCAATAAATCTCATTTGGCTTTAATTTTTCATCGCCCTTCTTAATTTGTGATATACATAAATTGGATTCTGAAAACTCTTTACCTACTGTTGAACGTGGATGCTTTGAAGCCACTTTGTTGAACACTTCTTTCCAATTTGGCCTTGCAAAATGTGTCCTTACCTGAAAAGAAAATTAATGCTAGCTAGACATTAATACTTTGTTGATAACTTAATGTACAATATTAATTGTGCACAATTCTTGTCCTATGGTGATCACTTGTGTCGCGTGCATATATAGAAATCATGGGTAGTACTTATCATACTCTGGTGCCAGATAGAATATCGACTCCATGTTTAGCATGGTTGAGAGCTTGAACCATGGTGATGAGAGTTGATCTTGCATCACCTTCTTCATAAACACTTGTCAGATAATTGTGCATCTCAATTTGACCCTGTCATTCCAGTATGAACATGTAGGCAGATAAAGATTGAAACTAGCTCTCAGATGAGTAATTCGGTGAAACTTGCTGTGATGTTGAAATACTTTTATCGTTTGGGAGGGGGATTGGAAAAAAAATACCTTGTGATCCATCTCTGCCACTTCGTTCATCACTCCTTTAAACCACTCAAAGGATCCAGGTTCTCTGGTAACCCAGTAAAAGTATGCACTCCTTGTCTGCTGTGATTTCTTCTTCTCAGTTGATGTGTCGCATGAAGAGGTGAAACTGTTTGAACTGTCATCTGATCTACTGGTTTCTGTATTTGAGTCCTAAACCACCAATATAACAATAAGCTAAAAAGAAAAGTTACCATGACAGAATAATTTAATTGCTGTAAGAAAAGGAAATTATAAGGGATGGATGGTGTAGCTCCAATTCCCTACCACTTGGTCTTCTAATCTTGTATTGTTCAAGAGATCCTTGAGGATGCTTATGAATGGAGTAGCTCCAATTCCAAGTCCTACAAGAAGTAACACATCATAGTTTTGATAGTCTTGTGCTGGAGCTCCATAGGGTCCATCAATGAGCAGTTTAGGTTGACTGTGCCAGTAAGGTGTTCTTTCTCAGACTTCCCAGAGAATCATTTTAAACAAATGTGAGAGCATAAGATCTATTTGATTTAATTACCCTGTCTGATAAACATTTCCTAGAGCCCCAAGTTTAGTTGGCCCAATCACACATTCTGAATTGTTATCCTGAGTGAACACTCGCTTAAGTTCTTGTGTCCAGTCACCTACTGTACGGATGTGAACACTGAGGTACTCATCTCCTGGTGCAGAAGTCAGTGAAAAGGGATGCCTGGAAAAAAATCCACTTGAATATTAATATGCACATGTGTTCGCAGTAGTGCTTTAAGTGTGACGGTCCTGCTCATTATACCATTCTAATGGATGGATGGTTGGACATTGTAGAAAAATATATTGTCCGCTTTTGTATTTGAATCCATTTGGCTTTGTCATGATTAAGCTGAAGACTCCTCCCGGAAGTACAGAAACCTGTAAAGTACACAAGCACACTTGTAACTTGTTACAATGCTAAGTCTTGCAGTTTAAAATATATTAGGCATTAGTCATCTTTTGAAGCCATGTCGCAATATGAACTTTGATTTATTATTTATTTGACATACTACCGTTTGCTCCTGTCTCTGCAAGTGGCCTTATCGTATTATCATTTTCCACACCATTTTTCCCATTCTTCGTATAAGATAGATCTAAAACTTACACACTTGGCAACACTTTTCCAAAATATGGAACTGGAGTTTATTACTTACCTTCAAGATTTTAACTGCATAATGTTCTGACCTGCAAGTTCTGAGACTCCGTTCAGCAATGTAAAGAAGCAGTGGAACTGATATGTACATCCATGTCTGCCCACATCCAAGAAGTGATGCCACTTTATCCTTGAGTCTTTTTAAGAGTAAATTTGCACTATGCATATATATATATATATATGTCAATGGAAGATTTCTTACCGTTTCTTGGTACCATTGGTGGGCCAAGAACAAGAAGCTGGTTCCATGGATCAGAAGCAATATGTAGACTAAACCAAATAAGTGATGGGAATACCAGAATGCATTGAAGCCGGTCAGTCGGCTGAAGGGTGGAGGCAACTTCACCCCATTTCTTCTAAAGCTTCGTATTGCTAGAGTGTAAGCGATCATCATAAGTGCTACCATGATGATCCCAGTCAAGCCAACAACTCCAGTCAAAAGGCCACCATATGTGGGCTTTACTCCATGGAAGTCAGAAGCTATAAGAGCAAATTTTTCTGGTTTTGATCGAATTATACGGGGAAAATCACATATCAAATGGTTTCCAGCGTGGATTATGATCCCAATTGCTATTGCCCGCGCAATCAGCTGCAGTTTATGACAGCTAGCTATTCAGGAATTACAGTTATGATCAGAAGCCTGCAGAATAATATATATATGTACTAATGTTTCTGACCATGTGAAAATTGACGTTGTCGTCAAAAGGGATGAAGTGCCGGGCTCTTGTGGTTCTTAGCCTTGTCAATATATTGCGGCAGACGGTTAGAAGGATGAGAGCCATGTTGAGCTTGAGTGTCTCTGCTGCTCCCTTTGCTGTTGTCAAGCAATAACCCATTATCTGAAATGCTGCTTTTTGCCTGTATTGAAAGAACTTCCAGGTGAATAGTCCAGCCATGGCCAAAACCCACAGCAGTAAAATCCAGCCACCTTGCCAATTGTCCAACAGGAGGCACTTGAGAGTGGACCCAATTTTCCCCACCATGTTCATGGGCTTAGAGGTGCTTAGATTCTTGCTCAATCCAACACTGGCTGTACTTAGAGGTCTGCTATAGTTCATGTAATCGTCTCTCTGAAGAAGAAGTGCTTCCAACTGCCATAACTGAACCAAGCCAAAATGAGGGATTTTTTTTTCAACAGATATTCAAGCATATAGTGTATACCATTCTGTAGCAGTTATCTGAGACGGATCCTATTATTAAGTAAACTAAAGGAGGCAATATGAAGATCGAGTAGTTATTTAGTACACATTTAAGAGTACTCTTAGAGTATGAGAGGTTTTAGATTTAAATCTCGCTAGACATGTAATTATTTGTTTTACTGATTTGTGCTTATCATCTTCACAATCCAGTCTAATTTATTAGGTAATTATTAAAAATGTATATTGCAATGGTATAATTATTACTTGTTTAAAATTATCGACATTTACTCCACAGTTCTACTGTGAAAGAAATGTGTAGTGAAAGCAAAGTAGAGCTGGGCATACTTGATGATGCCAGTTGATCATTTTAGAGGCATTATTATCACCGTAAAATAATTCTTGGAAATGATACCTCAATGTACTGAAGATTATATGGGTCAAGTTCTTCCATTATCAAAGAGGCGTAATCCTTTGCACGGGCTTTTAAATTGGGCAGCTTATTTGCAGATGCACTCAGCATTATTAGCTGTTTAGGTAAACGAACCACAAATCAGATCACATAATTTCAAGTAAACGACAATAAATGGGAGTGATATACATTTTCTTTGAGAGTTTAGCCAATAAGTACATTTTTACCTCTTGCACTTCATCTCTCGTTATTTTTCCATCTCCATTTCTATCCACCCTGCATATGCGACAATTAATTAAATAATGTCATTTTCTAACCGTTTCTTTATAAATGAAAAATATTTTGTGTAGTTCCTCTCATCCATACATAATACTTTTAATCTATAATTTCAACAATTCTAACTCCACATTTGAAAACTCTTAATTTAAAATCATCTTAATAACCAAATCCAATCCAATTACACAAAAAAACATCTACAAATTTGACATATAGTTGGAATGGCCAGGATGAATTGGGTCTAGACTAGCACTTTTTATTTTCCCCAAATTTTACGCTATGGAAAAAGAGCAGATTATTTTTGTCTCATAAACTTAAGTTAAACATGAGAGTGATTGAATGTAATAAGCCAAAATGAAGTAAAACGTCAGAGTGGTGGAAAATATACCTAGTAAGCCTAAAGTTATTAGTGATTTATCCCAACCGTTAATTTTCTGATGAGCGAGACTTGGGAATCAGATCTACGTTGAGAAATAGAAGGAAATCCAAGTTGGAAAAAGAAGGAAAAAGTTGCTTGCGCATGCTTACATGTCAAAGAATATCTGGAGTCGGGCGTCGAAACGGTCGTCTGATATTTGGAGCCAAAACTCATGCAGCTCCGCCTTTGTTAATCTCCCAGTCTTCTGCCGCTGCCTCCGCGCCAATGCATCGAAAACCCCCAGCGCGAACTCCTTCGAATCTCCCATCCCTACAAATTTTAAAACAGTTGAATTTACCATTCCAGTTTAAGAAGAAAAAGATCACTAGTTTTAGAGTACTTTGACCTATGCATTGGCCGAAGTCTTGTCTGGAGAGTAATCCGTCCTTAGCCAAAACATCGAACCTCGCCTCCACTAGTTTCCACAGCACGTAAGGGTCCGATCCGCCGGTGCTTTTGCTTATGAATCTCAGGCCACCGAGTGCTCTTTCAGCGGTGGATTGATTCCTCAGCATCTTCGTCTGCATCTTCATCATCTCACGCGCAGACGCCACCGCCGCCCGTTGCTGATCCTCTGCGTCCGAACTCGACTTCCTCGCCGACGTCGATATCCGCCTGGAGACCATACGCATGAGCTTCGTCGCCGCTGATGTACTCCGAGCAAGAAGACCGTTTGCCGCTGTCTCGACTCCGGCGGCGTTTTTGCCACTATAGTTGGCGGTCGCCGGCGTGATGCCAGGTAGGACGACGGAATCGTCGTCAAGGTCAAGGGTGACTTCACCCATTTCCTCACCATGAATGTTTCTTCTCAAATCATTGAGGAAAATAGGCAGCATTGCGCCTCCGACAGCACCGTAGAACGGCGGCTCACGCATGTCCCCTGGCAAGTCAAAGGACCGGCTATATTTGGAACTGCTTCCGAACGACGATGTTCTCATCATCATATATTACAAAACTAATCTAAGAAAATTAAAATAAATTTGTGACGATGATGAGTGGTGTCTGGATTAATTGTTCTTGACTCTTGAAGTTGCAAGATAAATATTTTGCTTGTATAGCTTAAAAGACCAACGTGGAATTATGAAAATGGAGCAAAGCTATATAAGAAGGGAAGGAAATTGAAAAGAGTGACGTGTGAACTAGACCCGCTTAAATTACTGAGAGTCCGAGACCCCACCTCTTGAGTTTATATTAACATTTATAACTTTATGTAAATACATATATATATATATATATAAAGTTATTCTTCATATATAAAACTAATTTAATATTTTTTCTTTTTTTAAATAACAAAATTATTCTTCATATCTTGTTGAAATTCAATTTCACCCCGAATAAATTCTTTATCTGGGTCCTTGAGTGAAGCTCGGAGAAACATTCCTCATCCATCGATCAAAGAAGGGATTCAGCACATTTCTACGCGTAGTATAATTTGGACAAAACTTTTTAGATAAATAATTGATGTTGGAATTTCTTCAGGTACTTTTCATTTGATTACCTCTGTTTTCTTTTTGAATGAATACTAACCTACACCTGTTAAAAATATAGGCTTTTAACTTAACTCAATCCTACTCTAAGACCATATATAAATACAACAACTTATTTCACCCCCTATCGTGGCACAGACAGTTTTTCCAAAAATAAATAAATAAATAAATATAACAATTTATTTATTTCATCGATGTGTGATACTAATATCTTCCACGCATGCTATGAATGAATATTTAGAGCGTGGAATAACATGAAATAGGTTGCCCAATAACACCGAATAACATAACATTGGGAACGGACGGCTCTAACACCTTGTTAAGAATGGATTTTGGGCCTAAGTCAACTCCAAAAGTTAGTTCAAGATGTGAGGATGACCTAAGATGATATATAGAGACTACTACTTATTTATTTTATCAATGTAGGACACTAACACATCCCGAGCATACCCAAAAATAAACATTCAGAGTGTGGAATTACATAAAATAGATAACCCAACAACACTAGGTAACTCAATATCAGAAATGAGTGGCTCTAGTACCATGTTAAAGAATGAATTTTGAGCCCAACTTAATTTCAAGAGCTAGTTCAAGAGATGAGAATTACCCAAAATCATATATAAAAATCACTACTTATATATTCTATCGATGTAGGATATTAACACACCCCGCAATGCCCAAGAATGAACATTTGGAACGTGGAATGACATGAAATGGGTTGCCCAGAAACACCAAGTAACCCAATATCGAGAATGGGTGGCTCTAATACCATGTTAAAAAATGGATATTGGGTCTAACTCAACCCCAAAAGCTAGTTCAAGATGTGAAAATTGTCTAAAATCATATATAGAGACTACAACTTATTTATTTCACTGATGTGGAACACTAACACACCATCTGCACACTTAGGAAAGAACATTTGATGCAGAATAATATGAAATGGATGGTCCAACATTACTGAGTAATCTAACATTGAAAATGAGTGGCTCTAATACCATATTAAAAAATAAACTTTGGGCCAAACACCACCCCATAAGCTAGCTCATGAAATAAAAATTATCCAAAACTATATATAAAAATCACTATTTATTTATTTTATCAATGTAAAACACTAACACATATTATATTATTATTGTATGTTCATTTGTGTTTAGAAATAGCACTTTTTGCTTCTCACATAAATAAAGTTTGCTTTTACAAATAAAACATCTATATATATATATATGGGGGAGTCGATGCCACACAGAGGGGTGGGCACCCAACTTCCCCTGAAGCTGCCACATGTCATGTGGCAGCCTTTATATTTCCTTTTTTTTCTTTTTAAATTTTATTTCCTCACACAAATTAGTCATTTCTTTTTCTAAGTCAACAATTATTTAATTTTTCTCTACATTTCCATAGCAATTTGAGGCCAATATCAATATCAAGTGAGATTTTTAATTTTAGTGAAAAAATATAAAAAGAAAAATAAAAACTTTGAACATGATATTTTTCTTAATTTTTAGAAAATTCACAAATTAAACGTAAGACCAAAAAATTAAATATAGAATTATTAATGATTAGTAACATTTCTAATAAAATTATAGTAAAAAAATTATTACTATAATTTATGATAATTTTATTTAGTTCCATATAAATGTTGCTAACTTTTAATAGTGATAAATTTAAATATAATTTTTATAATTTTGATAATAAAAGTATATGGCAGTTTATATAAAATTGGCTTTACGTCCCAAAATTGATTGGTTCTACTATTGTTATATCCGATATCACAATAGATGATGATTTTGACAATGAAAAAAAATCTAAAATTAAAAAAAAAAAGAAAAGAAAGAGAAAGGAAATACAAAAGCTGCCACATGACATGTGGCAGCTTAAGGGGGAGTTGGGTGCGCACCCAGCTGTGTGGCACCGAACTCTCCCTATATATATATGTGTGGAGATAAAATTAGAAATTATAATTTTGGGGATTAATATTAAAATTTTTACAGAATATGAAGGATAAATTTATTATTTTTAGGATGACAAAATATTAAATTTTTAATAAAAATGCATGTTAATATAATTTAATATAGAGTGGGGGAGGGATGATTGTCCATGCCAACTACTCTGTCCCTACATAAATTTATGAGATAAATGGTATTAGTAGAGTGTGTGTGTGAGTGTATATATATATTTTCCTTATGATGTTATGAGAGTCATACATCATAGAGAGAATATATGGCATTCAGTTTGCGTTGATTCATATTTTGAAGATTTTTTTTCCAAATTAAAGCATTTAATTGTGATCAAAGCTAAAAGTAATTCTCCATAATTGAGGCTAGATATGTGCAAAATCTTCCTAAAGTGTAGTTGAAGCTACCACTTTTTTGATTGATTGGAAATACACGGTCACTTTAGATTGAGGCACCTTTGGTTTGCTAGGGCAAAATTTTGGTACGTACCATTGAGAATGATGACGCAGCACTTGTTTCTGAGTTGATCTTCTGGTGGTTGTGGAGTAAGCTTTACTTCTAAGTACCATAATTGGTTATATAGGAAATGGCGTTGCCAAGCGAAATTTGTTCACTTATTTATATAACATGGCTTTTATTGCGAAAATCGGCGGGATATCAAGTTCCACACATTTCTTTATGTTATTGTATAATTTAATGGGTTTGTTTTATACTTCAAACCATTAAAGAAGACAATGCGATGATAATGATGATGCAGAAAAAGGAAAATAGAACAATTAAATTCAATATAGCTGTCATTCGCTTAAACTTATAAAAAAATTGTATTGTGTTGTGTTTTATTGTTTTTCAAGTTCATGACAGTGACAAAGGTATAAAATTAAAATTATTTGACTGTTATAAATTTATGAAGTGACGAGTGAATCATACAATTAGAAAGAAAATACAATCAATCTTATTATATGATATTTCTAGCATCGTTACTTCTACACTTCCATATCCGAGAAAGAATATTAGCACACATCACTAAAAAATGCTAATACTAAAAATATAATAAACTAATGTGACAATTATATAGGATTACTATTTGGCTGACAACTATAGTTACTAAATATGTGATCTAACATCTCAAAAAATTCTTATATAAAATTCGGACATGAATTAAATTAGTTGTAGCAGTACAGAAGTGCTCAACAGAAATCTAGATCTTTTTTTATAACAATCATGCACGTAGGCGGCTTAATTTTTGAGCCAATTAAAAAACGAAATATGTAAATAATATATTAGTTATTAATTTAAATTTTTTTATTTATATATTAAAATTTATTAAATTAAATTCTAAATAATAAATAGTTAATTTTAATTAATATTCTAATATTTATTTTATACAAATCAAATACTGATAAGTGCCAAGATAGAGATGACTCATGACAATCAAATCAAATCTAGCGGCCTAACAATCTCAAGCTAATCAAGTTGGGACATGTGATGCATCCATGTTTGTGGGCCAATCAAATCAGAAATGTTTGATGTTATCTTTTAATATTGTATTAAAGAGATAATTATCAAATCTGTTTAAGTTATTTCAGAGTCTCCTGCTGGGCATTTATATGAAGGGATGTTTAGAGATTCTCATATTCACATATTCACATACACATACTCATATATTCTCCTATACACATATTCACATTTACATATTCATATATTCTTAAGCTCCAAAACTCAAGTCTTCAAGATTTAAGTTTTTGTTGACACGACGTATTGCTACCACAAAGGTCCTATACCTTTTCAAGGCATCAAATCATCAAGTCTTTTGATCTTAGAGTCAAGGTTTGAGTTTCAAAGAAATTTCGTAGTGTCTTTTACCAAGTCAAAGGATACTACACCACATGTTCAAGAATAAGTTTCAAGCCCTTGGATTATATATATTAGGAGAAGAATCAGAGGATTAGTTTTGTTACAGAATTTATATTTTTTCTCTAATAAATTGTAATTCTCATATTATTCTTTAATATAAATTTAATTTGTCCATTATTTTTCTTTGTCTTGTGATTTAATTTTGCAGACAATGAAATTTGTGTGAACAAATTTCTAGCACGCCCAGTAGAACTCGAATCTACCCCTCATCTCTTTCTCCCGTTCGAAATTTGAAGATATTTGCAACCAGTCAATGGCACCTAAGAGGAACCAACTCGCCTTGGCTAGGAAAGATACTACTGATGCTGCTGAATCTATAAATCAACCCATGACTGGGGGCAAGAATATTGATTTCATTCTATCTGATAATTCTGACTCTGGAAGTCCAAGAGAAACAAATCCTAAGGTATTCTCTTTTGCTTAACTGCTGACTACAATGACTGGAGTGGCAACAATGGACAAACAACTTGCTCAGATAGCTCAAGCTATAGCTGACCTCCACAAGATTGTGGAAGAAAAAGATCAACAAATTGCGCAACTCATGAACAAACAAGAATATTCTCATCTTGGAGGATTTAGCTACAATTATCAATCTTCCCTTGGTCATACAATGGTGTAGAACCAAGTTAAGGAGATATATTACAAGCGAGAAGCTGATCGAAAGATCAACTACTCTGCAACTTCTATTACTACATTGTTTGTTCAACAATTGCAGGACATGATCACTAATACTATTAAAGCTCAGTATGGCATGCCTTTTCAAATTTCTATTATGTATTCAAAGCCTTATGTGAAGAGGATTAACTTATTGAGAATGCCGATAGGATATCAACCCCCAAAACTTCAACAGTTTGATAGGAAGGGAAATCCAAAATATCATGTAGCCCATTTCATAGAGACATGTAATAGTGCAGGGACGTACGGTGATTTTCTTGTGAAGTAGTTTGTACGATCATTAAATTAAAATGCCTTCAACTGGTACATTGACTTAGAATCTGAATCCATTGATAGTTAGGATCAAATAGAAAAAGAATTTTGAATTGCTTCTATAGTACACACTGGATTGCGAGCATGATTGAACTTCCTAATGCAAAATAATGGAAAGACGAGCCAGTGATAAACTACATCAATTGTTGGTGTGCATTAAGTGTGAACTGCAAAGATAGACTTTCAGAAACGTCTGCAGTAGAGATATGTATTCAAGGTATGCACTGAGGACTTCTTTACATTTTTCAAAGAATCAAGCCTCGCACTTTTGAAGAATTAGCCACTCGTGCCCATGACATGGAGCTTAGCATTGCTAATAGTGGGTTTGGAATTCCTATTGAAGAACAAAAGAAAGAAAGGAAAGATTCAAAGAAGAGTGAAAAATATGGGAAAACTACTACTAAGGAATCCATGGCAATCAGGACAGCCTCCATAAAAATTCCTACAAGTGACAAAAAGGTTGTTGAAAAAACTGAAGATCAACGCATCCCAACAGGCAAGAAAACATTGAAAGAAATGCAGTAGAAGAAGTATCCATTTCCAAATTCTAATATTTTTCATATTTTTGATGAATTATTGACAAGGACGTTGATTGAATTGCTAGAATCAAAACATCCTGAAGAAGCTGGAAAGGTAAGTGATCCAAAATATTGCAAATATCATCAAGTTGTTGGGCATCCAATAGAGAAATGCTTTGTCTTCACGGATAAGGTAATAACATTGACAAGAGATGGAAAGATAATTCTTGATACGAAAGATATTGTTGGATCAAACCTTGCTAGCGCTATAACTATAGCAGATACCACATGTGTTGCCAGCAAAAATAGTGTTTTCTCATCTTCACTCATGGGGGCATCAACAATGCTTTAGTTTGGAAGCTTAGATCTAGTGCTAGTGGGACCCAATTCATTGATGAAGTAACTAAGCTAGAAATAAGTTCTACTATTGAAATTGAAGATAGCAATGAGTGGACTCTTGTGACACACAGACGAAGAAAAAGACGATGTGTTAATCATTCTCGTCCATTAGCATTAAAGTTCTCACATATGGCCAAACGCCCTCAACTAAGGACGACAAAGAGTCTAAAGGTTACAAATAGCAAGCAGGAAAATTCATTTGTAGGTTACAAAAGGATTCAGGTGACTCTAAAAGATTATTTTCTTAATAGATTCTTTGATCAAAAGGTTGAAGCAGTGCATGCTATATCTTGTAAAATTGAAGAGCAACACTCCACTTCATGTTGTATGGCCATTGCTTTTATAGATGACAACTTGTTATTGGGATCAAAACTTCACAATAAGCCACTTTTTGTCTCAAGATTCATGCAGGAGCAAAAGATTAACTGCATACTCATTGATGGAGAATTTTCCATCAATATCTTTCCAAAATCCACCATGAAGAATTTGGGGATTTTTGTTGAGGACCTCTCATGTAGTCACTTAACTATTTAAGGTTTCGGTCAAGAAAGCCAACAAGCCATTGGTATGATTCGTTAAGACCTCATAATTAGGAAGTTGGAAACAAGTACTTTATTTCATGTTATTGATGCAAGTACTTCCTACCATATACTTTTGGAACGGCCATAGCTTCATGAAATTGGAGTAATACTTTCCACTCTCCATCAATGCTTCAAGTATTCAAAAAATGGAGAAGTTATGAAAGTTGATGTAGATGTAAAGCCATTTACTAAAGCCGAATCATACTTTGTTGATGCTAAACTTTATCTGAATCTTAACTCAATAAGTGAAGTGCAACTTGCAAAGGCTCCAGGAAACCACTTCGTTGAAGGGAGATAATATTGTTCTAAAACTTTTAGTAAACTAACAAGTATTGAGGTTTCAACGAGCAAAGAATGCGAGCGTAGTGATGATTCCAACTTATCAAAATTTTGATATGCAGGCGTCTCAAGAGAAGAAAAAAATTCTAGTTGGAGTATGTATTGAGTCAAATGATGCTACTTAAAGCCAATTAAAGGTGGTAGAATCAAGCGAATGTCAAACTATAAGGAAGGACTTTACCATGCCTATTGTCAGCATAAGCCCATCAATCCATAATAGACCGCTATTGTAGGGGTTTTCCACAAATAATTTGAGGGGACATTTGATCCTAAGGCGTATAAGTTACTTGAAAAATTTAGCTATGACTTTGTTAATCCACCAAATATAAGTGAGCTTAAACCTGAGTTAATCGAAGAAAATGTTCATGGACTCAGTGAAGCACAACAAAAACTAAGGAGATAAGGATTTTATGTTGAACAGTCAAGGGTTAGCTTGGGATTCACAGTTGCAGAATCGATTAGGATATGTGTGATGAAGAATGATAAGTGTGCTGAAGTTCAGCATATTTCTGCAGAAAATCATGTGAAGTAGGAAGAGCAAAAATAAAATAATTATTGAGTTTCTATATTTGATTGTCTCAGTACTCCAATTACTCGTCCTTCTAACTTTAAAAAATTTAGTGTTAAAGATCAAAGTAGGTTTAATAAAGGTCTATGTCTGAGAGGTTATGTGTTAAATATACTTGGAAATAATGCTGCAAAAGAAAGTGTTGACAATAAAAGTGATATGTTGGAGTAAAAAAATGAGAGTCAAACTCTTCACTTATCCCAATTGAGTGGAGCTGGATCTATAATCTTAGTCATTAATATGGATAAACCTGTAAAAATAAAGTAGCGCATTATAAAACATCCGTGCGCAAAGAGTAGTGTAGATGAAGATAAAGTGGAAATCTCCATCCGTTCTAATTACATAAGTGTTAAAGAGAAGCTAAATCCTACGTTGCATGATCCGTGTCTTGAAGAATTTAATAGATTGGTGGCAAGTGGTTTTATACAAGCTACAAACTACCTAACATGGATAATGGTGCCTGTCTCAGTTTCAAAAATAGATGGAGCATTAAAATGGAGTATCAAATTCTAAAGAATGAGAGTTGTTGAGATCAAACAGCCATATGAAGAAGAAAATGATGAGTTACACACATGTAATCATATCATTATTGATGAAGAACCAGATTCAGAAAGTCCTAAATTTGAAGTCCTAAAAGCCTCTCCACAACTTGAAGATGGTGGATAGGTGACTGTTGATGAACTCAAAGAGTTGAATCTTAGCACGATAGAAGAGCCCTATCCCATATTTGTTAGCAAGCTTCTAAATCTTGAAGAAAAAGAACAATATTTCAAAATTTTGAGTGAGTACAAGGATGTATTTGCTTGTACATACAAAGAAATGCTAGGATTATATCCAAATTGCAATTCATCACTTTGGCATAAAACATAGGGCTTGTCCAGTAAAACAGTCGCAGTGACTGTTTCGCTCAAATCTCATCCCTCTAATCGAAGCTAAAGTTAACAAGCTTATTGATGTAGGATTTATCAGGGAAGTTAAATATCCAACTTGAATCTCTAGTATCATGCCAATTAAGAAGAAAAATGGTCAGATACGTATTTACATTGATTTTTGAGATCTAAATAGGGCATGTCCAAAGGATGATTTTTCATTATTATTGAACTCATGGTAGATGCAACCACTGGACATGAAGCTTTATCTTTCATGGATAGATCCTCTGGGTATAAATATATTAGAATGCCACCATAAGATGAGGAGTGTTCAACTTTTCGCACACCAAAAGGTATTTACTGTTACAAAGTGATGCCTTTTGGGTTGAAAAATGCAGGTGCGATTTATCAATGAACTATGTAGAATATTTTTGATGACATGTTACACACAAGGGTAGAATGCTACGTCGATGATCTCATGGTCAAGACTAAAAAAAGAGATAATCACTTAAAAGATCTCCACATGGTATTTAATCGACTAAGGAAATACAACTTGAAGATGAACTTGCTCAAGTGTGCATTTGGTGTCACGTCTGGCAAGTTCCTTAGCTTTATAGTCCGATATCGTGGAATTGAAGTTTATCCTACCAAAATCGATGCTATCCAGAAGATGCCATCACCACAAAATCTTAAAGAATTGCATAATTTACAAGGTAATCTCGCATTTATAAGAAGGTTCATATCAAATTTGGCTAGAAAATGCCAACCATTTAATCACCCAATGAAGAAAGATGCTCCTTTCATATGGGATAAAGGGTGTGCAAATGCTTTTGAGAGCATAAAAAAATACCTCATGAATCTACCAGTTTTGGGAGCTCTTACACCTGAAAAACCATTGATATTGTACATTGCAGCACAAGAATGGTCAATTTGATCTCTAATAGCTCAAGAAAATGATAAAAGAAAGGAGAAAGCTTTATATTATTTGAGTAGAGCCTTAACTGAAAATGAGTTGAAATACTCCCCTGTTGAGAAAATTTGCCTTACCTTATTTTATGCAATCAGAAAGTTGAAGCACTATTTTGAGGCATATTCTATCTAACTCGTTTCACGTGTTGATCTTGTCAAGTTTGTAATGTCAAGACTAATGCTTTTAGGAAGATTGGCTAAGTGGTCTATTATATTCAATCAGTATGAGATTACATATGTTTATCAAAAAGTAGTTAAAGAACAAGCTCTTGCTAATTTCCTTGGCGTATCACCCCATTCCTACAGATTGAAAAATATCTGATGAATTACTTGATAAAGATGCCCTTTTCATTGAGATCTTGCCAACATGGATGATGTTATTTGATGAAGCAGCTTGATCTATTGGAGCGGGAGCAGTGATTGTCTTTATTTCACCAGAAAGGCAAGTTTTGACATATTTTATAGTGTTAAATGAATTATATTCTAATAATGTTGCGGAATATTAAGCATTGATTATTGGACTTCAAATGGCACTGGAAATGAAAATTTTAGAAATTGAAGTCTATGATGATTCAAAACTGGTTATCAATTAGCTTTTAAATATCTATGAGGTTAAAAGGAAGATTTGATTCCTTACTTTCAACTAGCCTCTTGTTTGTTAAAGAAGTTTGAAAGTATTATCTTAAGTCATATCTTGAGGAAAGGAAACAGAATGGCAGATGCATTAGCTACCCTGGCTACCACTTTACTCTTTTCTGAAGAAAAAACGACAAATATCCTAGTGTGCAATAGATGAATTGTGCCTTCACTGATTTATCTTGACCGTGATGAATCAAATGCCATATTAGTCTCAGTTAGTGAAGATGAAGATTAGAGGACATTATTGATTGAGTATCTAAAGCATGAGAAATTACCATAAGACCCTTATCGTAGAACGGAGGTGTGTTGAAGGTTATCTCGCTTAATTTTGTACAAAGATATTTTGTATTGTTGATCTTATGAAGGTACTTTTCAACGCTGTTTGAGTGGTGAAGAAACAATTGAAGTTATGGCTGAGGTACATTCTAAAGTTTGTGAAGCTCACTAGTCGAGTTCCAAGCTTTATTTTCAGATTAAAAAGATGGGTTACTACAGGCCCACTATAGTTAAAGATTGTACGAATGAAGAGGTGTGAAGCTTGTTAGATGCATGCTAACTTTATACAGCAGCCTCCTGAACCCTTACATCCCACAGTTGCTTCACGGCCATTTGATGCATGGGGTCTTAATGTTGTAGGTCTTATTACTCCCAAGTTATCGGCTGGTTATGCTTACATATTGGTAGCTATAGACTATTTCTCCAAGTGGCAGAGGTCATCCCCCTCAAGGAAGTAAAGAAAGAAACTATTGTGGAGTTCATTCGATGTAATTTAATTTTTAGGTATGGAGTGCCACGTTACATCATTACTGATAACGGGAAGCTTTTTTACAATAAGTTGATGGATAAAATTTGCGCACAATTTGGATTCAAACAATATAATTCCTCGATGTACAATGTGGCTGCATATGGTGTGTAGAAATGTTCAATAAAATTTTATGTAATCTGCTAAAGAAAGTAGTGTCAAAATCTAAAAGAGATTGGCACAAAAAAATTGGATAAGCTCTTTGGGCATATCGAACAACTCATCGGATTGCTACCTAGGCCACTCCATATTCATTGGTTTATGGGGTTGAAGCTATTCTCCCTCTTGAAAGTCAAATACCTTCATTTCGTATAGAAATTCAAGAAAGACTCAATGCTGAAGACAATGTTCATCTTCAACTTGAGGAATTGAAAGCATTGGATGAGAAAAAACTTGAGGCATGACAACAACATGAATGTTATCAAGCACGTATGACAAGGGCATTCAATAAGAAAGTTTGTCCTCAATCTTTTCAAGTTGGAGATTTGGTGTTGGCAGTAAGAAGGCCCATTACAATCACATAGCAAATGGAAAATAAATTCATGTCAAAATGGGATGGTCCATATGTGATAAAAGAAGTCTACACTAATGGTGCTTACAAGTTAGTTGATAGAGATAGATTGCACATAGGCCCTACAAATGGCAAGTTTTTGAAGCGATATTATCCATCAGAAGAAGTTTGCTCCTTGACGCACGAACTTAAACTGCATGTTGCTCTTTGATGCATGAGCTTAAACTGCATGTTGCTCTTTGACACATGAGCCTAAACTGTATGTTGCTCCTCGCTCATGAGTATAAACTATGTACGATAACCACCAAAGGTAGTGCATGTGGTTAAACTGCTAACTTTCTCTACTAAAGGTATTTTATGTGGTTAAAATATTAAATACCCCACCTAGTCCAAGGTGGTTAAGCAATGGATACTCCTGGCTTGCACAAGTATAAACCGTGAATGGCACCCCACTAAAAAATAAATGTTTACTTTGAATTACGTAATGACTTGATCCCCTTGTTGGGGTATGTAGGCAGCATGAGAGTTATCTCCCAAGTTTAGTTACATCAATAAAAAAAAGGGGGTTTGTTCGGAGGCTTCCCAAGTTCAATCATATAATTGGAGCAAATTTGGATGACTTATTTCCTAAAGTTCAATCACATCATTGGAATGTATTTGGATGGCTTGCTAAGTTCAAACACATCACTGGAACAAGTTTTGAGGATTTTCCAACTTCAATTGTATCATTAGAGCAAATTGGGATAATTTACTTCTTTAGTTCATTCAAATCATAGGAGTAATTATGGATGATTTATCAAGTTCAAGCATATCATTGGAAGAATTTTGATTGCTTCCAAGTTTAATTTATTAAGATAGCCAATTTTACTCATGAGCTTAAGTAAGTTTATTCCACTCAATTGTTAGGGGCATGTAATATAATTTTTTCTTTGAAGTTGTCATCAATTTGAAGAATTAAAAAATAAAAAGAAAATGCACAAGGAGAATTCATAAAAGAACAACTTATTATTGCATATGTAGTAGTCAAGTATTCTTTTATATCAATTGTGCTAAAAAAACAAAAAAAGCTAAGTAGCTAAGTGCTCATGCAAGTATATTAAAAGCTACTAGTTCCTTGTGAGATTCTTCAAGTTGTGCGTCTATTCTCTTTAAAGCCTCAACCTCTTGATAAGTCAAAAATGGAGCGCCTTCAAGTTTTGAAACTTTATCTGTCTTGGTGGCTACTTCTTTCTGGATAATGGACAAGTTTTCTTCAACCTTATGGAGTGATGAGTTTGTGAATTTTTCCTTATTGCTTAACTCAATAAGTCGTGTTCTTAATTCCTCTTGTTGCTTGGTGATTTGAAGAAGCTCATTCTTGAGACCATTTACCTCTTCAACTCTCTCACTTTCTATTGCCTTAGCCTAAAAAAATCTTGTTGTGCAAAAAGCAGTGCTTTCTCATGGGTTTCTTGTGTCTCTTTTTGAATTGAATTTGACTTAACCTTTATGTAGTTGGATGCATGCTCAAAGAAAGATCTCAAGTGGTCCTCTAAAGATGATGTATTTTTTATGTATGCTTTCATCTCTGCAATCAAATCATCAATTGTAGGCTTTATCTCTGAGAGTTGCTCAAATGGAGTTTTCATGATCTTTTGACATATCCGTTCTTAATAGAATTTGAGTAACATCTGCTCAGCTTCAGTCTTTATAATTCGAGGACAAAATTTAGAAATTTCAGCAGTTGGAAGTGCCCAAGATGGAGTTTCAAATATCTTTTGGGGCTTGTCTTTTCCAGCAAAAACCTTATCATGTGTAATTTCAAGTAATATTACCTTTGGCCGCTTATTGGAATTAGCAGTATTATGGGAAGTTTGCATGCCACCATCAAGAAGTTGAGAAATATTTATTTTAAGCAAGTTAAAAGAATTAGCCCCATTTATCGAACCAACACTACCTTCAGAAGTAATTGGGACTAGTATCTCAAGATCTGCAAGCTATATCATAAAAAAAAGATAAGAAAAGAAGAAGAAATTAGTGCAAAGAATTAGCAAATATATATGTAAAAAGAAAAGAAAAGAAAAAAAGAGAGGGATACATGATATTAATAATAAATAAATAAATAAATGACTTTACATATTTTGCTAATTCACTTAAAGGTAAAGAAGAACTTGAGACGTCTGCAAAGAAATTTGAATTAATATTGATATTATCTAAATCCAAAACCTTTGGCTTCTTCTTGAGTATGCATTGGTTATTGGAGTTGTCATTGAGCAAGAAAGTATAGAAATTGTTCCATTTTCTTCCATTGGAGCATCAATAGGGAATGAAATCTCGAGTAAGTCACGATGCCTTTTAGATGACATTTAAGTATGTTCAGCAAGGTTGTAATCCTTAAGCTCCAAATTCCTTTCTTTAACTTTCCCTAAAATAATAGAATTTTGAAGAGGTGAGGCCGCTAGATTATTTTTGGGATCTTTGATTAAAGTTTGTTTAGGACAAGATCGATTCTTACTAGGATGTCTAGACTCATATGCATGATGTTCAATTTTATCCCCAAATTGATTAAGTTGACCAGAATTTGATGCCACATCTCTTTGATTGACTTTGAGAACAATCTTAGTACCTTTTGTTTGCAAAGCTTTCCAGTGTTTATCCCACCAATCTGTATATGCCTTTGTGCCAATGGAAAGGAAGAAGTATTGCTAGAAATGACAAGTTTGTAAGATGTGTTTAGTAAGGTACATGACTGCCAAATTTGAACAAGCTCATACAAATCACAAGTAAGAATCTCTTTCTTTAAGTTGCCCAGGACGTGTTGACCAAATCCACATTACCGGCTAAATCAATGAGGGCTATAAACTTCAATGATATGCTCTTTTTCACATCGAAATGTCAAATAACTAGAACGAAGAGCCACAAAAAGATCTTTATAATTATTTGATATACAGGGGCCATCTATTACTGTGAATTGCTTGCATGGAAATAAGCGTAAATTTTGAATAGCTGAAAGGTTGATATTGAGGAATAAATCTCACACCTCTGAAAGATCAAAATATTTGGTCATGTTCTCTCTCGCATATTTGACCATCTCAGCTCCTCCTATATCAATCTTGGATGAAAAATGAGTGCTAAGGTAGTACCCTATCCAACTGTGAACATAATGAATGGGAAAGATAGAAATAGATTCCTGAAAACTTGATGAAGTTGATATATTCCTTAAACCACGGTAGATGCCCACCAATACAGGAACTACAAGAGAAAAGCAATCACCGTTCACCATTCTACTAGCAACCTTGAAGACTGTAGCACGAATCAAATTTTCTTTCTGATGTGGTAGAACAAAACTGTAGAACCAGCATGAAAGAAAAGCAACCAAGTAGGTCTCCCCTTTAATATCTTCTTCAACCCCTAACATCATAAAAGGCTCATTATATTCCTTGGTGTTAGACAAAAGTGATGCATGGATTTTTCCACATGGATTGTGAGAGATCTTTAGCTTAGTAGACCTCTTCTGAGAATACCTCAAAGGGGGCTCCGCATCTCAATTGTCCTTTAAACTAAAAGTCAATCCAATCAGAAATAGGAATGCCATCAGAGTCCTTTGGGAGCATATGATAAGCCAGGAATAAATATTTGCAGTTTTGTGGTAAAGAAAGGTTATGTCTGTCATCACCAAGTAGTTTTTTTGTAGTGGGGATGGATTCATCATAGAAACATACACGGACAAGTAATCCACCAAATACAAGAAGATCCCATAAAGAAACTAAAAATTCACCAGTAGCAGTATGCTAAGTGTTCGTGGAAGGGCACTGCAGCTTAAGGAATACTTGGAGGATATTCTTATGATAGATGTATGTGAAGAGCGAGGCATGAACTGCTGCATAGACCCTAGCTTGATGAAGAACATCTGCATAATAGCCTAGCATATCCTCTGTCCATTCCCAATAACCTGTATGAAAAGATACTTCCCAAATCTTGATGCGGGAATTCTCAATAAATGTCCATTAATGTTGGAATGACAACTTGTAAATAAAAATTCTGAGCTAATGGCTTTGGCATCACAAAGAGATGATTTCAAGAAAAGTATCCTTGAACAAGATGTAACACCAGAATATGGATCAATCATTTCCTTAGTTGCCTTTTCGGACCATTGTTGGATATGCATGGAGTTACTAGGAGGTCGAGGTATGAAATGAAGAACATCATTGACTAACTTATGGATAACCAATTTGGTACTTTTAACTTTGAGGGCATCTTTGTCCCTCCCAATAATGATGCATGGAGATGGTTCTGTGTGATCCTCGATATACATCCTCACGAGTTGATCAGGAATGAGCAATATTTTTTAACTTACAAAAAAACAAAAGAAGAAGAAGGAGAATAAAAAAACAGAAGGATGAAAAAACTCAAATAAATAAATGGAGTAAAGCCTTCTGCTAATTACCAGTTAGTTTGGGATGGACTAGAATGATATAAAGATTTCTTTTGAGTGTTTTGCTAACCTGCAGTGGGATTTTTTTTATCAGAAAGCTAGAAGAATTAAGAATGGTTAACAGAACTACCAATGAGACAATAATACGAACACCTCTTGAGCATGAATGAAGAAAGTAGATTTTTGATTTTCTTTTCAGATGAAGACTGCCCAAAAAATGGAGAAAAAAAAAAAGACACCACAACAACTCTCAATCAGGAAAAGTCTTAAAATTTTTTTGTATGGAATTAATACCCCACTAGTGGTTTTTTTTTTATAGTGTTTATTTTTTGAGTCCAATAAAATTAGAGTCAAATCTCAATCCAATTGCCTCAAGCCAACTGCTCAAAAGACCATCAAATTGGATTCCTAGGTGAAGTGAAACTCTGCAGCAGAAAATTTTTCGATTCAGTAATTGAGTTTGTTGGAGCGATTGTTTTGAGAGCACAAATAATTTCTACCAAGTTTAATTTATACAAAGAACATGGAGGTAAAGCTAGTGAATTTTGTTTAAAGACTTTTTTTTAAACAGAAGGCAACAAGCAGTTTCAATTGGTAGGTCGACAAAAGGATTTGTTTTCTATTTGAAGTTGATTCTCAAAGACTCTTTAAGATCAATTTTGTTTTGCAATTAGCCACGGCAGCGTGAATTTGAAAATTGTGTGGGCTCCTATATATATATTAGAAGCCATATGTTATATATGTCATGTATATATGTGTATTTAAATATATATACATAAATATTTTAAAAGGTTCATATGTTACATTTATATGAATTTAAATATATATATATATAAAATAATTATCGTGACTTATTTACTTAGGAATGTACTGGAAGACATTATTCATGAAAAAGTCCTGAGGGGACATTTGTAGACGGCTTAATTTTTAAGCCAATTAAAAAATAAAATGTGTAAATAATATATTAGTTATTAATTTAAAATTTTCTATTTATATATTAGAACTTTTTAAATTAAATTCTAAATAATAAATAGTTAATTTTAATTAATATTCTAATATTTATTTTATACAAATCACGACAAGTGTCAAGATGAAGATGAATTATGACAACCAAATCTAATCTGGCAGCCTAATAATTTCAAGCTAATCAAGTTGGGACACCTAGTGTATCCACATTGAAGGCCATTCAAATCAAAAATATTTGCATTAAAAAGATAATTATCAAATATGTTTAAGTCATTTTGGAGTCTCCTGCTGGGCAACTATATAAAGGGATGATTAGAAACTCACATATTTACATATTCACATACACATACTCATATTCAGATATTCTCGTACACATTCTCATATACACATATTCACATACACATACTCATATATTCTCATACACATATTCTCATATACACATATTCACATATACATATTCATATATTCTCAAGCTCTAAGACTTAAATTTTCAAGCTTTAAGTTTCTGCTGCGACGACGTATTACTACCACGAAGGTCCTATATTTTTTCAAAGTATCGAGTCGTCAAGTCTTTTGATCTCAGAGTCAAAGTTCGAGTTTCAAAGAAATTTTATAGTATCTTTTACCATGTCAAATGATGCAACACCACATATTCAAGAACAAGTTTTAAACTCTTGAATCATATATATTGGGAGAAGAATCAGGGGATTAGTTTTGTTAGAAAATTTATATTTTTTCTCTGATAAATTGTAACGATCACATTATTCTTTAATATAAATTTAATTTGTCAATTATTTTTCTTTGTTTAGTGATTTAATTTTGCAGACAATAAAATTTCTGTGAATTGGATTCAAAATATGTTTTAATTTTGAAAACTGTGAAAATGATTTGGATCAAAATAATTCAAATCACTAAATCAGTTTAATTCAAATTATTAAAATCGAGAAAATATAAGTTGATTGAATAGTATAAATGCTCGTGATAAGCATTTGGGTCTTGAATGCTTAAATTATGTTTGGAAATCCACCAAAAAAATATTCGATATGTCTAAATTATATTCGGGTCTCGGCTTAGGGTTGATCAGTCATTAATTATAACTAAATGTTAGTTAGTTTTAATAATTTGTTAGTTAGTTCCAGAAGTTAGTTACAAGGAACCACATTTAGCTGAATTGTGTACGATGAATGAAGTCAGTCACCACTTTTCACGTTCAGCCTGCTTGCACAGCTTTCATGAAGATTTTCTTGAAGATTAGTTACAAGGAACCACATTTGCAAATGTTAAAGCCAAAACTGTCTAAAGGTGTTTGGTTGGATGCAAGCTGCCCAGAGTCCCTTTTCTTTATTCCCAATCTTTATATTCCGTTTTCCTTTTTCATGTGGATTATCAAATCATTTTCCAAGCAATTTAAAATAATCATTTTCTTGAATTACAGGTTTATGAAGATGTGAATGCTGAGAGCTTGGCACAATATATATTTTCTTTTCCACAAGGGAAAAAAAATGTAAATGGACATCTTAATTTTAATGCTTGACCATTTGAGGATTCTCAATTAAATTTCTAATTTCTCAACAAAAAAGATTTTTTCAAATATAAATAGGCATTCTTTTGAATATAAAGAGTATACATATATGCACATTAATTTCCCATTTAAAAAAAAAAAAAAAACCCATGCCTCTCGCAAGCGAACGGTCTATAATTTGAGATATATTTCCTTGACTATTTGATAAGAATTAAATTACAATTTATTATCCCATTGCCCACTACTTATTATGTGGTTAATAAAGACTACGGGCTTTCAGGTTTACATCGCCTTAAGATGGACTATAGGGCTTTGCATAATTAATTTTTGGGATAATTCACAAGACATGATCGTAATTGTATTAAAAATCTAACCTGCTGTATTGCTGGCTGACTCTTTGAATTCGAATAATTTAATATGGATAAATTTATGCCGCACAAGTGTTACAGAAAAGAAGTCGAGTAATAATTAATTTAATGGTATCAACCTAATCTTTATATATGTGATGTGCAATATTTGAATTTTAATTAATCCTCAATGTAGGTGTATGCATAAATAAAAAATATATATTACAGAACAGATGAGAACATTTTCAAAATTATTCACTAAACTATGAAATAGAATTTTCAGCAGATCTTACTGCATAATTACTAGTTTTTAAAGGTCAAAGTAAATTAGCCGCCATTTTTCTGGGCCTGTAGCAAATCAATCTAACGTTTTTGGGCAAAACTTTTTTGCATCCGGATCCGACCCACATAAATATTGACGGAAAAATTCTAAATTTAAAATAAGTTAGGTTGCGTCTAGAGTCAATTATTTAAATTTGGAGGATGATTTTGAAGTTAAACAGTTGAAACGAGGGAAGTATTAGAAAATTAATCATAGTAATTGATAAAATAATTTTTAATTTGTTTTCATTAACTCCAATTGATCAAACTCATATCATACAATTGGGGAAGCTGTTCATGTGATTTTACACCAAAGGGAACGTCATATTATCGAACACAACCATTTGATTATTCAATATTGATTTCCCACTAATTTAAAGTATATATAGTTGTATGACTAATTATTATTACTAAAAATCAACATCTTACAAAATTTGCTGGTTTGCATGTGCGTTAATGGGACGTACATCTAATTATATTATTACTTGTCAACTAAACCTAGCTAGGCTGTCAATGTATGTGGTGTGATGAGGATAACTTTCGCAGTTTCCGTAGGTTGACGTGTTTTTAATTTAATAATTTGCTACGTTGTCAATTATAAATTTTAATTACTATTTAAAAAGTATAGAAACGTAAATAATTATTATATTTTTCAATAATTAAATTAATTATACTTGAAAAAAAATTAAAAATGTTAAAAGAATTATTATTATTATTATTATTTTCTCTTCTCTCTCAAGGTGCTTACATGCATTAGTCTCCTTTTATTGAATATTAGACATTTTTTTTTTACGGTTAATTTCTACACTCCATATTTTACTTCCTACACTCCATATCCCATAATTTTCAATTGTAAATCACTCAAATACCCCTACATATTATTCAATTTATAAATACTGAAAAACAACGGTTTCTCCTAAGTTGTTAAAGGATTCATCCAATTTATAGTTTACAACATAAAAATCAAATAAATTTTTATTTTTTACATAAAAAAGTCAAAAAGGATGCAACACCCAGCATAACAAACATTTGCATGGTTGTCAAGCAGGATTATTTGATTTATTATGTAATTTTGACTACTCTTTTGTTGTTCACACAATGAAGATAATTATATTAACTCCTTTTAATTTTTTTTATTATTTGTTTTCAGTACTAAAGTAATGTCTTGCCCTTAGAAAAGCATTCGACATTTAATAAATTTTAATATATATATATATATATATATAGAATAAACATTGGAATTAATTTGACATAACCCACAACCACAAATATTAAATAATGTGATCAACTACTGTAAATAATTTTGTAGTAACAAGTAAAAGACAAAAAACATAATCAATTCATTAAAAGAAAGTATAGCAATCATTATTTTGTATATAATCTAACAAATAAGCCAAAATAAATTTAATCATGATTAAAAACATATTTCATAAATATAATTATTATTAAAATTATAATAATCAAGGTCGATGATAATTGAACAAAGTGTGAAGACATTTTCTACATCGTGAGCTTGAACAATTTTGAGTATTGTTTTGGGAGTTGTGCTAGTTCTTTATTGTTTTAGTACTCATTTCTTGGAGTTTGTCAAGATTTACAAAGAAGAAGACTTTATAGATAAAAGAGCTAAAAATATAGTATAAAAATGTTGACGTGAGATAAAAGATTCTTTTGTTTGTGTAAAATGAAAAATATTAAGTAACTAAATTAAGATAATTAAGCCATTCTCAATAAAATAATGTGGGACGGGGAATGCTGGAGGTAAAATATGAATTACCGAAATCAGCCCCCTTTCTTTGTTGTAATTAATTTCGTTGGGTGGGATCCAAAATCTTGGGCTTGAATCCCGCTTATATATTTTGGAAACAGTGTTTTTTTAATTCTTAATGGTAATCAAAATGGTGATTTATGACTAATTGTTAATTAATTTATACAATTATGGTAACACTATGATTACAGTCCTAACAATTTTGTCATTTCATAGTTACATTCCCTGTGATGTATCCTAATAGAATATAATAAAATACTTTGGATATCTAAAAACACTTTAATCATGAAGTAAGCGAAGGGTTTAAATTCAAATTCAGGCCATGATTGATGATACTATGCTTAGATTAAAAAATAGATTTGGGTTATTGTTTTATTCCCCCCGGCCCCAGTCTCAATGACAATCACAAGCATCATGCTCATTGTTAAACTAAAAAATTCAAGTAGTGGATTGCCTACATAATTCTTTGACCAACACTCCTCATTTATTTTAAGAGATAGAAAAAAAAAAGGGATAGAAAGAATAAAATGCATGTATAAATAATTTTTAAATACTAATAATTTTATCTCAAGCAACGTAAAAAATATTTATCAAATTTATGAATTCATGGAATGCATATATAACTTAGAAATTTAAATTTAAAGAAATTTTTTTATAAATTGAATAATCTTATATGATAATATTTCGTTGCACTAAAATTTACCAAAAAAGGAAAGAGATGTTTAGTTTGGAAATTGAAGTGGGGCGCGAGAAGGCAGGGGAAGCCAGAGAGAAATTCACAGCGGCAACAAATGAGGACGTATAAAAGCAAAAGAGGAGCCCTGCACCTCCTTCAGCCCCCACCCTCTTTCACTATTAATCCAACTCTTGTGTTTTCTTTCAGAATTCTCAACATTCATTTCAATGTCTCTTTTCTTAGGGAAAAAGAAAAGAAAAAGATAATTAACGTAGGAAAAGAGTCTCCCGTATTTGCCTCCACTCCTCCTCTCAAGCTCGACATGATCATTTAATCTAATAACCTTATGAATCATCATGTTTTTTCCTCTTTTAATCATCGACTGCTGACCACTGCCTCCTCGCTTCCGCCGCCGCCGCCGCCACCACCATCTGGTATACATATATATATATATATATATATATATTTATACGCACGTCTTGTATTAATCAGTTGCGCATTTTCATGCATTTGTTGTTTGATTTCTGCATGCTTGCATTTAGAATCCTGAATTTCTTGCGCGTATACGGGATCTTGGAATTTTTCGGTATTTATTTTTGCTGTTCTTCATGACTAGCTAATTTGATCAGATTTCCATTCTTGCACCTGATATTTTATTCCAGGGAACGATTAATTCTACTTTGACAATAATATATCGTATAATGCATGTGGATCCTGCAATGATCGATTCAAATCTTGCTGCAGATTCTGTTGGGAATTATAACGCCAAAAAATACACAGATTAGTTCCTCATTTTTAATTCCATCTTATTTTGACTGATTTTGATTTACAGCATGTTTAATTCTTTAAACTATGCATTGCTGCTAATCATAAACCTGAAAATATAGATGGATCTATTGTGGATGCATATATTATGAGGAAATTTTTGGATTTTGTTTGATTAACCTTGTTAATTCCTCAATCGGGGTTGCCTTTTTGACTTTGGAAAGGAGAAATGAAAGGTGGCCTATTGCTTGTAATCATCAATCATCATTCTATATAATTATTAATGATTTTATAAACCTATCACCATGTGAAGGCCTCTTTGCCAATTGCCCACAACCACCTTCTCAAAGTTGCATTTCACATGGAACTATATCGTAAATAATATATAGTGATTTGCCACAAAATGGAGCATATACATGGCAGTTTAATCAAAGCCAATCTTGACTTTCAATGCACTCACAAACTGTTTGATTTGTGGTTGCGCCAAATGGTGATTAGAGGCCAAATTTTGACCAGAGTGCAATAATCTGATCTTTCTTCTATCTGAATCCTTGGTGTGGATCTATGAATTGCAGTGGAGCTAGTATGATTTGATGAGACGTATTCGTGCAAAGAGATCAATCGAAAGCCTTAGACATCATATTTGGCATTCTCATCATTACTGTGGTAAGCATAGAGCAATGGATGGCAATGGAGGAAGCAAGGTGACGGGCATCAGGCAGATAGTTAGGCTCAAGGGGTTCCTCCAAAAATGGCAAAATGTCACGCTTGGCCCCAGCAAGGGCAGCAATAGCCCTCGATCAGCTGGCCAAGTCTGTGGAGGCATCTCACCTGCAGTTAGTAGGCGGCTGAGGAGTTCGAACGTATACTGTGACTCGGATGAGGACAGTTGCCAGAGCCCTGAGCCGCCGCCTGATGTCCCCAGAGGTTACCTTGCTGTATATGTTGGCCCAGAGCTTCGGAGATTTATCATCCCAACTAGCTACCTTAGTGATCCACTGTTCAAGGTGCTGCTAGAAAAAGTTGAGGAGGAGTTCGGATTTGATCACAGTGGCGGGCTTACAATCCCATGTGAGATTGAGACCTTCAAGTATCTCCTGCAGTGCATGGAAAATCACCAGAAGGAGCAAGCTGAAAACAATGCAGGTTAAAATCATTATCCCTTTTCTCTATTTTCTTGCAATCTCTGTTTACTTGGAGGCATAATATGTGCACCTGTGGTAGCTAGCCCAAATGATTATTTGATCCTTCCAATGGACTTGTTTAGCTACTTTGATTAGCCAAATGCTCAAAGAATGAAAGTTGGGAAACGCTCCATTTTATGCTAAGATTCTTATTTCACAACATTCCTAATCAAGCCCAAGAATTATCTATAACCTTAGGAAGATCACTTGCATGTTAGTTAATGGCTTGTTTGATTTTCAACTGAACTTGGTAATCTGGCAATTTTGCAGCGGAAAATTCGTTACCAATTGAGGAGTGATGGTAATAAAGGTTGGAGACTAAGGCTGGTTTCACAGTGTAAAGAAAGGTCTCTTTTTGTGATACATATAACATCTGTTTCATTTATTTTTCCTCACTGTGACTGTGATGAAGACAAATTTGGATGGTAATTAGTATTACTAAATCAGAAAGTTTTCCTGTCTTCCTCAAGTATATATTGATGACCTATAGAGAGCTGCTTTTCAATTCGACAATTAGATGATTCTCCTCTGTTCCAGACCTCTATTGTATCTCAGTCTTTCTTGTAACGCAATTGACATGCTGTTGTACAGAGCTAAACTCATTGCATACATTTCCACCACATGAATTCTCACACTAATCACTCAAATTAATTACCCATAAATTTCCGCGCTGTTTTAATTAAGGCTGCCCTTTTTCTCTAATTAAAGTATGGTCTGAATGAGTATTCGACGATAGTACAATGTATGAAGGGCATTTTCAGTCTCATAATTGATAAAAATTAGTCCATTGAGGGCCCGTTTACTTTTCTTGACCAGATCCTATGCTTACTTTGTAGGTCTTGGGCCTGTAAATAAGTTGAAGCCCGAAACTGTGCAGGCTAATGAAGGAATTGGCACCAAAGGTGTGACTGTTTAATTCCCAAGGATAGGTAAAATGGGATGATGAGTGAAAATTACACATTTATTTTAAATTTTAATAATTAATTATATCAGTATGCCTACGGACTAAATGGTATCGCAGCTTCAAAGAACTTTTGGTAGTGGCGCCAATCGAACAGTTAAAAAAATTAAAAAAAATGTTTATATTAAAAATATATTTATATTTTAAAAATATTTTTTAAAATATATTTATATTAAAAATAATTTATACATATAATTATCTATTGATATTAATAACAAAATGAAAAAAAATTACTCTAAATTCTTTGAATTATAGAATTTTTTTTTCATGTGTAAAGATATTGTATTGGAATAGATGAAAATTAATTTCTTTACGTTTGGAAAAGAAGAAGAAATAGTTGGATGTCTTAATGAAATGGAGAAAATTAATTTTTTTATGCTAAATAGAAAAATATTTTAATCAGTGGTACTTTAATCTTTTATAATTTATCCTAATATTATAATTCATTAAAGTAAACATTTAATACAAGTATTCATTTTTATCATTCATATAATCTCACAAAATAAATACAATTTTAAAAATATAAAATTATTCTAATATCACCTTTTATCTCTCATTTCATCCTATCACCCCATATCTCATGGGACAAAATAAACAGGCCTCGTTATCATGTGTAATGGTTTTCCTAAGTTCTATCATTCTATTTGTAATTTATACATAGGCGGTCTTTGTATTATATCATTTCATTTAAAATAAAAGGACTTCGGAAAACTTGAGGCCGAAGTTTAGGGTGTCAATTCGAATACAATCCAATTATTTTAGATTAAAAGATTTGATAGATAAAATTAACTGAAAAATTAGTGTTGGATTAGATGTGATTGGACTGTCAATGAGTTGAAAGTGGATTAGATCTATCATATTTAAATTTAAATTTGATTGTTAAAATTCATATTTGAATCCGACCCGATATCCTATAAAATCTTTATTAGTTAGTACTATATTCAAATTTGATGAATATTCAAAATTCGATTAAAAAAATCAACCCAATTTAGAGGGTGTTTGGGTGAGCTTATAAGCTCTCAAAATATTTTATATCTATTTGAGAGCTTATAAGAACATTTTATAAGATGTGTAGTAAATTTTTTTTAAAAAGTAATTATAAACTCCTAAAATAAGATGTTAGGAACTTAGAAGCTCTTTTTAAAAAAGTAAGGAATGTCTAACTTATTTTGAAAATTTTAATAAGCTAACTTAATTTTAATCATATTAATTACAAAAATGTCATTGCTAACATTTTTTAAGCTCCAACATATTATTTTATCTAAACACTTTAAGAATTTATGTTTAAAAAATGATTTAACATCTTATAAAGTTCAAAAACATCTTATAAAATGTAAGAGCTTATAAGACCTTTTAAATAAGATTAGCCAAACACCCTCTTAATATTTTTTCTTTTTTTTTTTCCTCGATTTTTAAATTTTATAAAAATATTGTATTTATAAAATAAATTTACATCATATTTAAATTTTTAATAATATTTTATTATATGTTAGTCCAAAGGTTAGAAATTTGAATACTAAACCTCTATTCATATTATATTAATGCATGGAAGAATTATTATATATTATTATATTTGATATTTTATCAGTATCCTTCTTTCCAGGCTAAAGATTCAATATTAATAGCATAATATACATATTAATATAAATATTAAGTCAATATAGTATATAAATTTTATTTAAATTTTTTATTAGTTTTATATAATAGAGTATTAATTTAATAAAAAAATATGAAAGTTCGGATTTGAATCTTTAACAAATCGGATTGTTTAATTTTATATTCGATATATTTATTTCAAATTATGAATATATATTCGATCCATTTATTTCAAATTATAGATATGTATAATCGCATTTGATCCATTGAATAATTTAATTGAATAAAAATTTTAAAATTTAAATTGAATTGAGATTTGATTCGAATTAAAATTTAATCCACAGTTCTAGATGTGATACAGTTACAATTTTTTCCCCTCAAAGTTACTGTAGCAAGCATCGGAAATGGCATTGGGAGTTGTTTTGTAACTTAAAAAGGCCCATTTCTGTTTAAAAATTAAAATCGGCCAGGCCCCCACATTGTTGAATTCCCTTTGCCATTTTACACGCTACTTTCCCATTTTGTAGTTCAGATATGCTTTCTAATCTACACCATATATCATTTTCTCCAAACAATATTTCTCACATTATGTCAATATTATTTCCCTACCTTGTCAAATCATATTAATTTCAAAAATTAATTAAATATATCTTATATTTAAATAATCATTTACTTACATTTTCCAACAATCCACTAATTATTAAATTTTAAATTTTTATTACCACATTTACAAAATACTTATTTTCAAAGTAACACATCCAATCACATTTTTACTATTTCATGTTTTCCAACATATAAATATTGCTACTAATACACCTACTCACATATTTTAACCACTTAAAAATATTGTCATAGCAATACATCCAATTACATTCTCATTTTTACAGCACTACGATAATAAAATAAAAATACATTCGAAATGATGAAAATAAAAAATTAAAATTAAAATAAACTCATCTTGAATCTTGATAATCCGAATTATTGGAGCTATATATATATATATTAAATTGAGTGATGCAATACTTTTCCTCGCGTAATCAGTAGTGCGTATATTTATATGCACGCCTATTTCGTACATATATTAAAATTTAAAAGTATATCTGCGTCAATACAGACACCCATGCACAACCACATATATATATGTATACATATTTCAAAATTTAAAAATAAAACTTTTAATTGCACCCCTTCTTGATTGACTATTTGGAATCTGGCTTTTTGATTGGGGAAATTATTAAAAGTAACTTAAACTAAATTCTTCTATCTAAAATTTATTAAATTATTTTTACATCCGTAAAATTCATCCAACTTTTTATTTCACGAAACATATTTTATGCATTATTTAAGACATACCTGACCTCATATATGGGTTAGTAATATGTGTTATGCACAACGCATCAAATTCATTTGTGTTAGAAAAAGTATTTTTATTTTACTTCATATGACAAAAAACCCAACAATAATTTTTTAATATTTTAAGGACGAAAATCTGTTATTTAATAACATAAAATGAAATTTTCATTTAAAGAAGTTATATATTGAAAATAATTGTTATAATTTGAACGAACGATAGAATATCAAAAATTGCTAAATCTAAATTGATGAAGTATATATAGATGTTTCAAATGGTTAAATTTTTTTAAGAAAACAAATCAGAAAAATAATTTTATTACATTTGTATTTTAGTTCAATAAATATATGAAGCAATTTTCCAAATATCGTATCTTTTATGAGTATAATCTTAATAATATGGAGGTAATTATACTAATGATTTTTGTCACACTTGAAATTTTAAAAATTGTACTTACTCATCAACATAACAAATAGACAATATTTTAAATTTTCAACAATAAAAACAACTTAAATTGGGTCATTAGTTAATCAATAACTAAGCTGGTGCTTTGTAGCAAGCAATTTTTTAGAAACTAAATTATTTTGATCTAGTTTGGGTATATTATTAATTTTAAACAACTTAATTGATGGCACACATACTTTGTCTGAAACATAAAATGGAATAAAGGATTCAAAGTAAAGTTCGATTTAGATGTTCTATTTCAATATATATTTCATCTCTTATTCCATTGCATGGATGTAAGACATGTATATTAAATATTTTTTTATAAAAATAATTAATTAATAATTAAATATACTTGTTATATACATATTAGGAGATGAAATACAAAATAAAATAGAGAATCCAAAGTGATGAACATTAGGAAGAATATTTCCATCGAAGTCTAATCATTTATTTTTAGTGGAGAAATAATATCCAATTGTCAATTCAATTTATTAAAGTAAAGGACGTCAAATTCCGTTTATTGATGAAATGTATATTATAAATGTTATATCCCATCACAACGTACATAAAAAATGATTAATAACATTAATTAATATATAATTTAAATAATACTATAAAAATATATAGATGATGTTTATTTAATTATTTAATTTTTATAATTCATTTTATTACATTTTTCATCAATAATTTCTGATCTTATCCAAATCCAATGGAGAAAATAAATTGAGTTTGTGGATAAACTTCTGGGAGTTAGAAGATAAGAACGAAGGAAGCAGCATCTTCACATCCCCAAACCGGCGGTGAAAGCAAGTGTCTCTTTTACATGTGACCTTGTCTTCGTTCGTTGTCTTCCACGTCAAACGGTTTTGTCTCTGTATATATGTCTATGTTTGAATTTTTATTTTCAGATTTTTCACATACTTCATTTTTATTTTTTTAAATTAAAAAGTAATTAAGATCAAAAGATAACCTGAGTTTTTGACCTTATTCTGTTTCTTCAGACTCCTCCATTTTTGGATGGATGTTCCTTTTTTGTTGACTCACTGTTAAAAAAATGGATATTGAGTTTAACTCACTTCAAAAGCTCGCTTAAGAGATGGAGATTGTTCAAAATATATAGAAATCGCTACTTATATTAGGTTTAACTTATCCCAACAACTAGCTCAAGATGTGATGATTGTCCAAGATATATAGAGGTAACTACTTGTATATTTCATCGATGTAGGATATTAACACACCTTGCACATATCTTAAAATGAACATTTGGAGAGTGAAATAACATGAAATGGGTGACTCAACAACATTTGATACCATGTTACAAAATAAACCTTAAGCTTCACTCACCCCAAAAGCTAGCTCAAGAGATAAGAATTGTCTAAGGTCATATATAGAGATTACTACTTATTTGTTTCATTGATATAGGATACTAACACATCCTGCATACGTTCAAGAATAAACACTTAGAATATGAAATAATATGAAATAAGTGACTCAACAACACTGAGTAGTCAAATATCAAAAATAGATGGCTCTGATAACATATGGTGAGAATTGTTCAAAATTATATATAAAAATTAGTATTTATTTATTTTATTGACGTAGGATATTATCATTACTCATTGTGTGATTCACACTCAATCTGTGTGTTTTTGAGAGTGGCCGGGAAAGGGAATGGTACTCATGGACTTATAGTGGTGGGATTCCATCACATGTTGTGTTTGTTGGTTGGTTCTCTGCTGCTGTTGGAGTTTAGTCACTGCAGGCATTTTGCATTTATAAGCTTCTTACATGTGATTCAAAAGAAAAAGAAAATGATAAGGACAATTTTGATGTGTAAATTTTCTTTCATTTTAGAGTTCTATGTTTTGTTGAGGACTTTAAATTTTGACGAGGAAAAGATATATATTGAAAAGTTAAACATACAATGCTATATGTCATTGTAGAAAAACTTTTTGGGCAATATTTTTTTAATTGAAAATCAAGGATTAAATTAGTATAGTGTTACTGAATGCTCAATTAAATTAAGATTTTAGGATGTATAATTTGCGAGAATTTCATAGACATGTGTGTGTGTATATATATAAAGAAATTATGAATTCATCCTAACAGTTATATTTGTGGTTGTATAATATATATATATATATATATAATCAACATATTTGACAAAAAAATTTTAATTTAAGATGGGTTTAATTTTTGGATACGAAGTGTTGCATTAATTGTATAAGCTCCTACAAGAAAAATTAAAAGCATAATGTAGAATCATAAAAATAATTTTAGAAAAAATTAAACTTTCTTGTTTTTATGATACTAACAAATTATTTTAGTTTTGACCATACAAATTAGAAAATTACCATTACTAATTAACACCTTTTTATAATTTGATTTTGTCCAAAAAATTAAAAAATTTACTCTTAGAAAATGATCTAATATTGTAAGTGTTAATATGCTTATATAGTAGTTGATATTTGTTATGAATGATCATATAAATAATTGTTAGTAAATAGATCTGAAATCTGAACGTAAGTGATTAAATTTGTCTTAATTTTTTTTTAAATATTTTACAAACTTTAAAATTATATTATAAAAATAGTAAAAAACTTCTACGCTATTTTCATGAAGATCCAAATAATTTTTTTATAAAATTTTTAATCACATTAACCGTGGAATTATCATCAGTCAAATTTCTTACATTTCATAATCTCGTTTTAGTTAATTAAATTCTGAATTTTTATTTGCAATATATTATCAAATATCCTATCAAATACTAATAAAATCTTTCAAAACCTTTATACTTCCAAACACTGTTAATTATATAGCAAAAAATGAATATAAGAATTCCAATATCGATCTTTAATATAATTTGCCCTTATAAAAGCTGAAACTTGCGAGGGAGATGAGGTTCCCCAATCATACCTACAGTCAAAGTGCCGATTGTACATTGGCAGCTGATAATTGTTTTGGAGGGCTCACGATCAAACCTCGTTCCGTCGTCAAATACTAAGGCCCGTTTGGTTTTATTTTTATTTTCATTATTTTCAGAATTTGAATTATTAGTTAGTGAAAATAATTTGAAAATAAGTTTGGATTTGAGAAGATTATTGGAAAAATGATAATTATGTTGGGTTTAGTTGTTGTAGGTAGAGGGAGATAGAAATAATAAAATAGAGAAAGGAGATATATAAATTATTGAAAGAAGATATACAAATTATTGGAGAATGTGTCTTGAGAACGAAAATAAAAATGATGTCGAATGAAAATATATAAAAAATATGTATTTTTATTTTTAAATAATTAATAACATGAAAATAGGTAAGGAAATGAAACCAAAGGGACCCTCAAAAAACAATGTTTAGACATGATGAGTTAATCGATTATGAGATCTCCTTAGGATTTTGATTGAATTAATGTCTCTCTCGGACGTAGCATCAAAATCACGTTTAGGAATTAGGTACATATGTTGTCAACTTTCACATACCAGTAAGTTGCGTCTATTACATGCATAAACCATGCTTTTTTGCTTGAAAGCTCCTAGTCGTCTCTAATCATTGTATCGACGTGCATTTTTTTTTCTTCTGCTCTTGATAATAGATCATGATTCTTTTAAATTTATAATTGATATGGGATGATTCAATAAGTCTATGCCCAATATAGTCCAATTAACTAAGAACAAGTCCAATTTGTCATGGCCCAAGCTAATGATCAACCAACGTTCAATTTTGGGACCCTTGAGCTATAGTGGACCAATATTGGTAATCACCAAGACTCGACCGTCTTGGCCAAGCACCACTAATTAAAACCCGACTAGGTTGGTCAACCAATTTCAGCGCTAAGACTGGCTCTCGACATTTGATGACAAGGCCTTAGCAGGACATCGACTGGACATGATGTTTCTCTTTGGCTCAACTCCTCGACCCCCATGGTTGGGGAAAGCTAACTTTCTCCCTACTGCATTTAAAAGTTCGTCAGGGGACACGCTTTTATATTAATGGTGCATGCCTCTAACCATACCGCCCTTTTGCAGCCATCTGTAGGCTGGCGTGCCCCCAATGTACCTTCTTGTCCTGAGAAGCAGGAGGCGGCGCCACCTAAAATAGTATAGTAGCAGGAGAAGACTTAAAGGTCCGTATTTGATAACAAATTGCCCACTCTAAGCGATGAGGGCATCGCTGACATATCTGCCCTCTTGGGAAGGTTATAAATAGCCCTCAACCATCCACTTAGAAGGCATGTCATTCTATATCTAATGCCCTCACTCTACTACTTGATTATCTAGTCAATTCTATATTGACTTGAGCATTATAATGCTTATGCCGAGGGCATCTCGGCTATGTTGACGTTTGCTATTGATTGCAGGATTCGACCCCAAACACTCTCATGATCATCCATCGACCATCCTCAGGTTGATTTACTTGGATTCCAACCTTATTCCACTATAGATAGATTCCACCTTCATCATTTTGATGCCGTTTGTGGGAAACTTGAATCCGCAATCAAGAAAATGGTTAACACTAGGTGAGCCACTTCAGGGTGAGAGGAGAATAAGAGATCACCTATCTCTCCTCCTCGACTTTAGCAAGAACCAGATTTACCAGGGTCTAGCGTCCAACCTGAGTAGGTGGTCACCCCAATTGATGCAGCTTATTAGCGAGCAGATATCTACACAAATTTCTACCGCTTTGAATCGACACGCTACCTAACTTCAGTTGGCAGCCAATGCCATGCCCCAGCCCACTCGGTGTGAAGAAAGACTCACTCGAGAAGAAAAAGGTTGACTAGTAACTAAATGACTCCTCTCTCCGACGTGAAGATAGCCCAGGCATTTTTTGAGAGAGGACCCTCAACTAAATCCTCGACAAGAGGTCATGGATTTTGTAGATCATGGTGTTCGACCCCTTCGAGCCCTGTAGCACGATAGGATAGAACGTACAAGGCCATAGTTGAACTAAAATAAGAATCAAGTCGATTGAGAGGAATAGAAAGAGGTTTCCCACCAAGTCTAGTAGCAAAATCGTCGGCTTGAAGAAATCTCAAGGAGAAACACTAACAGAAATCCCTTTGGAGAAGGTGCTTCCTGATCTCGTAGGGAAAAGGAGTCACCGTTCGTATAGGAAATAATTGACGAGCACATCACTATCAACGCTAAGGTCTCAACTAGATTACCTAGATATGATGGCTTGATCAGCCCCAATGGACACCTCCTTCAATTCGAACACATGATGCAATTGCACAGGCATAATGAATACATCCATGCAAAAATGCTAGTGATACTTTTCTAGGACATTGCACTCGATTGGTTCATGAAACTTGAGCCAGCATTAATTTACTTATATGACCAGCTGTGCGATAAGTTTCTACACCAGTTTACCAGTTGGAGAAAAGTAAAGCTCCCCCACACCCACCTACACAAAGTTAAATAGAATGAAGGGGAGTCCCTTTGCCACTTTTTTACTAGGTTCAACACTAAGGTTTTGAAGATTGAGAGCCCACGAATCGAGTTTTTAAGCAATGCACTTTTCCTGGGTCTTCAACATAAGGAATGTGCTAATGCTTCTGGTGCGAGAGTGCCCGGAATGATGAAGGAACTACTCGACCTCGCGGAGAGGTATATGACTCAAGAGGATATAAATAGACTTAAGTATGGTAATCTCGATGCCGAGAAGAAAAAAGCCAAAGGGAAAGACGATTGCTAGCACAAAGAGGGTCGTCGATCTCGAATCAAGCGATTTCACGACTGTATCCCACTGAATCTCCCAATAAAGGAGGTGTTGTTTGCCATTCAACATGAAAACCTCCTAAAGAGGCCCCAAAAATTAACCAATATCGAGGCCATAAAGAGATTTAAGAAATTTTGTCACTTCCACAAGCAAAAATGCCACGATATGGATAACTATTTCAACCTCCATGATGAGATTGAGAGGCTCATTTGATAGGGCCATATGAAAAAATTTGTTAATGAAAAGGTGAGGCAGCAGATGGACACCCCAACTAGACTTCATATAGAGAAAGGTCAAATAGCCCAAGAAATTATGACAAAGGAAAAAAG
>JACGDI010005648.1:252494-303755 GCA_014898725.1 Jacaranda copaia
AATGCAGAGCCAATCTATTTTTCTGATGCAGACCTTTTGCATGTCAAAATTCATGGAGTAGACAACAACTTGGATTGTCCCAAGGTCATTTTTGTTGAGATTGCAAGCTTTGAGGTTAGGAAGGTCTTCATTGACAATAGTAGTTTAGCAAACATCATATTTTTGTCAACCTTCCAGGGAATGAAGTTGGGCAAGTTGAAGTTTGAGCCCATTTGAATACCACTAGTTAGATTTGGGGGGTCAAAAATCATCCTTGAGAGATCCATCAACCTATCCACGTCATTCAGGGAAGCCCTCTAAAGGAGAAACCCTTATAATCAACTATATGGTTGTCGATGCACCTTTCGCTTATAATGCCATAATCAAATGACCAGTATTGAATGATTTTTATGCCGTTGTGTCAACTTAACACATAAAAGTGAAATTCCCAACTGCTACTAGCACAAGTCAACTCTTATGTAACATTAAGGAAGCATGGCGTTGCTACACCATTTTGGTCGAGGCCAATGAGTAGAAGAATCGATCAAAATTGTAACCTTCGAGGGATGCCCTAATAGTGAAACCTAAGGAGAGATATCAAACTAAGAAATAGAAGCTCGAAGAGACTAGGGTAGGACCTGTTGGGGAATTTAAAATAATCAAACTGGAGTCAGGGAACCCCGACAAGACCATTAAGATTTGAAGTGACATGGGCAGCAATATGGAGTACCTTATCGTTGACTTCCTCTGGAGAAACATTGACGTGTTTGTATGGAAAGCCTCAAATCTCTACCAAATCAACCTTAGTGTCATCATCCACCACTTAAATATGGAGCCCTCACATAATCCAGTGAAGCAGAAGACTAAGACCTTCAACGCTGAAAGATGTCAAATCATCGAGGAGGAGGTCAACAAACTCTTAGAGGCAAGATATATTATAGAAAATTCAATACCCTAGTTGGCTTTGTGATGTTATACTTGTCTTTAAGAATGAGAAAAAATGGCACATGTGTAATGATTTTACTGATTTGAATAAAGCTTGCCTTAAAGATTCTTACCCCCTACCTCGTATAGATTTGCTAGTCAATTCCACTGCTTGTTGTGAATTATTGAGTATGATGGATGCCTTCTAAGGTTACTATCAAATTTTGATGGCTCCCAAGGACAAGAGTAAAACATCTTTTGTCATCCCCAATGGGGTATATTGTTTCTTGGTCATGCCCTTTAGGTAAAAAATATAGGTGCAACTTATTAGATATTAGTGAACTTTATATTCAAAAAAGAGATTGAAATATCCATGGAGGTATATGTCGACAATATGATGATCAAAACTAAAAAATCAAAAAACATCTGGTTGATCTTGATCACACATTGTCAATACTAAGAGCATTCGGCATAAAGCTCAACCTTAATAAGTGTACCTTCGAGGTCTGAGGAGACAAGTTTTTGGGATATATGGTTAGCCAAAAGGGCATTGAAGCAAACCAATAAAAAATTTATTCCATCTTAGATATCACCCCTCCCCTAATGGTTAGGAACATGCAACAGCTGGTCAGAAGGATCATAGCCTTAGTAGGTTCATTGCTTGGTTAGTCGACAAGAGTTTACCTTTTTTCAAGATTCTCAAAAATGCCAAGAAATCCAATTTTCAATGGTTGGAGCAGTGTGATCGGGCTCTGGTCGAGCTTAAACACCATCACTCCTTAATGCCTATGCTTGCCAAACCTGAGCGGGGAGAAGTTTTGCACTTATACTTGTAGTGTCGTCAGCCTTAATCAACTCAATCTTGGTCTCGACCAAGAATCGAAACCATCAACCTATTTACTACCATTGTAAAGCACTGTATGGCCCTCAGCACAATTATCTCAAGATTGAGAAGTTTGCCTTTACCTTAGTCATAGTAGCTAGAAAGTTAAGGCTTTACTTCCAATCCTACTCTATTGTTGTTTTGACCAACTAGTCATTAAAATAGGTGTCGTCAAAACCCAATACCTTAGGAAGATTAACAAAATGGGCCATCAAATTGGGAGAATTTAATATCACTTTCCAACCTCGAACTACTATAAAAGAACAAGTTTTAGCTAATTTCATGGTTGAGAGACTTGACCTTTCTGATCAACACTACCACGACTCTCTCATTAGACCTAATATATTAATAGATCGGTAACGTCTTTGGGGGAAGAGATAGGAGTTTCACTCCATTCTCCACTCATGAAAGAATATGATTTTGCAATCAAACTCGACTATCCAATGACCAATAATGAGGTGGAGTATGAAGTGCTCCTCGTCTGCATGAGGATAGTATCAGACCATGGAGTTGAGCAATAAGCAGTGATCACTAACTCTCAGTTAGTTGCTGAGTAGGTCAAAGGAAACTTTGAAGCCAAGGAATCTACAATGAGCTAATACCTAGCTAAGGTGGAAAGGCTACAACAGCTATTTAAAAAATTCACCCTTACCCAAGTACCTCAATTGGAGAACGAGTGAGCCAACACCTTATCCAAGTTTTCAAGCTTGACGAAAGGGACTAGAGACAGAACAACAACATTCCTAGTTGTGAACGAGCCTACCATAAGCACTCTCGATCAAAACTTGGAGGGGAGCATCAAAGATGCATCTCTTTTTTGGCAAAATGCTATCATACTTTACTTAAAACAAGAATCAGTCCTCGAGGATAAGGGTGAGGTGTGGTGACTTAGAGATTAAACAGCTAAGTTTTCTCTCGACGAGCATGGACAACTTTACAAGAGGTCAATTTTTGGACCACCTCTAAGATATTTAACACCAGACCAAGCCTACGAGGTATTACATGAAGTTCACTCAAGCATTTGCAAGAATCATTTTGAAGGATGATCCATTGCCATAAAGTCATCTAATATAGGTATTTTTAGCCCATGCTGCTAAAAGATGCCGTCGACTTTATCAAGAAATGCCCATCTTGCCAAGTCCACTCAAACTTTCCATACCAACCAACAACGTAAATGGTGAATGTTCAAATCACATGGCCATTCGACTAATGGGGGATTGACATAGTTGATTTTTTTCCAAAGACAATAGGTCAAAGAAAGTTCATCATCGTTGTGGTCGAATATTTTACAAAGTGGTCGAAGTGGAGGAAGTCCCCAAAATAACTTGTGTGACCATTAAGAGTTTTATATGGAAGAACATAGTCTGCCGTTTTGGCCTCCCCAAAGTATTGAATCTCAAATAATAGAACCCAATTCCAGAGTAAGAGTATGAAGAACTAGTGTGAAACTCTAGAGATCCGTCAATATTTTACCTCAATTGGGAACCCCCAAGCTAATGGACAAATTGAAGTCACGAACAGAATTATAATTGACCACCTCAAGGCTTGATTGGAAGGGATTGACTATAAGTCACAACCCCTATAGTTTGGTTTATGGATTAGAAGTAATCATTCTGACGGAACTAATACAACACGGCTCAAGTGATCCATTTTAATCTAATCAGAAATACATTTTGAAGAGAACTCGACCTAGAAACCATTAATGAGCTTTGATAAGAAGCTTGCACAACAATGTAGTGATATAGATCAAAGATGGCAGAATACTATAACAAGGGGGCTCGACCGCAAAGTTTCAAAGTTAAAGACCTTGTCCTCAAAAGGTAGAGGTGTCGAAGAATGTAGGAAAACTTGACCTGAAATGGGAGGGCCCGTATTCAATGGTCAAAGTATTAAAGTACAATGCTTATCGACTCACAGACAGGCACGACAACGAGCTCCCACAACTGTGGAATGCAGTAAACTTGAAATCTTTTTATGTGAAACTAGTCCTGGAGTTTTCTCTCCATTGTATTGTAGTATTATTCCACATTAATAAAATATTTGCATTTCCACAACTATCTACTCATACAACACAGTCAACTCTTCCTAGCCTAAGTACATAAATGACTTGATTATTTATGACCGACCTCGTGGTTGACAAACATAACAGCTTCAAGCCATGCAATAAAGGCTTTTTAGCCCAAGTATATAAACGAGTTATCATTTACGATTGACCTCATGGTCAACGAACACAATAGCTCCGAGCCGCAAACATAAAGCGTTTTAGCCTAGGTGTACAAATGAGTTGAACGTTTATCATTGGCCTTGTAGTTGACCATAGCGATTGCTTTTAGATGAGCAGTTGAGATCTGCAATGAAAGTAAAATGATCACCATTTGTTCTTGGCACAAACATCGACAATAATATGTAATTTGATTACCAACGATGTCTATTAAGGACTTACAAATCTTAACTTTACCATGCTTTAGATTGGCAACAATCGACCTTAAGGTTAATGAACATGGATTAATTTTTCCATACTACAGTTAATCACTAGCTTGACCATGAACTTCATTAAACTTTCATTAAGGAGTTATTTCATACCCTTTGAAAATAAATAAATTTTGTCATTAAACTTAATAGGAAATATTCGACAAGAATAAGAAAATAAATAGCAAAAATAATATGCAACACTCATCGATGGGCACAAAGAATAATTTCATTAACTTCAATAAGTTTTTGATTACCTAAAAAAAAGGCTTGTTGTAGTTAACTCAATTCGACCTAAATCCCTCCACCGCTACTGCTACCACCTCTTCGACCACCTGGTCGCCTTCTGGGCCACCATCTTTGACCTTTTGAATTGGTTGCAAAATGCCCACCTTGTCGACCAAAAATGAATGCCCACACGGAGGGAAGTAGTCTGTCACATTGACTTTGCCATCTCATATGTCAAATGCGAAGTCATTAGCAAAGTTGAACTCTATCATCACAACCTTGACCCTAGCCACATAAGAAAGCATAGCCACAAGTGCAGGTATGGGTGCTTTGACTAAAGTAGCTTAATCAGGGTTAGCTCCCTCAGAAGGAGTAGCTTCATCGGGATCTAGATACATACACAGTAGCTCATCCAGCATATGATTCAAGCACCATTTATCTTTGGGGCAGATTGTATAGCCTAGGAACTTAAATTATTTGAGAGCCTTCTTGAGGCATCTATTGTGTCGTCAATGGTGAAGAAGATGCTGGCATCCTGGAAAGCTGAAGTTGACATAAATTGTCCTATCGCCTCTTGTCGAACATGAGGCAGTATCCTATCGAACTCCCTCTAAGCAAAGTTGAGCGCATTATTGTAACTGTGTGCTTGACCAGTATCATAGTAGGTTTGGACATCCACTCAAACCTTCTTCAGGAACTCCTTAGTCAAGCTTTTCTCGACGATCGCTATAACTAGTTGGGTATCTTTCACCTTGAGCTATGTTCAAACGCCCTCTAGCTCTTTCATAAGCTACTCAATTCAAGTCTAGGAAAACTCGACCCGAGTCTTGATCATCTCCACTTTGGCCTGATCACCTTAGAGCCTATCATGCTTGTCGAGGGTGAGCTCCAACCTCTTATAAAGGTAGTGGCCAAGTTAGCTCACCTACAATGCCATTTGGATTGATACAATTAAGACCATGACACATAGAAGAATGAAAATAAATGAGCAAATGCCTAATTTTCATGCAATGCTCGACTAGACATATACCATATTGGAGTGGTGGGCCATTGCTCTTAGTACCCCTCTTTATGTCATTTTTATCATCTCCCAATGGTCAGAGGCAAACAGATGAGCTATCATTACCTTTAGCGGTAGCCCATTACTCAACCTCGCAGTAAGCATCGACATGGAATTATGAATAGTCATATTGGTCCCAAATCAAGATGATGGGAGGTCGACTAACTGGAACAACTCATCATCCCTCGATGACTAAAAATATCGTAGCCCATTAATGGGCCCATCGACCCAGCTGGGCCTTTGCCTTTGTCAGCAACTATTTTTTTAGCACTGGCCCACCCTACTCGGAGGACGTCCTTCTACGTTGTGGAGATAGATTGGGGTTTGGGGCAGTTAGGGGTTGAGCTGGTGAAATTATCGGCACAAGTAGCGTAGCACATGACTGTTGGGCTACATGCGTATCATCTCTTTGACAAACGCCCACACCTTAGTGTTACTCTTCCTCTAATGGCGGGCTATAACTTGATCTTTAGTCTAGTTCATGATTTCTTATTGATCTGTGAAGGTAAAAAATGAATAGGCATTAGTATCGACCACAAACATGAAACAAATGCCTTATTGTAACAAAAGCTAAAGTTTCTACTTAGTCAATCACTAGTAGACAATCCTAAATTAGCAGGCAATAAGCCTATGAGAACCATATTCCTCTCCTCAATATAACTCAAGGCTTTTATTTGCCCAAACTCCACTGGGTCTTGCACAAAGGATTAGGCTAGGTTAGGGTTCCATTCTTAGGCATCTCGATGTGCCCCGTATACTACCCTAGGAATGTTAAAACCCCCCAGCCCCCAAACATAAAGATAATATTTTTTCCACTTTTGGCCATAGGATGAGGTTGGGGTTACCAGAAATTTTTGTTGAGGGTGGGCTGTAAGGTAGTAAAAACCTGACTCCTTTTACTCCTTGACTTTCAGGACATCGAAAGGTGGAAAATATTAGAAAAGTTAGCAAAAGGGATAGATTGGTTGTGTATATGCATGAGGATAGCAAAATTTTATATGGTTGAGAAATAATTGGGGAGCAATTAACTTATACACATAAGCAAACCCCTTAACAAGCCAACTATAGGTCAAGTAAGAGGGAACTTAAGCCTACATTTAAACATCTCCTTGAATATAGTTATACATCCATTTGGAGGTCAGTGCATTCTATTAGAAGGTTTGGGCATGATACGCTTATACTCCGGGGGAACATGGTAATGTTCTCTTATAAGCACGAGCTTGGTGATCATAATCTTGGACACTATCTCGCTATAATGATTAGGTGTAAACAATCAACCTCGAGAAATAAGTTCTCGGCTTGGACTAGCTTCATCCTCAATAATAATGCGTTCATCGCTGGAGCTGCATGAGGTCAAACTACTGCTTGAAGAGCTATCTGACTTGCTAGTCGAATCACTTCCCTTATAGGGGCATTTTGATATGACCTCATCGCTTCACTGTTACTACCTTGATTATAGTCCCCGTCAAATACCCTGAACATCATGTTTATATACTATGCTCGAAGTATATAGAGAAAGAACTTACATGTTTACAAGCTCTAGAGTAGAAAGTGGTTGATCGATAGCACACTAGAATACCTCAATCAATTTCTTGGAATGCTGTAAAAGTGAAAATGAATTTTTTCACTGCAGTTATTTATAGCCACCACAGTGCAGTAACTAAAATAACTATAATTATTATACAATCACCATTTGGCGCTTCAACTAACGTAACATAACTGCTGCATTAAATGCACTAAACTTTGGTAAACTCTGGATAACCCTGGTCGAATGTTAGCATTCTTCACTAAAGCCCTTATAAGATGACTACTTCCTACTCCTTCACATCAAATACCTTGATTAGGACTAGGAAGTGGAGGGGGATTCATGATATGGGATGACCCAACAAGCTCAATCTGCCATGGCCTAATAAACTAGGAACAAGCCCAATCTACTATGGCCCAAGTTGATGATTGACCAATGTTCGACCTCGGGACCCTTAAGCTACAATAGACCGGTATTGGTAATCACTAAGACTCAACCATCCCAGTTGAGCATCACCAGTTAAAACCTAATTGGGTTGGTTAACTAATTTCAGTGCTAAGGTTAGTTCTCGATGTTTGATGACAAGGCCCTAACAGGATGTTGACCGAACATAATGTTTCTTGTTGGGTCAACCCCTCAACCCCCATGGTCGAGGAAAGTTGACTGCCTCTCTACCGTATTTAATAGTTCATCAGGTGACACGTCTCTGCATTAATGGCGCAGCTTCTACCTATACCGCCCTTTTGCAACCACCTGTAGGCTAGTGTGCCCTCAGTATATCTCCTTGTCCTGAGAAGTAAGAGGCGATGCCACCTGAAATAGTATAGTAGCAAGAGAAGACTTAAAGGTCCCTATTTGATAATAAATTGCCCACTCCAATTGATAGAGGCATTGTAGACATATAAACCCTCTTGGGAAAGTTATATATAGCCCTCAATCATTCACTTAGAAGGTATGCCATTCTACATCTAAAGCCTTCACTCTATTGCTCAATTATCTAGTCAATTCTATACTAATTTGAACATTAAAGTACCTGAGTCGAGGGCATCTTAGCCAGCATAATATTTGTTGTTGATTGCAGCACTCAACCTCAATCACTCTTGAGATCATCCATTGACTATCCTCAAGTCGATTTACTTGGATTCCATCCCTATTTCACTATAGATAGATTCCACCTTCTTCAATAGTTGATATGATAGTTGTGTTATCTAATTATAAGACAAAAAAATTCCGTCAAAAAAAGTTTCATCATAAATAATTTTTCAACACAAAAAAAATTGTGCCAAATTACAGACGGGTTAGAGATGCAGTTTTTCATATTCTATCATCACATAAAAGAATCATTTTTCAATGAAATTGTAATAAAATTTCCTTCAAAAAATTTTGAATAAAATTTTCATCTATCATAACTCAATCAAAAATTGCTTCCCAAAAGCCTCGGACTAAGTTTTGGGACTGGGCTAAGATAGCACCCGCTGAAAGCACTTCTACAAGATAGAAATTTAATAAGTTCAAGCACTTAAGGTCCCTTGGTGTCAAGGGTCGCCCTCGCTCTCGGGTCCCTTGACCATCTACAAGGCACTCAGGCCACCCCTTCGGCCCCTCAATCAACCTACATCAATGGACTTGCACTCCAAGGAGTTTATCTACAATGTCCTAGGTGTAGGCCTTTTCTTTCGTTTTCCCTCTTATAAATATGTAGGCAGGATGCTGCCGTTTTGTTGTAATTTTCAACTTTTCAATATCTAGTGCTGTCACAATAGAAATATTTTTTTAGCCTATTATAGGGGGGAATGCGTAGTTGAAGCTGAGATGTACTGTACTTTGCTAGAGTCCCCCTCAACGTCTATCGTTGCTCTAGCAATTGTAAATGTTGTAATGCTATTTTCATCAATGAATGCAAGCTTTCTTTCCAGTTGATCATACCCCTTAAAGCTTTCTTATTTGTTGACGGTTATCGAGCTTAACGGTGGTTGGGCTCTTGTTGGTAGACGGTTATCGAGCTTGACAGTTGTTGGGCTCTTGTGGGTTGTCGGTTATCGAGCTTGACAGTAGTTGGGCTCTTGTTGGTAGACAGTTATCGAGCTTGATAGTTGGTGGGCTCTTCTGGGTTGTCGGTTATCGAGCTTGACAGTAGTGGCTCTCGTTGATTTTGGTTATCGAGTTTTGGCGGACGTAGCTCCCGAGCGGCTAGCTACTAGCAGCATAGTGTGCTACTGTACATACTCCTAAGGAGCGCCCTGTGAGACTTGGGGACCCAAGCCCAATTCTCGTACCAAGGTTTTATTAAAAGATCTAACTTGCAGTCCGCTTTCGATATGGGATGGCGTACTCTTCATCTTCCCATCTTTTTCACTTTCAATACATAAGTCAACTTTCATCCAAAATTGATTTTGAGTAATTAAATGTATTATTGACATCTAACCGCGACATGGATTACAACATTTTCAAGCACTTGAGTTTCTTAAAATTAAAAGCCACCTAATTATTTAGTCAAAATTAAATGATCACACAACTATCAAATATCAATTTCCAATCATTTTAATCTACCATCTACTTATTGAGTTTTTTTTTTTTTTTATGCCAAGAATAAAACCTTCTTTTTTCTATAAATCAAATTAGATTGAAACAAAAATTTTACGGTATCATCGCAAAAGATGTCATTTAGGCCATATTTATTTGATTTGATATGATAAAAATTTAAATAATTATTTGAAAATAATAAGAAAGTTTATATTCATTAATTAATTATTAGTCAGATATATTTGTTAAGATAATTTAAAATATATAGATCATATGATATATTCATTCTCAATAATCTTGATTGTTACATCAAGGTTCTTGTGTTGAGTTTCTTATCAATTTTTTTGAATAATTTCAAGTTGGGTCACCTTATATATAGACCGTCATTATTGTAAAAGAACACTTGATTAACCCAAATATACTAATATATTCAAGTATATCATATAAAATGAATATTGAACACTTAATGATATATACTTAAAAAACATCCTATAGCTAAATGGTTAATTAATTTAATAACATTGTTCTCTTATTTAGATATATAAAGTTTGAGATTTGAATCTTAACAAATTTTTAATGTACATATATGTGTAAATAAAATAAATAAATAAATATCCATTGATCAGACCGAGACTTTGCTCCTGATATTGTTTGAATTAGATACTCTAGTTAAAACTCTTTTAGTTATTATAATAGATAAGATGTCACAAAAAATACAAATTAATTACACAGTTCTAAGTTAGTTCTAACTAAAATCCTTCTTATTATTGTAACGAATGAAACCCTTCTACTCAGAACACTTTTTTCAATTAGGGTTGAATTCATTTTGCCCCCTGTATTATAGGCGTCGTGTCAAAAGACTCCTTATATAATAAAAACCTTAGAAAAAACCCCTAAATTAACTAGTGATGTTAATATTCAATGCTAAATTACTAATATGACCTTCAAAAAATAAGTTAATTATATATTTAAAAAAACTTGACACACTTGACTTTTTTTTTCCTTTTCTTTTATTATAATAAATTAGCCTTGATAACCTAATATTATGGAGAAGAAAATAAATGGTTGAACTCAATGAAACTATAAATTTATAAAAGAAACAATGTAAATCTGTTATTAAAGAGTTATGTGAGTTTGAATTGGTTAGTATGTGTTCAATTTTGATACCCTAGAATTTAGGAATTTTTTTTTCTTCTAATTATGCTATTCAATTAAGATATTACTATATTTTGTTATTATTATTACGTAATTATAAATTATAAGTGAAATAAAATGTAATCAAATATATTATAATTTGTTGTTCTTCTGCCACTTTATTTTATACAATACTAAGATACATATTGCAATAACAAATAATTTGACACTCCTTTCAATTTTTTTGTATTTGTCCAACTGATACTCCATTACTCAATTTTACTTCCAGTTTTTGTTCTTCATTATCAGTTTAATATTTAATATTGTTAGGTATATGATGATTGGATGTAGCTTTTTTTTGTTAATTTGAAGAGTTCATTATCAGTAGCAAGCTCTTTAGTTTTTCATTTCTTAAGTCCATAAATTTCAATGATGATTGTCCAATCCTATTCTATTATCACATATATGTGGCTCAATTTGATATGTAAATTTGCATCTATTTAGCTTCTATTATAAAAATAAGTAGTTAACAAAATCATAAATGATTTAAAATTTATAAATAAAAAATAATCACATCCCAATTGCAATAACCGAGAAAATTATGTTTCAAGATTATTTAGAGCCAATGAAGTGTGTATAGGTGCTACTTTACTATAATTGTACGATACTCCTTGAAATATAAATGTGTCATTGTTTGAGCATCGAGCATCACTAATTTTATATTGCAATAGCTGCTTGATATTGTTGTACATTTAAATAAATAAAAATCCTAATTAAGGAGATGCTTTTGTTTTGAAAAAAAAAATTGATGTTAAAATTATAATAATGGAGTATGCTTTAAATTTTTTAGTTAGTTCATCAATAACATGAGGGTTTTAAGGGGATTTTTGAAGGGTTTTACAATATAAGATGCTTTTTGATACAACTATTGTATCACAAAAAGGATAATAAATTTATTCTTATATATATATATATATATATATATCTCAGAAAGGTAATTTGGGTATAATAATATGCATAAGTTATTCAATTGCTAAAAAACTAACGGTAAGAGGGGTTTGGGGGGTTTTTTTTTGGAAGGTTTTATAGTATAAGGGGGTAAACAAAACTTAACATTTTCAATTATTCTGATTGATGTGTTGCCACAAATTATTATATTCGTGGACGAATATCAACTAATAACAAGACTTTATTCTCAAAATATTAGAAGATGTTTGGTTATATTTCCCCAAAATAAAATTATTTTGGAGAAATATAACAAATCATACTCTTATTTTTCCTCCAAAACACTATTTTTTCCCCCAAAATACCCTCTCTTATCCTTTATTATCCCCCAAACTTTCCCATTTTTCAATGTATACATCATACATATTTTATTATCATTCTAACACTAAAAAAATCACTTAAATTCCACATTTATCATAAAAATTGAACAAAAAAATATTGATTTGACTGCTAAAATAAAAAAATCTCCTTCCAAAATATAAATAAAGAAACCAAAACTCTCAAAAACTAGTTTTTAACTATTCTTCAAAATAAAATAAAAAATCCATTATATTTCCCAACACAACTTTCACATTCTTCAAATTACTTTCAACATTCATTCTTCCAAAACATATATTAAAATCACATAAAAAACATAACCAAGGATTGCCTTAATTTTCTTTTTGAATCAGACTCCTTTAATTAAAACCCTTTAAGCTATGATGTGTGGCTTTCACATTCAAATTAAATGAAAAAAAAAGCTAAGATGCCTACCATATCTACAGTTTAATTGAACCTGTTGTAATCCGACTTAGCAACATCATTGATTGATTCCACGGACAAAAGATTGAGGTTAATTGCAATTTATGTTCCCATGTTTTAAAAAATTGGCAATGTAAATATATAAAAAATAAATATTCAAAATACCTTCATGCATTTTAAAAAATCATACATACTGTCTCCCCCTTCATATGTAATGCTCATTTAACACAATTTTAATATGAAAAGACTAATTTACCTTTAATTATTTAATATATTTTCAATTCAATTTAAATAACCTTTTATTATCATTTTTTTCTTTCATTCTTTTCTTTTCTTTTTATTTCTCATTTCTCATTATTTCATATATTCTCATTTTATACATATATAAATTTATTTATAAAATTAAAATCACTTTCATTTTATCTTATCAATTATATTCATCTTTCTTTCTATTAATTCATTCCAAAGTAAATAAAATTTAAATTTCATAAAAATGTATAAAATATTTTTTATTTATACTTAAATACATATATAGCATATATATACATATATATATATATATAAATTTATCTATAAAATTTAAATAACTTTTACTTATATATTTTTTCTTTCCAGTTATTCATTTCAAATTAAATATTATATATATTTATTAAAATATATATAATATATTTATATACACATATATTTTTGTTGACAAGATATTTATATGTGTATTTGATATGAGAAAGTTCAACAAGCTTAGGCCCAAGCTGGTAGTCAATCATCATTCGACCAAACTTTATATCCGACAGGCCCAGGCCCAGGTCCAATCAATTATGGCCCAAGCTATCAGTCAACCAGCTTACGACCTCTGGACCCTCAATCTGGGCGGACTTTTGCAACCATCAAGGCTTGACCTGATTGGTCGACCTTAGCCAACACGCCATCTAATGACAAGGCCTTAGCGGGGAGCTGACCAAACATGGTACTTCTTGTTGGCCCAACCCCTCGACCTCCATGGTTGAGGAAAGATGACAGTCTCCCTGCTGTATTAAATGATACTTCAGGTGGCATGCTTTTGTATTAATAGCGTGTGTCTCTGCCAATACCACCTTTTACAACCATAGATAGACCGACACGTCCTTAATGTATCTTCTTGTCCTGGGAGATGGCACCACTTGAAATAGTACAGTAGTACCCTCAATCTGGGCGGACATTTGCAACTACCAAGGCTTGACCTGGTTAGTCGACCTTAGCCAACACGCCATCTAATGACAAGGCCTTAGCGGGGAGCCGACTAAACATGGTACTTCTTGTCGGCCTAACCTCTTGGCCTCCATGGTCGAGGAAAGATGACAGTCTCCTTGCCGTATTAAATGATACGTTAGGTGGCACGCTTTTGCATTAATGGCGGGTGTCTCTGCCAATACCACCTTTTATAGCCATAGATAGGCCAACACGTCCTTAATGTATCTTTTTGTCCTGAGAGGTGGCACCACCTGAAATAGTATAGTAGCGGGAGAAAACCTGAAAGTCCCTATATGATGATAAATGATCTACTCCAAGTGATAGGGACATCATGGACATATCAACCCTATTGGGAAGATTATAAATAGCCTACAACCAGCCTCTTGGAAGATATGCACATTCTATGCAAAGCCCTCACTCTATTACTCTACCTTTTGGTCGATTTATTAACTTGAGCATCGAAATGCCTTAGTTGAGGGCTCCTCGGCTAGCCTGATATTTTTTGATTGGTTGCAAAACTCAATCCCGATATCATAACATATATCTTATTCTATTTGACTGGAGGTCGATCCTTTTGGATTCTAGCCCAACATATCTCTCAAATAATTTTTACCCTCATCATTTGGCGCCAGTTTTTTGGAAAATTGAGTCTAAAACTGTGAAAAATGGTTTTCATTAGGAGAGCCACATCTGAAATAGAAGAAAATAGGGATCCCCAACTTCCTCTCTTTGACCTCAAGAACCCAACGTGGTGGATCCTTGCTCCAAGCCAGAACAAATGATCACTATGACCATGCCCCAGCTTGTGCAGTTAATAAGCGAGCAAATATCTACTCAAATCTTTGTTCAATTATCTACTACATTGAATAAACACAACCAACCAAGACCAGCTGCCAGTGCTACCCCTCAACCTTCCTATTGCGAAAAGAGGCCTCTAAGAGAGAAAATGCCCCCAAGAGAAGAGAGAGGTCGACTAGAGGTCTGACGACTGCCCACTCAACGTGAAGATAGCGCCAGGCAGTTCCCTAGATAAGAGACTTGACCTTATCTCTACGAAGAAGTTATTGATTCAATAGATCATTGTGCTTGACCTCTTTAGGCCTTGTAGTGCTACAGGATCGAGCGTTTGAGAGCCCCGAGGAATAGGATGATATCTCAAGCAGAGAGTTATTTTGACCTACCATGTGAAAGTTAAATTTCAAGTGCCGCTGAGATGAGTAAACTGCTCTACAACATCAAAAAAGTTTGGCACTACTATACTGTCTTAGTTGAAATAAACGAGTAGAAGACTCAACCCAAGTTGACACCCTCAAAGGACATCCTAATAGTGAAACCCAAGGATGAACAATCAAGCAAGAAGAGAAAGCTCGAAACACCAGGGTCGAGCCCGTCAGAGAATTCAAGGCAATTAAGCTAAAGCCAAGCAACCTAAATAAAATAACCAAGATTGGAATAGATTTAGGTAGTAACATGCAGTGCCTTCTGGTTGACTTTCTTAGGAGGAATATTGATGTTTTTACTTGGAAGGCTTCTGACCTCAAGAGAATCGACCCAATTGTTAGTGTCTATTGCCTGAACGTGGACCCTTCTTTCAAGCCAGTGAAATAGCAGACAATAACCTTTAACGTCAAGCGATGTCAAATTATCGAAGAGAAAGTTAATAAGCATTTAGATATAGGCTATATTATAGAAATTCAATACACATCTTAGCTTTGCAGTGTGGTCCTTGTCCATAAAAATGAGGATAAGTGATGAATATGTAATAATTTCACTTATTTAAATAAAACTTGTCCTAAGAATTCTTTTCCTCTGCCTCATATAGATTTATTAGTAGATTCTACCACTGGTTGTGACTTCCTAAGTATGATGGATGTACTTCAAGGTTATTACCAAATTATTTTAGTACCCGAAGAAAAAGATAAGACATCTTTTATCATCCCTAATGGCGTATACTATTTTTTGGTCATGCCATTCGAGCTTAAAAATGCTAGAACAACTTATCCAAGGCTAGTGAACTTTATATTCAAGAATGAGATCAAGAAAACCATGGGGGTCTATGTCGATGACATGACCATTAAATAGAAAAAAGTAGAAAACTATTTAGCCAACCTCAATCATACCTTCTCGATATTATGAGCATTTGGCATAAAGCTCAATCCCAACCAATACACATTCAGGGTTAGATAAGGTAAATTCTTAGGTTACATTTTCAACCAAAGAAAGATCAAAGTGAACCTGTAGAAAATATAAGCTATTTTAGAAATTGCGCCTCCTTGAACTATCAGGGATGTTTAACGCTTGGTAAGTAGAATCATAGCACTTGGATAATTTATTGATTGATTAGCCGACAAGAGCTTCCTCTTTTTCAAGATACTCAAGAATGTGAGGAAGTCAAGTTTTCAATGGGACTGTGAATATAACCAGGCCCTCATCGACTTAAAACAATACTTTTTTACACCACCAATGTTAGACAAGCTTGAGGTTGGCAAAGTTCTCTATATTTACTTAACTATTTCCCCTATGACAATTCGCTCGATTTTGGTGTTAACCACAAAAGGTGCCCATCGAATGTGTATGATAATAGCAAACTTTGCAAGGTTTGAAACACAATTACTTGAAAATTGAAAAATTTGCTTTTGCCCTAGTCACTACAACAAGGAAGTTGAGGCCTTACTTCCAATTCCACTCCATTGTTGTCTTGACCAACTAGCCATTGAAATAGGTATTATCAAAACCTAACACCTTAGGAAGATTGACAAAATGGGCCATCAAATTAGGAGAATTTGACATTACCTTCCAAACCCAGACTACTATCAAGGCCCAAATATCAACCAACTTCATGGCAAAATGACTTGACCTCTCAGATTTTGTCATCAAAACCCCTAAAGTATGGATCTTTCATGTTGACGGATCCACAACCTCATTAGGGGATAAATTAGAATCTCTTTGCGATATCCTCAAGCAAAGTAATATGACTTCACAGTCAAGTTTGACTACCCTGTCATAAACAACAAAACAGAGTATAAAGCCCTTCTTACAGGAATGTGAATGGCTATAGATAAGGGAGTCAAGCATCTAGCAACTATTATCGATTCCTAGCTCATAGCAAAACAGGTAGAGGGAAATTTCAAAGCTAAGGAATCCACAATGACAAGATACCTAGCCTAGGTGAAGAAAATACAGCACTAGTTCAAAAAATTTACCCTTATCTAAGTTCCCTGAATGGAGAATGAGCGGGTAGACGTATTGTCAAAATTCGCTAGCTCGATGAAAAGGACTAGAGATAGAACAATCACATTCTTAGTTGCCAACAAATCCTCTATAGATGTCCCCAACTAGAACCTGGCGGGGTAGATTGAAGACAAATCTTTTTCTTGGTAGGATGAGATAAAAGCTTACTTAAAAGATAGATTAGCCTTGGAGGATAAGGCTCAAGCATGTTACCTCAAAGGCTAAGCAGTAAAGTTCACCCTTGATGACCATGGTTAGCTTTACAAAAGGTCAAATTTTGGACCTCCGCTATGGTGTCTACAACCAGGAGAGGCCCACGAAGTCCTATGCAAAGTTTATGCAGGCTTTTGTGGCAACCACTCAAGAGGACGATCCCTGGCCTAGAAAATCATCAGATATAGGTGTTTTTGGACAACGCTATTGAAGGATGTGGTTGACTTCACCAAGAGATGCCCATCCTATCAGGTCCACTCAAAATCCCTTACCGGTCCATAGCAACCCTAGTGTCTGTATAGATTGCATGACTATTCAACCAATGAGGAAAAGACACAATTAGCTCTTTTTCGAAGACCACAGATTGAAGAAAGTTCATGATAGTTGCTATGGAATATTTTACTAAATGAGTCGAGGCAGAAGCAGTCCCCAAGATAACCAACGCAACCATCAAAAGTTTTATATAAATCTGCTATGCTTTGCATGAACTAACCACCCTACTCTACAAATCTATGGCATATGATTTGTCATGCTCAATCACCTCAAAGCTCCAACCACTAGAAGTAACAACTTTTAAGGTATGAAAATGCATGCAATTGATTGCTAACTTTTTCTCTTGCTTTGGACATAATTGACCAACCATCTTGTGAGATTCTTCTCACTAATCATGCATCATAACCATTATTTGCATGCATATATGATCAACCATGGCTTCAACTAGAATGAATCAAGCCGGTTTCACCTAATTATTCCAACATTCTACTTGATCATTATTTATTACCCCCATCGATCTCTATTGAATAAGGAGTTTACCCAATATTGTTGGTCATACTGCATAATAAAGTCTCTAGCAAGTGGCATTGAATCCAAGATGTTGTCTGTATGTTTAGTATACTTCTTCCTTGTAGATGCATATGCAACTTTCATAAAAATAGAAGTCCAATGTTTCTTGTAATGTAGGAGGAACTTCTTTAATACCTACATTTAAAATAATTGGATTGTAATATGCTATATGTTATGAATTAGAGTTTATTTCACATAATTGTTTGACAAGTATAGGTAAATTCCATACTTTTTTCTTGAAGGTATCCACTTAGTATCTCAAGCAATATGCATGGTAGCTACCATGAATTATCATATTGAGGGTTTTAAGAAGACTTGGATGTTGATTGGAGAAAAATGTAAACCTTGGTAAGCCATGTAGATATTGAGGATCTGAGATACTTATTAGCTTAACGCAGAACTATCCCAAGTAATATCATTTTCAAAGTCAACAACCGCATATGCTAGCATGAATTAGTCATCATTAGTATCTTTACTGACAGCACTGGGTAAGCTTCCTTTATATTTATCTTCAATATGGGTGCCATCTAAAAATATCAATGTCCTGTATCCCCTAAGAGAACCAATAAAGCAGGCACTAAAACATATAAATAGCCAACAAAATTTCTGACTAATTAGATTAATCTCACAATATGCAATACTTTTAGAATTTGTCCTCTTCATAGTGTCACAGTACCACCTCAACTTATCATAAGATCCCTTCTTAGCTCCATGGATGTCATGCATAATTAATTCCCTACCCATCCATGCTTTGTAGTATCTAAATCCACACTGTATTCTCTGTGGATATCTTTCAAAATGATAGAGGGTCAATAACATGGCTTTGATCTCAATTTATCATTCATTATGTTAGCAACCTAAGTGGAATCAGCTTTAGGATGCCCCTTTGTTCGAATATTAGCCTCACCACATGTGTGCTCTAGATTGCAATTTCAAATGCTAAATAATTTATTAGCCATATTTCTTGATGCATAGATTCTCCATTTACAATTTTCATCACTACAAATGGCTATGTTGTCATTTTTCTTGTATTGAAATGATCACATAGTAGCCACCGCATAATTTTTAAGCACAATTTTGAGCTCCTCAACATCTTTGAATGTTTGACCCTCTACATATATGCAATGCGTCCATTCATCAATTGAGTTGCTAACTAAAGCCAATGTTGTTCGATGCATTGGTCGAAACACTTTTCTACTTGAATGCATCCCTTGAGGTTGACAAATGTAATACAATTTTAGGTAAAATGAAGTATAAATGTATAATAATTCAGCATGGTAGTAGAACAAATGAAGTATAAAACTTCAATAATAGAGTACAATTTCAGGCCATTTTGGCTAGCCCAAAGTGATAATATTTGACAATGGGACAATGGCACACAATTTCAACGTAAGAATACTAGAAGCTGGTGTGAAAGCTTGAGAATTCAATAGCATTTCTCCTTAGTTGAGAACCCCCAAGCTAATGACCAAAAAAAGGTCACGAATTGTACAATCCTTGACCACCTTAAGGCTTGACTTGAAGAAATTAGAGCAAGCTGGGTAGACGACCTACCTGGGGTACTTTGGGCATATAGGACAACTCCCAGAACAACTATTGGTCACTGTCTATACAATTTGGTCTACGGGTTAGAGGTAATTTTTCCTAAAAAACTAATATAATACATTGCTCAAGTGATCCACTACAACCCTATCAGGAGCAACTTTGAAAAGGAACTCAACTTGGAGACTATCGATGAGCTGCAATAGCAAGCATACACCATAATGCAATGCTATAGGTCAAAATGGCGCAATATTATAACAAAGGAATTAGTTCGTGGAGCTTCAAAGTTGGTGACCTCATTCTCATAAAGGTTGAAGTTTCAAAAAGGTAAGCTTGACCCGAAGTGGGATGGCCCCTATTCTATGGTCAAGGTTATGAAGCACAATACATACAGATTTGTAGATATGGTCGGCAATAAACTCCACACCCATGGAATGCAGTGAATTTAAAGAAATTCTATGTTTAGAGGGAACTCAGGTCCCCACCATTTTATCTCATATTAATAAAATCGCTTGCATTTTTTACAACTATCAACTTACGCCACCAGAATAGAACACTTTGCAAAAATAAACCAATTGGATCATGAACGATCGACCCTGCGGTTAGTCATAATGCTGTCAATAAAGGATCTCACCTAATTTAATAAATGACATGAATGTTTGTGGTTGGCCCTACAGCCGACCAAAGCAGTGGCTCCAAGCAAGTAACACATCTATAGTCGACCCCGTAGTCGACCAAAGCATTAGCTCCAAGCCACTAAACCACCAAGTAGTACATTTATGGCCGATCTCAATCAACTAAATGTGGTTCCAAACTACACACAATAAGGCATTTTAGCCTAACTAAATAAAAGAGTCGTTCGCTCAATGTCATACCAAATTCAACCTGAAGTCATCCAGAACAACGAACAATAGATCCAAGTTAAAACTGGCACTTACTCATTTAAAAATTTCAACCTCACAGTCGAAGACAACTTTGCCAAAAAACATCAAATATTTGATTCACTATATTAAACTAATATAGTTGATTTAATAGCGCTATTCAACCATAAATTCATTAACTTCATTAAGGAATTATCTTATACTATTTGAGATTGAATAGATTTTATCATCAATTATAGTAGCCAACATTCGACAAGAATAACATAATGAAAAGCAAAACAACATTCAATACACATTGATGAGCATAAAGTACCCTTTTATTAAGGGAACTACTCGATTACAAAGTTTCCAAATGAACAAAAAAAGAAAAAGCTGAATTGCAAAACTAAAAGTTGGTTAAAGCTGTTATGGGAATGTCTTGCTACTGTTGCTTAGCTCGACCTTGATTCGTCCACCCTCTCACCTGCTACTGCCTCCTCAGCTACCTAGTCACCTACTTGGTTGCCAGTTTCAACCAACAAAGCTAGTCACAAAGGCCTTGCTTTGTTGACTAGAAATGGGTGCCCACCAGGGAGGAAGAAATTGGCCACATTAACTTTGTTATTTCTAATGTTGAAGGCAAAGTCATTTGCAAAGTCGAACTTAGTAGTCATAGCCTTAACCCTAGCCACATAAGGAGGCACAGCCATAGGCTTAGGTGTTGGCGCCTTGATTGAAGTAGCTTAATTAGGATTAGCTCTTTCTATAGAAGCAGTCTCATTGGGATCCAGATACATGCACAGCTACTCATCGACAATAGGGTTCAGGCATTGCCTATCTTTCGAGCAAATAGAATAGCCAAGGAACTCCAGTTGTATAAAATCCTTCTCAAAGGCACCTTCACATCATCGATGGAGAAAATGATACTGGTATCTTGAAAGGTTGAATCAGCATGAATTATTATACCACTTCTCGTCAAACGTTAGGCAATGTCCTGGTGAACTCCCCTAAGGTAAAGTTGAGCACACTATTATAATTGTGGGCTTGACCAATGTTGTACTAAGTCTAAGATCTATTTAAACCCTTTTTAGCATCTCCTCAGTCGAGCTCTTCTCGACAACTGTTGTGACCAGCTAGGCATTCTTTACCTCAAGTTGAGGATGAGCATTCTCTAACTCGTTAGTGAGCTACTCGATCCGAGCTTGGACAGACTTGGCTTGAGCCCTAACCATTTCCACTTTGGCTTAATCCCCTTGGAGCCAATCACATTCATCGACGGTGAGCTCCAACCTCTTATGTAAGTGATACCTGAGTTTGTCACCTACAACACAATTTTAGTCAATACAATTAAGACCACAACAAATAGAAGAATGAATGAAAATAAGAGCACAAGCCTACTACTCAAGTTATGCTCAACTAGACATTTTACCATCTTAGAGTGGTAAGCCATTACTCTCAATACACTTTCCTACATCATTTTCTATTGGTCAGAGGCTAACAAACCAACCATCATTACCTTCAGCAGCAACATACTGCTTGACCCTGCAGTAATCACCGACATAGAATTATGAACAACCATGTCAGTTCCAAATTAAGGCGATAGCAGGTCAACCAGCTGGAACAACTTGTCATCATCTTAATGACTAAATATATCATAGCTTGTTGGGGTGCCAGAAGACCTGGCTGGGCCCTTACCTTTATCAGTGGCGATCCTCTTTAGTACAAGCCTACCTTGCTTGGCTACTGGCCTCATACATTGTGGCAACAGACTTAAGGTTGAGGTAGCTAGGGGTAAAGCTAGAAAAGTTGTTGGTGCAGACAGCATGGCAAATGGCTGTTGGACTACTTATGTTGCACCTCCTCGACAAGCAGTTGTACTTGATTTCTCTAAGCCCAGGCTAAAGCTTGAGCTCTTGTTTGGTTCCTGATTTCTAGTCAATTTGCAAAGGCACAAAATAAACCAGCATTAATTTCAATTGCATACTTAAAACAAATGCCATATTGTAATAGAAACTGAAGTTTCTACCTAGTTGATCATAAGCAAGTAATCCTAAATCAGCAGGTGATAAGCTCGCAAGAACAAGATTTCTCTCCTTGATATAATCTAAGGCCTCTATCTTCCCGAACTTCACTAAGTCTCGTACGAAAGTGTGAGGCCAAGTTAAGGTTTCATTCCCAGGAATCTTGATGTGCCTGCTATACCACCTCTTAGGAATGTCAAAACCCCCCAATCCTCAAATGTAAAGATAACATTTTTTTCACTTTTAGACATGGGATGAAGGTCACCAGTAACTTTCGTCGAGAATGGGTTGTAAGGTAGTAAAACCCCAACTCCTCCATACTCCCTAACTTTTGGGACACAAGAAGTAGAAAAGATTAGAAAAATTGGCAAAAGTGGGGGTTGGTCATGTACATAGATAAGGGTGGCAAAACTATAGATGGTCGATAAATAATTTGGGAGCAATTGGCTTATACACACTTATAAATCTCTTAATAGGTCAACTATAGTTTGAGTAAGGAGGAACCTGAGCCCACATTTAAAGGCTTTCTCGAATACAGTTATGTATCTATTCATAGGTTGGTGTTTTTTATCAGAAGGCCTAGGCACGATCAGCTCATACTAAGGGGAAACATGATAATGTTGTCTTATAAGTATGAGGTCAGTATGAGTAATTTTAGACATTATCTAGCTGTAATAATCATGTGTAGAAAGTCAACCTCGAGAAATAGGTTGTTAGCTTGGCCCCATATCGTCCCTAGTAATAATGTGCTAATCACTCGAGCTACTTAATATCAAGCTAACACTCGATGAATTATTCAACCTGTTAGTTGAGCTGACCAACCTTGTCATCTCATTATCACTTCCTTGGCTAGCACTCTTATTGAACACACTCAACATTGTATAAATATGGTATGATCAAAATATGTAGAGAAGGACTTACGTGATTTAAAGTTCTAAAGCAAAAAATAAAAGAAAGCACTTGAAATGCTTCAATCGACCTTCTAGATTATTGTAAAAGTGAAGATAGATTTTTTCACCATGACTATTTGTAGCCATCAAAGCATGGTAATCGAAATAGCCCTAATTATTACATAATCATTGTTTGGCGCTTTAGCTGGTGCAGCATAACTACTGCATTAATTATACCAAACCCTAGTCAATTTTGAAGAACCCTAATCGAACACTGGAAGTTTCCCCTGAATGCTATGAACTCTCATCGAGAAATTTTGCAATACCTTATCATATGACTACTTCCCACTCCTTCACATCAAATATCACACTTGAGACTAGAAAATGGGAAGACTTATAATATGGGATAATCCAACAGTTCCAATCCCAAACTGGTAGTCAACCATCATATGACCAGACTTCATATCCAATAGGCCCAAGCCTAATCAGTTACGACCTAAGCTAGCAGCCGACCAGCTTACAACTTCAGAACCCTTAATCTAGGTGGACATTTGCGACCACCAAAAGTCAACCTTAGCCAATGCGGCGTTTGATGATAAGGCCTTAGTGGAGAGCCGACTAGATATAATATCTCTAGTCGTCCTGACCCTTCGACCTCCATGGTCGAGGAAAGATGATAGCCGCCCACTGTATTAAATAATATGCCAGATGGCATGCTTCCACATCAATAACGTGTGCCTCTACCCATACCACTTTGTATAGCCACATAAAGGCCAACATGTTTTTAGTGTATCTCTTTGTCCTAAAAAGCAGGAGGTGGCGCCACCTGGAATAGCACAGTAGTTGGAGAAGACCTAAAGTTCCCCATATGATGATAAATGATCTACTCCAAGTGATAGGGACATCGTGGATATATCAACCCTCTTGGAAAGAATATAAATAGCCTACAACCAGCCTTTTGAAAGGTATACACATTCTATCCAAAGCCCTCACTCCATTACTCTATCTTTTAATTGATTTACTAACTCGAGTGTTGGAGTGCCTTAGCCGAGGGTTCCTTAGCTAGCTTGATGTTTGCTGATTGGTTGTAGGACTCAATACTAATATCACAACATATATCCTATTCACCCTACCTGGAGGTTGATCCCTTTGGATTCCAACCTAACACACCTCTCAAACAGGTTTTACCCTCATCAATATTAGTATCTATGATGTTATTATCATATATATGATAATATATAATTATTTAATAACATTATCTTTTTATAAATATTTCTATAAAATTTAAATAACATTTATTTATATTCTTTTTCTTTCTAATAATTAATTTAAAATTAAATATTATATATATATATATGAAAATATATAATATATTTATATACATATATATTTCTTATAAGATAGTTATATTTATATATTTACTATCATTTATATGATAATATATATATAATATATACATTATAATACATATATGATAATATATATAATTATTCAATAACATATATATAATACAAAATCCCACCCATCCCACAACCCACCCCATTTTCCCAAATCTTACAGCTGTCATGGCAGTACTATGGCTAGTTCTGGCCAGATCTAACCATTGGCCACCATAGCCAATGTAGCCATGGTGATAGTATTGATGATCGTCATCTATTTTTGAATTTTTTTATCGCAAGTGATGAGGTTGAAAGTTGTTTATAGTAAAAAAGAGTGGTGTTTGGGCTAACTCGACCAAGCAGATCAAGTGATCTAATTGCTATATCATTTGAGGTTTGAGATCTACAACAACAACATATGTTAAACTAGTCGAGGTGCCCCCGACGAAGGCACTCCGACGTTCAAGTTAGTTCTGGTTGAAAGAGAATAATCAAACAAAATACTAAGAGCTTATGGTGCATTTAGCATTACTTGGAGCATGGCTGGCTATGAGGTATTTATAGTCTTCTCGTGGTGTGTAATATGTCGAAGGTATCCCTATTAGGTGTATAGGGCTCTAGTCCTTGCTAGGGGATTAATGGTCATTCTAGGTCTTGATACTATTTCAGGTGGCATTATATCCTATTTTTTAGGGTAAATACTACTCTAGGTAGGCACCTCCCTATCAAAGATATTGATAGGGTTAGTGATAGAGACTGTACCGACTGTCACGTACCATTAATGTTGAGGCGTGTTACTTGTCAGAATATTAAATACGGTGAGGGTATAAGTCAGCACTGGCGTGAGCATCATGGCTGATTACGATCGAATAGAAGGGCCATTGATCGAAGAGATGGTTAAATAGGCTAAATAGTGTGAAGCCTCCCATTGAATGCAGTCGAGAATAGTATGCTCGACTAGATGATTATTGTCAACTGGTCTAGTCCATTCATGCCTAGAATTGATGTTGGGCAGTGCATGTTAAGTGGACCTATTGTAGGCTTGTTAAGCTATCTTGTATCATGAGTCTCCCCTAATCATGATCCTAGTTGAGCCTGTTGATAAGTAGAAGCAGAAAGTAGATAATTGAATGATGATTACGATAGTTGCAGCAGTTATGCATATTCAACCAGGGTTCTATCCACTCGATCAAGTTTTGAAAATTTGACCAGGATATTTAAATTCTCAATCAGGGTTTATGGCAGTTTTGCTGCATTAATATGCCGATTACCTCACAGAATACGAAGTGCGATGGAGGGTGCAATTATTATTACTTAGGTTCCCATGCCTAGATGTCTATAAATATATGGGACAGAAGCATCCATTTGCATTTTTGCTGAAATCATTTTTGGTCAAGTTCTTGCTTTCCAAGCTCTCCAAATCTTTCCTGTGCTTAGAGTTCTTAGGATATCCACTACAAGTTTTTCTTCCCATTTGATATTTTCTTCCTTTTCTTTGTGAAAATATCTTGCGATTTAGATAATGAGGGCACTAGGTCTGAGGGTGTAGCATTTTAAGGGGAGACTGAGGTTGAAAGTAGGTCTGAAATAATGCGTGAGAGTGGTCTTGAGACTTCATCGAGCGATAGCTCAAGTTTGAGCAGCTAGAGCATGGAAAAGGTTGTATCTAGAGGCAAAGTTGACCTGAGTGATTTTTTGACATCCTAGGGTCGATTATTTACAATAGACCACTACACCAAAATAATTTCCAAAATATCCCCTGCTGACCTGGTGCAAATTAGGGAGTTATTGGTGCTGGGGGCTTAAGGTAGAATGTATTGACCTCCTAAGGGATGTATAATAGTATTCAAGGAGAGATTGAGGTGTGGTCTTAGGTTTTCTCTTGCTCAAGCAATAGTTAACCTTTTGGTGGGTCTAGAGGTCTGTATAACTCAACTGCTCCCCAATTGTTTCTCTACCCTTTATAGCTTTACTGTGCTGATGAATCTATAAAACTAGTCTGCTTCATTTGCCAACTTTTCAAATTTATTCCATTTACCCATGTTGCAAAAGTCAAGTAGTACAAAAGAGTTTGATTTCTATTACTTAATAGCTCGACCTCATCGAAAATTCTTAGTATCCCCTGCTTTCTTATATGGCCAAAAGTGAAAAAAATATTCTTCTATGTTTGAGGGCCAAGGAATTTTATCATTCCTAAGGGTTGGTAGAGGGGGCTGATGGAAATGCTAGGGAATCAGACACCTAGTTGGCCCAATATCTTTATCAAGGATCTGGTCGGATTTGGGAATATGAAGGCCTTAGTTCTGATTGAGGAGAGATGTTTGGTGTTAGCTGGCTTATCACTAGTCAAGCTCTACCTACCGGCAGGCGATCGACTAGGTAGAGATTTTTGTTGATTGTATTAGCTGTGAATGTTATTCTTCTTGCTTGATTTTGATGCATGTTGTTTCATCTATGCTTCTAGATCGAGAAGAAATAATGACTAGAAGTAGAGTCGAAGCTCAAGGCAAGGCCTTGAGGAATGAGAAATGCTGCCGAGCAGCTGCTGCTCGATGAGAGGCTTCTATTGCAGAGCCATCTACCTCAACATAATCGACCTCTGCTCCCGTAGTTCTACAAATTGAACAAGTGATCAAGCCCCAGTCCACTCGATAAGAAGAGTCCATGCAAAGCAGCCCTGTGGTTCAGGGCAAAAGGTAAATAACTAAGCAGGAAGGCTCGATGCCAAAGAGGATAGCATGTGAGAAGGGAAAACATAAAGCACCGACATGTTATGACTTGTTTGGAAAACCTGGTGATAGAGTGCTATTCCAACTCCCTCAATTGTCATCGCCCTATTTTGGGATCGATCTCTCCAATCAAGTGATCAACTCGACCTCTATCCTTCAAAAGGGAATAACTGGTGGCAATGCCCTAAAGTAGATGATCTCTAGGCTTTTCTTACCTGACCAACGCAAATTGATGGGCTTAAGTCAGGTCGGGGCTCTCAGGGTATTAGCTTACCATAGTAATATGGTAAGTATAAGGTCGAGAATTTCTCATCAAATTTTTTTCACATAGTTATACTGTAGACTGACATTCTTATGTTACAAGTAGGCCAAATGAGCTACAATATCTTCTTTCGGTCAGAGCTAGCATTAGCGGATTGGGAAAAGCTATAGGGTGGGAGAGATACGGAGACCCTTAAGGCTCAACTCAAGTCTTTCCAGCTTTAGGTTGACTAGATGACCAAATAAATAGTTGAGCTCAAGGAATAACTGAACTCCAAAGATCAGCAGTTGGTCCAAGCAATTGAGGAGTGGAGTCAAATGGACTCTATAATAAAAAAGGCTCAGTTGGACCTGCAGGTGAGCGTTACCTCTAGTCAAGTGGCAAGTTGTGTAGAGGCTACCGAAGAGGCGCAGGAGGACTCCAATTGACATCACTTTATGATTCAACGGGATATGGTGGAGTAGTTCATCCTAAGCTCGGCCTTTCAGGATGCGAGCGTGATCATGTCACTTGATGATATTCGATAAGCTTTCCATAAGGTTGTGAAGCAGCTTGAATGCCTGGGTTATGCCTTTTAGCCTGATGACAAGAGCAAAATAAACCTTGCTCTCAACGACATACTGCAACCTTACCCCAATCCCAAGAAAATGGGGTCAATCAAGCCAAAGAAAAGGATACCGCAATCAACGCACCCGACAAGCCCTTGGTTGAAGCTCAAAAGAAGAAGATTAAGGTCAATGTAAGGTTGAAGAAGCTGGCTAATGAGTTTGCATTTGTTGAGGACCTTGTTGTCTAGTTGAGGAAGGAAGAGGTCGACATGGCACAGTATGCGTTGCGTTCGACCAACTTTATGGTTGATGTCGCAGGACCCTCTCAACCATCCCAAGCCATTCCGCCTCTTATGTGCACACTGTCAGAGCTCAACTTAAATTGGCCAGAGGGTGACCAGGTGGGGTCCAGCCAGAGTTGACCTAAAAGCTTGCTGCTGTTTTTGTCTGTCTCTCTTATTTTTTTTGGGTGGAATTGTAATGGACTTTTTGAGGAATGAAAGATGTTTTTCATTTTTGTTTTGCCAAGTGAAATGAATTTCCTGAACCTTGTCAAATGCAAATTTATTGTCGCGATAGCATAGGGGTTATTGATAAAATAGTTAGTTATCGTGATCACTTTCAAGAAAATCTAACAACACTATCGTCAATTTTGCTCAATGTTGATTAATGGCTGGTTTTGCTAAGGCGCTTAGTAATTTACTTGCGCAACTATATGGTCAATGGATTGATCAACTACTTGGTTGATTATTTGGTTTGGGCTGAAAAGCCTTGGTTTGTAACATGTATCTATTTTCTATTGACAATTGGGTCAACTTTGATCTTTAGTGGAAGTGAGGCGTTGCTTAGTTATCGACTGCCGGGTCGACTAGGAACTTGTGGTAGCATGGAGCTACTTATTCATCAGCTGCAGGGTCGACTAGATACTTTTGTGGTAGCATGGAGCTGTTTATTCGTTGACTGTGTGGTCGACTTTGATCTCAAGTGGCAGCGAGGGGCTGTTTATTTATCGACTACGGAGTTGACTAGGTACTTTTATGGTAGCATGGAGCTGCTTATCCTTCAACTGTAGGGTCTATTTTGATCTTGAGTGGCAACGACGGGCTACTTATTCATCAATTATGAGGTCGACTAAGTCTTGACGTTTACTGGATATAGTTATGACTATGTATGCAAATGGTAGCAGTATTGCTGGAACTTTACTCAAGTCAAAGAATACAAGGATGATTACAATATAATTTTAAATGTAGAATTTACTCAAGTTGATGGTGTTCCACAGGCAAGGGAGCTCATCCCCTTCTATATTGGCCAACCTATAGGTGTTATGCTTCGATACTTTTACAACAGTATATAGTCTTTTCCATTTTAGGTCGAGATTGCCTACGTTCTTGGAGACTTCTACTTTTTTAAGGATGAGGTTTCCGACCTTAAAATAGTATGGCTTGATTTTTTTATAAGCTTCTTACCTGCGCTCATCGATAATCTTTAAGTCGAGCTTTCTCTCTAATGTGTTTCTAAGTGGATGGAAGTGAATAAATCGAGCTGTGTGTTGAATACTTTTAGAGGGGATGACTGCCTAGGACCTGTAGACCAGATTGTAGGGGTTATGACCTATGGCTATTCGAGGAGTTATCTTATATGCCTACAACACTCTAGGGAGGTCATTTGCCCAGTTCAAGCCAGTATCCTATATCCTAGCTTTCAGATGGTTAAGAGTCATTCTATTGGTTATCTCCATCTGACTGTTCGATTGAGGATTGTCCACTGAAGTGAAGTGTTAGGCGATCCCCAAGGCTTCACACTAATCTTTGGTACTCCTACTTTGGAACTAAGTGTCATTATTTGAAATAAGGATCTTAGGCAAATCAAAATGGTAGATGATGTTCTTCCAAATGAAACTCTTAATGGCTGCATTTGTTATCTTAGAAACAGCCTCGACCTTGACTCATTTGGTGAAGTACTCAACCACGACGATTATGAATTTCTACTGCCTAGTCAACCGTAGCAGTGAGCCTAAAATATCAATCCCTCATTAGTCGAATGGCCAAGAAACTTGGACATTGATCATTGGTGTTGTGGGTTAATGCGGCAAGTTTGAATAGACTTAGCATGATGTATATTTTCAAGCAAAATCCATCGAGTCCTTCAATAATTTTGGCTAAAAGTATCCATATCTAATTATTTTATGGGCCAGGGATCTTCCTCCGCAGTGGTTGCCACACATATCTACATAAATGTCCTATAATACTTCAAAAGCCTGATCGGGATCCAGGCACTTCAGGGGGGGTCCAAAAATTAACATCTTATATAACTGACCATGCTCGTCAAACACAAACTTAGCAACTTGACCTTGAAGATGTTGAGCCTCATTCTTGTCTTCGGGGATTATGCCCTGGCTTAGAAAAAGTTTGATTGGGTCCTGCCAAGAAGGTATAATCTTCTCAATGCTTGCTATCAAATTCTCCTTTAAAGGTTCGATCAAGGCCTATCAGTGACCAAAAATGTGATCTTTCTATCTCTCATGCCCCTGGTTGAATTTGCAAATTTTAATAGGGCTTCTGGCCGCTCATTCTCAAATCGAGGCACTTGACTAAGGGTGAACCTTTTGAATAATTGTTGCAACTTTCTTACCTCAGCCAGGTACTGACTCATCATCGAGTCTTTAGTTTCAAAATTTTTGTTAACCTACTCGGCCACCAGTTGAGAGTTTATGATGGTGATCGGGTGCTCGACACCCCAATCGAGCACCATTCTCATTCTAGTGAGAAGGGCCTCATACTCTGCCTCATTATTCATGACTGCATAGTCTAGTTTTATTGCAAAATCATATTCCTCTGCGGCTGGAGAATGGAGAGCAACTCCTACTTCTCCTCCAGATATAGTTGATGATCTATCGACATGCAAAGTCCAAATAAGGGGGCTTCACAATTCTTCTTGGGCAAGTCAACTCGCTCAGCGATGAAGTCAGTCAGAACTTGTGCTTTGATGGCGGTTCTTGGATGGAAGGTAATGTCAAACTCTCCCAGCTTAATGGCCCATTTGGTCAATTGTTCGGATGTGTCAGGCTCTGACAATACTTGTTTCAATGGTTGATTGGTTAGCACTATAATGGCATAAGATTGAAAGTACATGCATAACTTTCGAGCCACAATGACCAGTGCCAAGGCAAATTTCTCGATCTCCAAGTAATTATGCTTTGCTCCTTAGAATGACTTGCTACAATAATAGACTAGTCGATAGCTGCCATCTCTAATCGAGACCAAGACTGATTTGATTGATGCTTCGAAGATCGCCAAATATATTTGAAGTACTTCTCTTAGTTCAAGTTTTGCAAGCATGGGGGTGAGGACAAGTACTACTTCAACTCGACTAACACCTGATCATATTGTTCACTCCACTGGAAACCCAATTTCTTAACATTTCTAAGAATTTTGAAGAAAGGTAAACTCTTATTTGTAAGATACTCTTGTCTGCCAATCTTGCAATGAATCTCCCTAAGGCAATAATTCTTTCAACTAGTCTTTTAACATCTTTAACTATTCACGAAAGAGTGATGTTGAGAACGGCCTAAATTTTCTACGGGTTTACCTCAATGCCTTGTTGACTAACCATATAGCCTAAAAATTTATCTCCACAAACCCCAAACGTACACTTGTTTGCATTCAATTTCAGACCAAATGCTCTTAGAATTGCAAAAGTATGATCGAGGTCAAGTAAGTGGTCTTGAGCCTTTTTCATCTTTACAATCATATCATCGACGTGCACCTCCATCAACTTCCCAATTTCATTTCTAAACATAAAGTTGACTATTCTTTGGTAAGTTGCTCCAGTATTTTTCAATCTAAAAGGTATAACCAAAAAGTAATAGACCCCATTGAGAACAATAAAAGAAGTTTTATCTCTATCCTCGAGAACCATAAAAATTTGAGGTGACCTTGAAACGCATCCATCATGCTAAACAACTCACAATCAGTAGTTGAATCAACTAATAAATCTATTCGAGGTAGGGGTAAAGATCTTTAAGGCATGCTTTATTTAAATCTGTAAAATCATTACACATTCGACATTGTCCCTCATTCTTTGGGATGAGTACAACATTACAAAGCTAAGAAGGATATTAAATTTCTACAATATAACCTACATCTAGGATTTTTTTTGACCTCTCCTCGATGATCTAAGTTCTTTTGACATTGAATATCCTTATCTTCTATTTAATAGATTTGTATGAGGGATCGACATTAAGGCAATGCATGATCACATTAGGATCGATTCCCTAGAGATCGGATGTTTTTCATACAAAGACATCAATATTCCTCTTCAAAAAGTTGACCATAAGACAATTCGTGTGGGGGCCCATGTCTGTCCTGATACAGGTTGTCTTGTCGAGGTTTCTTTGTTCAAGCTTGATAGTTTTAAATTCTCCGTCAAGCTTTACCCTGGTATCTTTCAACTTTCTCTTCTTATTGGCTTGGGTCTCCTTGGTTCTGCTACAAAGGTCTCCCCTAAGGTCTTCAACTGTGGTCGAGTCTTTCGGTCACTTGACTCAACCAAGATGTGTAACACCTCCAAGCCTCTTTCAAGTTGCATAGTAGCTCCTATGTGCCTGCTGGGGTCAAAATTTTGATCTTTATATGGTAAGTCAACACAATGGCATGGAAATTATTGAGGAATGGTCAACCAATTATAACATTGTAAGCAAATAGGGCATCAACCATCAGATAATTCACCATCAAAGTTTTTATTTGAGGAGCCTTCCTAAATGATGTCAACAGGTTAGTGGATCCTTCCAGAATAATTTCTGACCCCCCAAATCCAACCAGAGTGGTTCGCACATGTTCAAATTTTAGCTAACCTATGTTCATTCTTTTCAAGGTGGAGAGGCAAATGATGTTGGCCGAGCTGCTATTATCGACTAGGATGTTGTGTACTTCAAAGTTGACAATCTCAATAAAGACTACCATAGGATAATATGCTTTATGGTTGATATTCTTGCCCTCGAGATGGGCCAAATCACTATTGGTGAATGAGATAGGCTTTGCGCTCGTCGATAAGTGGAATGTTGTTTTGACGAGCAAAGCTTTAGTTGACTTTAGCCTCCTTTGGGTTTGCCTTCAAGCAGAATTTGAGTACCCCTAGTGGGACCTCTCACAATCATGTCAATCACTCCTCAAATTGGTGGGTGATCTTCGTGGGTGGGTTTCTTTCCTTTGTTATTTCTTCTAAGTCTAACCGATCTTTCTCTACAGAAAGTTCGATCAGTTTTGCCCCCTACAACTTGTGTGTCCATGACCATATATTTCTTGAGATGGCCTTTTTTGATTAGCCTCTCAATCTCATCTTGGAGGTTGAAGAATTTATCAGTGTCATGCCCCTTTTGTTTGTGGAAGTGGCAACATTTCTTGAATTTTTTCATTACTTCAGTCTCTATTAGTTTTTTTGGTTTTTTGAGCAGATTATCATGTTGAATGGCATATAAGACCTCTCTCCTCAGAATTTTTAGGGGTTTGTAGTCGTGGAAACATTTTATTAAAGATTGACCTCTTTCTCTGTGCTTTTGGTCATCTCTCTCTTTCTTTTTTTTGTCAACCTCAGAGAATTCGAACTTGATCTTGTTCCTCTCCTCCTGGGTCTAAATTTCTCAACTAGGTTCAATAGTTCATCCATCAACCTGGGACGTTCACACACCAATGCATTGGTACATTTCTTATGTCTGAGCCCTAGGAGCAATACGTCAATCAAGAACTTGATCATGGGGTTATCTATCTTGAGGACCTCCATGTTGAACCTTATAAAGAAGTCACAAAGGGACTCCCCCTTGCTCTGCTTAATGGTATGGAGGTGGGTGTAGGGGAGTTTTGCCTTTCTGCTGCTAGTGAATTGGTGCAAAAATATCATAAGAGTATATCGATGAGGGCTCGAGCTTCACAAACCAATTGAGTGTTATGCCTTGGAAAGTGGTTGCCAGTATCTTGGCATGGATATATTCATTGTATCCATGCAGCTGCATCATATGCTCGAACTGCATTAAGTGCTCATTAGGATTCATCAAGCCATTGTATCTTGATAGTTTGATTAGGACCTTGGCGTCAATAGCAATGCACTCGTTGATAATCTCTCGAATGAACAAAGAGCCTTTCTCCCGATGAGACCTTTAGGGGCCTTTTGGATTGGTCACTCTGTTAGTATTTCTCCTCGAGATCTCATCGAGGCTCCTATTCAGTTGTTGGACTTTATGGAAAACTTCTTCCCATTCCTTCCAATCAGCCTAAGTGGCATTTCTATCGAGATAAGGCCTCACGTACTCAGCCCTATCGCACTGCAAGGCTTGAATGGCCCGTGTCATGAGGTTTGCAGATTCTTCCATATCCTTATAGTAATCACACCTAAAATATTCGACCTTATTGCACTGTAGGGCTCGATTAGGTTGAACGTAATCAACAAAGTCGGTGATCTCCTCCCTCAACTTCGATCACCTCTTTTCTTCCTAGAGGCATCAGGGACTAGCTTCATGTCAAGTTGGTGGCCACTTGGACTCCTGGCGACCATGGTTGTCCTTGAGGGACCTGTCTTCTAGTGAAGGCGAAGATGAGGTGGCACTGTCAATCAAAGCTGGCAAGGTGGTGTGCCTACTTAGTGTGGTAGACAGTTAGGCTAAGAATTGAGCAGAGATTTGCTCGCTTATCAACTATATCAACTGAGACATAGTTAATGTCACAACTTGCTCTTGGGGGGGGACTGAGGCTTGTAGTGAGTGTACCTTGCCGAGGCGAAAAGGGAGGTGGAGATGTGGACCTCCTATTCTCCTCCCTTTTTAATGTAGTTCTATGTGTGTTTACCATTTTTTCATTGCAATCTCAAGGTTTCTCACAAACGGCGCCAAAATAATGAGGTTGAAAAGTATTTATAGTGAAAAGGGTGGTGTTTTGGCTAACTCGATCGGTGAGGTCGAATGATCCAATTGTTATATCCTTCAAGGTCTGAGATTTGTAATAACAACACACATTAAAGTAGCTAAGGTGCTCCTTATGAAGGCACTCTGACACTCAAGTTAGTTCTGGTCAAAAGATGATAATCGGGTAGAATATTAAGAGCTTATGATGTATTTGGTATTACCTAGAGCGTGGCTGGTTATGAGTTATTTATAGCCTTCTCTTGATGTGTAATATATCGAAGGTGCCCCTATTAGATGTATAGGACTTTAGTCCTTGCCAGAGGATTAATGGTCATTCCAAATTTCAATACTTATTCCAGGCGGCATCATCTCCTATTTTTAGGATAAATAGTATTCTAGATACGCACCTTCCTATCAAAGATGGTGATAAGTTTGGTGGCAGAGACTATACTGGCTGTCACACGTCATTAATACGAAAGTATGCCACTTGTTAGAATATTAAATGCGGCAAGGGTATGAGTTAGCACCAGTGTAAGCATCTTGGTCGATTATGATCGAACATACAAGGCCATTGATCGGAGAGATGGTTGAATAGGCTAAATAGCTTGAAGCCCCCCATTGAATGCAGTCGAGAACAGCATGCTCGAGTAAATGGTTGTTGTCGACTGGTCTAGCCCAGAATTGATGTTGGATTGTGCATGTTAAGTGGGCCTATTATGGGCCGTTGGACTATCCGGTATCAGCAAAAAATTACAATAGCTATTGGTTGTCAGTAGGGGCTACTGGTTGCTGGTGGGGGTGGGGTAGTCATTTATATATATAATTATATATAAATGATAATATGTTTATATACACTTGTATATAATATATATACACATTATATATATGATAATATATTGTATTATGTATGTATATTTTTAAAATATATAATATGATTTGATCTAAATCGTTGATTTTTTAAAAAGATCCAATGATTGATAAATAAGGGTGTAACACCCCAAATTTTTAAATCATAAAATATTACAAAATGTGGAATCAATAAATTTAGCTCGATTAATTCCAGGTTGATTTAATTCCAATTTAGAATTAAAATATTTATAATCGAGGATTTGGATCACAAATAAAAGAATGCCTTGATTGTATGAAATTATAAAGTTTTGAGGGTCAAGGTAACACAAAGAAAAGCTCATGAACTTAAAAATAAATTAGTTCAACTTAAATGATCAGAATTAAGAAATTTTAGGGCTCAATGTGCAAGAATTAAAAATAGAAGGACTCAATTGATGATTGTGAACCAAATTAAAGGCGGTTAAGAAGTTTTGGGGTAAGATTGAAGTCGGTCAAGAAATTCTGGGGTTAATTTGTAAGAAGCTGAAAATTATTTCTATATATACAATTAAGGACAAATTTTTTTCAAAATTTCAAAAGCCAACCCAAACATCCCCCAACATCGGTTCTCTTCCATTTCTGCTCGAAACCAAAAACCAAAGGTACCATTACCTCCTTCTCAGCTTAAGGAACACAACGGTAGCAAGAACAGCCCAAAATAACCAACAAACTGTCGGAATCTTCAAGCGTGACGGAGCTCCGTGGTGGCAGTGATGAATTTTTTATTTCCAACAACATAAATAGTGAAAGGGTATGTGGGTTTTGACGAGCTCGTTTAGAGGAACATTTTGGTACCATTTAATTAAGTTTTCAATGACTGAAGATGGAGTAATTGAGACAAAAAGACAATGGCAGTGCTGGGGTTGCAGCGGTAGTTTTTGCCCAATTTTCCAGCAAGGAGGTGGCGGATAGAGAAATTAATTTAAGCATATTAACGAGCTCAATGAGATGCACTAGTTGGTCCAGGCCATTTGCACCCAGGCAACGACAACCGGTGATGACCAGCGGCGAAGGCGCAGTAGACGGGCAGAACATGTGAAATCAAATTTCAAACTCATTTGGGCTATTCTCGATCGATGATTGAATTTTGATTCGACCCAATTTGGGAAAATTTCAATAATCAAATTTTAATTCGATTAAATTATTGAATGTAGTTTGATTTTCGGATTGAGGTATGACTTCGGCATGGACTGAGACCACTAAATTATAGTTTAGCCTAAGTTGTGAATTAATCTTATTAAGTCAAGATTGTTAATTATAGTCAACTCAAGCCGATGATTTAATTTTATAAGTGTTGAGCTAATTATTAATTGTAAGACTCAATCTTTATAAGTTAAGGAAAATATATTTATAATGTATCCTTGGACCTAATAACAAGACCTATTGTAAACTAAATAGGATTATGTTCAAATTCGAGTCTTAAGTCAGGTGAATGTTGGGATGAAAATAAGATATCAAATTAATGTTGAGACCTTCCATAAGATTCTAGCAGCTAGTTTACCAACATGGCAAGTTAAGGAATATGATTGGTAATTGTCTTGCATTTCTGTGTGACATGGAATTTTAGAATTCTGACTGAGCAGTCAGAGTAATTGAGGAACTTGAGGAGAATATTTGAACGTGTTAAAAATTATGATTTAGATATCATAATCAGTGTTGTGTTTAGATTATTTACTTGGAATTTTAAATCAATTGGGAAGCAAAATTATGAACTATTTAAACATTTAAGCATTATTAAGACTACGTCAGAATACCTTTGAGTTGATAAAAATGTTCGTTATATTTATAGTTGAGATCCGAGAATTGAGAAAATGATAACTCAAGTTATCTTATGACAGTTCTCGAGCTAACTAAAAAGCCATGACTTGAGCAACCACGAGTAGGAATTCCTTTGCATTTATAAAGTGAGTTTATACTCCGTAGCATGGGATTCTCTGCTGGGGAAAGCATATAGATACTTGTTACTATATGCTGTTCATTTATTTTCTCTCGATTTTTGTGTTAGAAATAGTACTCCATATCGCCTATTCATATTGGGCACTTCTGTCATATTTGATTGACATCGCTTTATCTAAAATTGGTGATTGTGTTGAGGAAGCTGAAATGATTTCGAAATATATGTTTTATTGCCATGTCTTCCTGGAAACCAGCTTGGTACTGAGTCAGTTTTATAGTAACATGGCGACTTAATTTGTGTTCTAAAATGTTGTTGGCATTGATTGTTGTCGCTAATACTAAATTGATTATTGATACCCTTGGGGATGGGCCCTGGGATCGGTTCCAAAGATGATCGGGTGGTACGGACCAACGGTGGCTGGTCTCCAGCCGATACCCTATTCTTGTTATCCTGTCTCTTAGCCGGTTGGAGATAATTGTCTACGAGCAGGATAAGGCATGCAGCTAGCCATGCCGTCCGAGCCGATCACCCGGGCTGGAGGGATAAGAATTTATGTGTTGTTTTTGAAAGTGGAGAGAGAAGGTATAAGAACTACCAATAACATGTTTTGTAAAGGTATTGTGGATTTCATTTTTAGTGTTATTCAATTTGGTTTTTACTATATCCGTTATTCGAGCTCTCAGCTCAATGTTTATGTTTTGAAACCTCTGCAAGAGATAATGAATTTTGTGAAGTCTCATCACTGGTATGGGACGGTGATGGAATGAATCACCCTTAAATTTTGAATAAAATCTTCTCTCACAATTGCTGAAAATATTTATGTTTCTACTTACCTCTACTATTTGTGAAATTGTCACCTTGTTGCTATGGCTAAATTACCTCACTAAGTCATTCAGACTTACGTTGTATTGTTGTTTCTTTCGTTCTTTGCCCTAGATAGAATCACGTAACGAAGATAGGTTGACCTAGGCAACATGAGGTAATGAGGGTTATAGAAATGCTAAGTGTCATTCAAGATATGTCAATTCAGAACTCGACACTTGATAATTATTGTTGTAGAAGTTAATTATTTTGAAGATTTTGAAGAGTACATTTTTTGTTATGGTAAGTGTGGTGATATAAGATAAGTAACACCTCGGTCGGAAGCCAACACCTCTTGGCTGGGGCATTAGAAGAGGCATAATTATCTTTTTATATGTAAAAATTTAAATCCAAATACATGCATAGATACATGTTCTACACCCACACTCTCCGAGAGATTCGTTGCATGATTTTTTAAAATATAAGCATGTTCTTTGTATATATATATATATTTTTACAGAGGAGTAATTTACCTATTTTTCTGAACATACGAGGGTTTTTTTGTAAAATTCCCAAAACCATGCAACGAATCTCTGTAAAAATGTTTGCTGCAAGTGGTCCTGCAATTTGTAGGCTGACGACGCTGTATCCTGTGGGCCGAACCTTGCTTATTTTCTTTCTGTTGGCTTCCACCCGTTATGGTCCCCTCCGAGATAAATGTATGCATTCGCATGTCCGTGCAGGTTATTTTCTTTCTTTTTTACATATCACATTTTATAGCAACTAAATCAAAATATTTTCTCTTTTTTATTTAATTTAGAAAGATAAATTATTTGTGCCCTAGTAGAAATTTAATATGGACCCCATATGTCCATTAAAATTAAGAAAATACAAATTAATATAATATCTACAAGGCATTTTTGGTCCTTTTTGTATTACATGAAATTAAAAATGTGTTGTTTTACCATATTTCCATTACAAATATTACTTATTTTTTATTTAATTCTTTCCGAATTCTAACATTATATTATAACATCCATCAAAATCAAATTAATTAAACTTTACATTAAATACTCAAAAGTCACTCAAAATCTATCTATCTATCTATCTATATATATATAAACGTTGCATTTTCATGCATAAACAATTTTGGACTAAATAGATATTCATCCCGACAATTCCCGGCTTAACATTTTGACAAACCTATTCGTGGTTTTCACTTCTATCCAAACATCAACAACAACTTTTTTCTACCCTTCAAATACTGAAAATTAAGATTACAGTCTTCAAACATAAAACATAGGGGCACTAAAGGTTTGTTTGATTTCATTGTCAGAGGCAATTTCATATTTTATATTATTTAAAAATTAAAATACATTATTTTATACATATTTTTATTTGATATATTTTCATTCTTATTCCCAAATTATCATTTCATAATAATTTATATATTTTCTCACAATAATCTATATATCATATCTCTTTATTTTTATTATTACTATCTTTCTACCTACAACCTATTAAACTTAATATAATAATTACTGTCCAATAACCTATTCAAATATAATTCCAATACAAGCTAATTTTCACTAAATGTTATTAATTAATTTTTTAAATTTTAAAAATAATAAAAGTAAAAAACAAAAATGAAAACATAACAAAGCGGGACCTAAAGTTGTCACATTTGTAAATTTTCCACATGTGACCTTGGTCGAGCATCCCAACCCGACTTTTAGGACGTTCTTAATTTAACACCGAAATTACATCATATCAACTTATGACATTATTTCATATACCTACTTAAGTGTTAGGTAACTAAAATTAATAGAAACACAATTAAATTTATTGGGAAAAAAAATCAATTACAAGTGAAATTCCCAACATATATTCTAACTACTCAACTAGCAAGCAGCAAATCTAAAAGTATAGCACCAATTGCATAACATATATAATAAATGAATAAAATTGATAATATCTTAAATAGTAGCAAAATTCATTTAAATCCTCTATTTCATTTACTATTCTATCTTCTATTTCATTTCATAAAAATATGACAAATATATTAAATATTTTCTTATAAAAATAATTAATTAATAATTAAATACACTTAATATAAAGATAATATATTAAAATAAAAAATAAAATAGATGATCCAAAACAATGCATATTATGATCAATGCTACCCCTTTTTTTCGGTGTCTCTTTATCGGACTGCTAGACTGTTCCTCTGTTGTGACTTAAAGAGTACATGAAAATTAAACAAGTTGAAGGCAAAAATCGCACGAGGCAGCATTTGCAGATTTGTTGAAAGGGGCCCTGTTCACTCTATACCAGAATGCCTTGCCCCACACACATGCCCTGGTCGACCCTTGTGTTTAAGACCCACCCGCCAGTCCCACATCATTTATAGCCTTAGTTAATTTTGGATTATACTGTTTTTCTCATTTTAACTCTGTTAGCAATTTATATTTTTTGAAAAGAAAATCGGATGAAGAAAATAAAAGATGGAAAAGCTGGAGGCCCCGTATGTTTTTATTTTTAAATTTTATTTTCACATTTTTTACTATTTAAAAATAAAAATATATTATTTTATACATATTTTTATTTTTATTCACAAAGCATATTTTTCAATAACTTATATATCTTCTTTCAATAATTTGTATATATTTTATATTATCATTATTACTATTTTTCTCCAACTATAATATACTAAACCCAATATAATTATTATTTTTTTCATAATTTATCAAATATAAATTTGTTTTTAACTCATTTTTATTAACAAATTTTTTAAATTTTAAAAATAATAAAAATGAAAAAATGAATATGAGAATAAAACCAAACAGACCCGAGGCTGCCGCCAAAATAATATGATATAAAAATGTGATGGGCATGATCTGTCTTGTCTGATGTGGTTCTTCAGAAAGCCGAAAAATGCGGTCGTCTTCTTCATGCCATGCCAGTCATTAATTTGTCTTTTCTGCTCGACTTGTGATAGCTCACCACCACGACTTACTATGTACAATGTACATATTTAATTTAATACATCTAACAAGACTACTGATTTTTTTTTTCCCATTTTTTTTAATTGTATGTCAATTTTTGTTGCAAATTGGAGTTAATTAACACCGAGTCCTGGAAGATATTAGTTTATTAAATTCATTATTTTTCATGACAAAGAGTGAAGACAAACTCAAATGAGTTCGAAAGTTCTCGAGGACATGATATGATCAAAATCAAAGAATGTTAACTCTAAAAATTAATTTAAAATGTGAAGATTGTTTAACATTACATAAGGGTGATATGGGATAACTTAATCCAATAACACTCGATCAGTCAAAAGATATGATGTGAAGTAACCCAATTGGTCATTAAGCTCAATCTATTGGCAGTTGACTAGGTTATCGACCGAACCCAATCTCACTGCTCTACTCTACCAGCATGAGGATCAAAATTTTGTCCAATCGACTAAATCAAGAATGTTTATTTAGCACTCAACCATAGAGATATTTCAATCCAACAGAGTTATGTCATGTCGATTGGAGCTTGCGCAAGTGACTCACAAGCAAGTACCATCTCGACCCCAGGGAGGTCGAACAAATGCAATACCTACATGCCGAATTGAATGCTCTGAATAGACAGCATGCCTTCACATTAATAATGCATGACACCACCAATACCAACTTTTTGGTAATGCCAGAATAGTGTGCACATCCTGTGTACCGCCATGTCCTATGAAACTAAAGGAAGCGCCACTTGGAATAATATGTAAAATGGATAAAACCTAATGATCCTCAAATAAAGACAAAGGCCCTCTAAGTATGTGAAAGGACATCATTAATATATCAACCTCTATAAAAAGGCTACAAATACCCTATTGCCGCCCTACAGTAAAATAAGTTCATCATCATTGAAAGCCCTTATTCTGCTACTCTACATTTCAGTCGACTAAGTACTTATTTCAACTTTGGAGTGCCTTAGTTGAGAGCACATCAATTAGCTCGACGTGTGGACTCAATCCAATTATATCATCAAGCCCCTTTCTCAACCTCCTATTTGCTTGATTAGATTGGATCATAGCCCAATATACCTTCAAAGCAACCAATACAATTATTGTATACTAATTGATGTGAGAAATCTAACACCGATCTAACATTGATTGAAGTAAACACAAAATAGCTAGTTTAACAATATTGCGGAGAATTTCTTTCACATCTTGAGTAAAAAGATTGTGAAATTAGTTTACCATGTGATATTGTTTTCTTCATTTGAATAAGGTATCATTAAAGATAAAGCATCTAACTAATTAGGCGACAAAATGAATTCCAATCCTTTTTAAGTAAATTAACATTGTTTTGTTTTATTCTCTTATATAAATCAAAATATCATATCTTTTATTTATATGGAAGATATTTACAATTAGTAAGATTCATTGTAAGTGAAAGAACATGTATTTGTTTAAGATTTCTATCATAATAAAATAATTGAAAGGTACATTTATAAGTTGTAAAAATATACAACAAAATTCTCTCATTAACTAACGGGCACTATTATTAATCATCAAAGGACGAAGAATACGAATATTATTTAGTGGAGTATCAACATCAACTCTCTCATATTTTGTCAATTAGATTTTTATTTTTTTAACAGAAAAATAAAAATCTAAATTTTAGAACTATTTTATAGTTTAGAAAAATACACGTGCATTGCGTGCACTATATGAGCCTATGCAATAGCAGTAATTTAGCTGAAATAATAGTATATGCAGATGTAGTTGATCCTCGAGAAGCCATCTGCATTGTAAAATTAAATCAACTAAAATGTTTAAAGACAAAAATTGAGTGACAAGTGGAAGTTATAAATTCAAATGTTGAATAAGATGAGGATTAATAAGGACCCAATTCCAGCAACATTAATAAGAGGACATCGTTTGGGTAATGTCTTGCGTAATGCGACTTACCGCCGGAGAGACCGTTGTCCCTTGCCAAATCTATGTTTGCTGTCAACTTTTCACTTCGAGTCCAAATTGTCAATTTTTATGGACGCGAGGGTCCACCATAAAATTCTTAACAAATATTACAAATCTATGTGTATATTTTAAATGTAAAAAATTAAAATTCAAAAATATTTGTTATTTTTACATATACTAAGAGCATGGATATATATACACACACATTTTGAAGTTGTACGAAAATAGAGTAGGTTTTTTCCAATAGACAACATTGTGCCGATATGTTTCACATAGAATACGTGCAGAGAGATATTTTGTTCTTGATTGTTATGACAGATTCACAATTCTTTCATAAATGCTTTGTTATGCCAAGTTGTCTTTGGAATTTAATATCTATAGTTTTTCTTAATGCAGTTAAACCCACTTCAGTTTTGTTGTCCTTCTTTATGAGTTGAATTGTTTTTGGGCTTTTTTGTCTCTTTTATTTAATTAATTAATTTAATCTGCCAAACTTTTTTTTAATTTTTTTTACTAATTTATCTTTATAATTTTACTTATCCACATTAATCTTAGAAATATATAATTGAAATCTGCCCGCATATGAAGCATCAGGATGTGGCTTTAATTGAAGCCAACGCCATCGCTAAGCCAAAGCCTTAATAATGATAATATATAAAAACGACATAAGCACTATATATTTAAACAAGAGAATTTCTTATAAGGTTAATTCATGATATGAGGGGAAAAATTTGCCATACATATATGAAAATTGTCTCAAATTGGATTCTTGCTTTCAAAAAATAAATAATTACATTCGTCAAGCATCTAATCTTATATTTAAATAAATAAATAAATATAAAACCAATCGCCGTGTTGATCTTATATATCTTTGTAATCATTTCTAAATGATCATTAATGTTGTACGTACCATGCAATGATAACTAATTGCTAAGTGCTAACACAAACTAATTAGGTTTTAATTTTAACGTAAATTCATTAAACAAGAAACATTAAATGAAACACACATTAATACTATGTACCCTTCCTAAGAGCAAACCAAATCACAAAAAAATGGAAGCCCGTGACTTTGTTGGGGAGAAGCAGCTTGGAATAAACGCGTTACAGATAATCTTGTTACCAAATGCGTGTACTTCACAAATCGATCTCTTGTCTTCCACTTAGCTTAATTAAATTATTAATGTAGAACTACTACAAAAGGCATAATCAATAGTTGTGTCTAACAACAAACACAGCCAGTCCTAAAGGTTGCTCTAACAACCCAATCATTAATATATTAAATATTTGCGCAATTTAAAATATACGAAATTAATCTGACATAAAGATAGTATAAAATAATGCTATGTGTTTATTGTAATTCTGCAAACTTTCGTTTGACTTCTTGTTGGGGAGTTAGGACATCAAGAAAGAGCAATTGCATCTTTTATTTTTTATAAGTTAAGGTTAATTATCGTAAATGGTTCCAAATGGTGCTGGCCAAAGGGCGGATTCTGCATGTTTTTGTTAACTTGTGTTATAAACCATTTCTTAATTAGGTTTAGTAACTTATAATTATGCCATTGTTGTTTGTGCTTTTCTTGTTATTTTGTCGTTTGTATGCGACATAAGTACTGGAATATTTTAATTGGAGATTTCGTCGTATTCGAGTTTAATGAGGTAAAATTGTGTACTACATGGTATATGTGGTGGTAAATTTTTATTATATCCAAATTTATTTGATTTCTTATACCAAATAAAAAAAAAAGAACGAAAATAAGTTATATATGTATGGATTGTCATAAATTTAGTTCCTTTGCCTTCAATTGATCACCTTTATCTTTCTGTGGTTTATTTAAATTATGGAATTCTAAAATTTTGTATTAATTGTTAGTTCATTTGCATAAAGAAAACTTATAAATGTTGTCAATTTTAAGTTTTGCTTAAAGAAAAGTTGTTAATTCACTTAAATAAAAAATATTGAGTTTAGTATTTTTTTTTTCCCTAAATCATGTCAACTTGTAAGATAAGAACTAAGAGGGGCACTTAATATTTGAATTGTCCAAGTCAAATAAAAAAAATATTATAAATTATGCATAAAATTGAGACTTCTTTTAATTTGACATTCCTTGTCATGTAAAATTTGACATCTTTTAATTTTCTTTTAAAAAATGCAATGTGAAGCCATGAATTTGAAACAATTGAATACAAATTAAAAAGAAAAAAAAAAGAATTATTCGAGTGTAATGCTAGTTTCCACCAATTTGATAATAGACAACGCCCTTTAATTAAGTACCTTTATTTAGCCTTAATAAGTGTAAATGAACGGCGGACAGTGATACCTGTCATAATCATTTTTTTTTTTAAGGGATACTTGTCATAATCTGTCCTGTCATAATTTTTCATGTGGTCTCCATTCATTGTGATGTTTCATTTAATGTATCCTTTGTCTCCAACTCCACAATATCTTTAATGAAACTCAACATCAATCAGTTTATGACATCCAGAAAGGTCTCACTCCGCAGAGGCCTTTTTATCTTACTAGATAATTACGTGTAAGACAAAAAATTGTATTGACTGGTTACTTATGGTACTTCTCTTCTTATCTTAATACTTCAAAAAATATGAGATATGGATCTTCAATTAGGATAGAGAATTTGATTAATGTGAGATCTTACATTTAACATGAACAAAAAATTTGATTAAAATTTTTCTTTTTAAAATAATTGATCACACATAGATGTAAGGTTCGAGATTTGAATTTTAATAAATTTTTTATATGAATAAATATATTTAAAAAAATAATTCGTCACATTTCTGAAATAAATAGAGAATGAAATAAACATGTTCTCCTATAAAATTATTTATGTTTTTAAATTAGTCATTATATTTATTAAATCCACCAATTAATTAAAAATATTATATCTTTTTGAATTGCATAAATAGAATATCAATATACAAAATTATTGCGAACAAATTATAGTACCAGTCATGTTTGCTTTTCTTTTTTTAAATTTATACACCGAAAGAAACTCGATAAATTTAAATTTCTAATTTTAAGCTTAAGGTTAAACATTAATATCGTTGGATTAAAGGCCAATAAATTTGTAATACAAATAACAAGGAGAAAATTTTATCTATATGTAAAACTATTGCGATAAATTGGACTAATAATCATGTTGAAGAAAGAGAAAATATTTAGTAGCAGTCTTTCTTGACTACAAATTGAATAACTTGGGAAAGAATGAACGACTTCAATAGCGAACACTGAAAAATATCAGTACAATACCCACTCGGCCCTTCCTTGATTTAAGATTAGCCGTGTAAAATGGGTTAATCCTGACCATTAAATTACGTACCCTGATTTTATCCCTTTTTTCAAAGTATATTCTACACCGCTAATCATCACATTATTAACCTCGCCGGAAAAAAATATAATAAAAAATATACATCTATATTGACTATACACCATATATGGGATGGCCGCGCGCAATCACTCCCGCTTCCCGTTAACTTTTTTCAGTTACTGACAGTTGTTAACCGCGCGCCACCGCCGACGCGGTCAGCAGGCGTAAAACTCGACGAGCTCGTCCAACGACTCCGGCTGAGGATCGGCATTTTCCAGCATCCAGAGCAGGTGATCGAACAACACTACCTCACAGCCGACGGTGACCGAATCCTCCTCGTCAGAGCGCTGCTCGATGAGCTCGCGGAAGAGCGGGTTTTCCATGACGTCGGAGGTTATGAGGTAGCGCCGCCGTGACTTTCCGACGTAGACGGTGTGGAGGTCCCTGCCTACGGAGGCGGGGTCGAAGGAGTCGTCATCGGAGGGACTATTGGCGACTGCGATGGAACTGCCGTTGGCACGGCCGAGCTTGAAGGACTGCATTTTCTTGAGGACAGACTTGATTTTGGTGAGCTTGCCTCCCTTGGCCATTGGAGAGGGACTGTTTTCCTAAGGGCGTGTTTGGCTGAGAGGTTTTCGGCTGGGGGAAATGGTGAGGTGGAGAGAGAGTGAAGAATTGCTGAGGGGTTTTGAGGGGTTTGAGAAATAGGGAAGAAAGTTCGCTATATAAAGGGGTGGAGCGGGAGTGGGGCGTAGGGGGCGGGCTGAGTAAAAGTGTGAAATAGAAGAAATGGGGCAGGGGTAGGGTACTGTTACATTAAATGAGTCGAACGGGTGGGGGCCATCTAAAGAGGTCGGAGCTTTTTTTGTTTGGTCCGGTTGGAGCAGAGCCATCTCCGGTTCTTGACCAATTTTGTCTTAAACAGTTCGACTCTTCTAACCAATTAAACTGCTCTTCTCCATCAATTTTTAAGTGTTAAATATAAATATGTTTTTCAAAAAAAAATTAGAATTAAATAGAAGTGTAAAACAATAAATTTTCTCCTTTCTATGAAATAGAATTAGGTAGGTGTGGGTAGGATCGAGTACCCGTGGGCTTAGGTATCATTTTTTGATACTCGAGTCCTAACCCCCATTTTATGGGATACCCTTTTAAGTCAGGTACTCCTGGGATACCCTCAAAATCCTTACTACTTTTTTTTATATTTTTAATAAACAAAAATATAAATTTTATTAATTTATTATTTATTTTCATTGTGAACCAATTAATAGCATTACAATTCATTATTCACAAGTTTTAAATTCCATCTAATATATAATTTTAAAGCTTAAATATAAACATAAATATCTAATATATGATATACCTAATAATATAAATTTTTTTTAATAGGGGTACCCGATCAGGTATCGGTATCTTAGACCAATACATGACCCTCAAATTTTTGAATAACCCCATAAATAGATATTCAAGTTTAAAAATTAAAAATACCCAATTAAAATAAAAAATACATGATAAAATCATGTCAAGTACCCTCAAACCCGACCATGATGCCCACCCCTAGAATTAGGGACCAATGGTCCATGTCTAGCATAAATGCAATGGTATGCCCGCTCGATCCTATTTACGCATGGCTTATTCTTCTCTCATACTATCCTCTTATCATTTGTTGTACTTCAACAATTAGGGGCTATTTTTACTCATTTTTTTCTTTTCATATATTTTATTTATTGATTAAACGAAAATTTCCCATGTATATATATATATATATATATATATATATGAGACATTGTCATCTTTATATTATATATAGTTGATGTTGTACATAATTGAATATGAGGTTCTTTTCTCAAAACATAAATAAGGGGCTTTTACTTTAGAAATAATGCTCAAATTACAAAATAACTATTTAAATGCTTTTTTTGGCTTAGCCAAGTCCTTGTTGGGCTTAAACCCGTGAGGTACAGGGGACTCATTTTAAATGGGCTTAATCGGTTATTCTAATTATTCATCTTGGACCTTTTATCTAGTTTTTTACTTAGATGCCTTTAGTATCTTAGTAGAAAATTACTTTTTTCAAATTAAAAATACAGTTTCTATTTTCGACTGTTACTTTTAAGTTTACCTTGTCATGATGATTAATTTAATCTTTTATTTTAATTCTTCTTGATTTAATTTTGATTAATTCAATGGCTTGTTAATTAATTAATTATATCATAATTAATTAAAAATAATTATTTTATTTATTTTTTCTAACACTTTGAGGAAAAGATACTTTAGCGAATCATCTTTTGGAGAGAGGTCTTTTGAGAGGAGTCATAATAGAGAAAAAGTAGACAAACACTATAAAAATTCTCGCAATTTTTTGTGAAAGTTTATTGTAAAACTAGTCCATCGAAAGTTTCAGAAGGATTTCTAACAGATGTGCAATAGGAAAATTGTCAAAAATCTGTCTAAGACTCTAGCATTTTTTGGTAGGAATTTGGCATACTAGTTTCATTGTTTGGAGAGAGGTCTTTTGAGAGGAGTCATAATAGAGAAAACATAGATAGACACTACAAAAAATCTCATAATTTTCGATGAAAGTTTCTAGTAAAACTAGTCCATCGGATGTTTCAGAAGGATTTTTGATAGACATGCGATGGAAAAAGTGTCGAAAATCCATCCAAGACTTTAGCATTTTTTGGTAGCAATTTGGCATGCAAGTTCTCGATGGATTTTTCATATCATTTTAGATGAATATTTATGATGGATTATCCATTGAAAATAATATATTTTCGAATGAAAATTCCCGACACATTTCACATGAAAATTCCTTTAAACATATTTGCCTGATGTTTTTTAGCAAGAAATTTCAAGCAGAAATTCCATCACAAATAAGCCTTAAATTTCTTGTAGTACTCTTTCAAAATTCACACAGACTTTTCATATGAAATCTGTAGGAAATTTCTTCCATTGAACTAGTTGAGAGATTTTAGATGAATTTTCTGTTTGAAATTAATAAATATTTTTTAATTTTCAATTATAATAATTAATTTTCAACAAAAGTTCTACAAAAAATCCATAAAAAAGCTAAATAAAAAAGCTAGTTGTGGGCTCTTTTTTCTCCCTCCTTTTTTTTTTCTCTCCTTTCTCTTTCTTTCTTTCTCCCTCTCCCTAATTTCCCTTCCCATCTTTTCACCACACCATCGCCCACTGCCAGTTGCCACACCATCATCTGTAACACCTCGAATTTTAAAATCATAAAATATTACAAAATATGAAATTGATAAATTTAGCTCGATTAATTTTGAATTAATTTAATTACAGCTTATAATTAAATATTTATAATCAAGGGTTTGGATTGATAATAAAAGAAAAAAATTATAAAATTTAGAGGGTTAATGTGGAGAAATTAAAAGTTTGAGGACTTTGAAATAATTAAATTAGGGCTTAGTTGACTGAAATAAAAGAGGATAGGGGTCAATGTGTGAAAAATAAAACTTTAAAGGGTTGAATGGAAGATTGGGGACTGAACTGAAAAGAAGATAAAAGCCCAAGGGCGTAATTGAAGTTCGTTAAGAAATTCTAGGGTCAATTTGTAAGAAGCTGAAAGTTATTTCTATATATGCAACTAAGGATAATTTTTTAGCTAATTCTCAAAATCGACCCAACCCCTACCTCCACGATGAACCACTAGCAAATGGCCATGAAGCTCAAAACCAAGTACACCAAAATGTTCCTCTCCTCACAAAGAACCCATCCATACCAACCTTGATCAAAAACAATTGGCGAAATCGCCAAAAAATGCAACCCGACGATGGAGCTTGGCAGTGGTGGTGGTTCCATCGCTTCTAGCGGTGAAAACGAGACAATGTTTAGTGGATTTTGGTCGCTAGCTCATAGGTAAGCTCATGGTATTGTCAATTTTAGGTTTTGACGCGCGGTGATGGTGAATTAAGAGGGGTGGCTGGCGGCAGCGAGGCTAGGTCTTTGCGGTGGTTTTTGGTATAATTGAATAGCTAAATTGTGGCCGGTTGAGTAATTTTTTGAGGGGTTTTGCTCATTGTGGTGAGGCGCACTTGGTGGGGGTACTGGTTCACATCTCTGGTGGAGGTGTGTGACGTTTGACGGTGGCACGTGGCTGTAGTTCTAGAACAGTATGTTTAGTTTGGAAATTTGGACTCGTCTAGGCTATTTTCGGCTTCAAATTTGATTTGAATTTGACCCAATTTAGGTTATTTTTAATAATTAAATTTTAATGCGATTAATTTATTAAATGTAACTGAATTTTTGGGT